>JAAGEH010000013.1:9836551-10022829 GCA_011751065.1 Lasiurus cinereus | reverse complement strand
CTTCTTCTTCTTCTTCTTCTTCTTCTTCTTCTTCTTCTTCTTCTTCTCCTTCTTCTTCTTCTCCACCTCCTCCTTTTTATTATTTTATTTTATTTTATTTTTTGTTCATTTATTTATTTATTTTTCTCCCTCTCCAAATTTGATTTTGGTATTTCTTTCATTACTTTTTTCCTCATTTTTTTCTTCTTCTTTCTCTACTTACCCCTAATTTGCCTTTCATTGGTGGTCACCTTGTTTGTGATTATTAACATCCTGAATACATTTCTACTCAGTGCCTTGTGTGCTGTACTTGGTTGTGTTGTAGTTTGTGCCTTTCAATCAATGTAGGAGAGAGAACTACATAACCAGAAACCCAGAGAAAAAAGACGATGGGAAGAAAAAGAAACAGCCCACAAAAGACAGAAAGGCAGGTTTCATCAGAAAAGAAAATAAATGAAATAGAAGGAGAAATAAGCCTGCCAGAGAAAGAGTTCAGAGAAATGATCAGAAGGTGGATGAAAAGAAGACAAAATCGACAATGTGTTTAAGAGCCAAGAGGAAATGAAGAAGAAGTAAGAAGAAATGCAGAAGAACGTAAAAGAAACACAGAATAATCAAGAAGAAATGAAAAATGACATCACTGCTATAAAGAACTGAATAGAAAGTATCAAAATTAGACTAGAAGAAGCAGAGGACCACATCAGTGAGCTAGAAGACACAGTAGGAAAAAAACCCCAAATACAGCAGCTTCTAGAAAAAAAATGTTAAAAAGCAAGAGGAGAGCCTAAGGGAACTTTGGGATAACACGAAACAAAACAACATCCACATAACAGGGGTTCTAGAAAGAGTGGAAAATGAGCAAGGATTAGAGAACCTGTTTGAAGAAATAATGACAGAAAATTTCCCCATTATAGGAAAGGAAAAACCCACACATGTCCAAAGAGCTCACAGAGTCCCAAGCAAAATGAACCCCAACAAACCGAAACCAAGGCACATTATAATTAAATTGGCAAACACCGACGACAAAGTAAGAATCTTAAAAGCAGCCAGAGAGAAACAGAAAATTACCTACAAAGGAACCCCCATAAGACTAGCTACTGATTTCTCAACAGAAACTCATCAGGCCAGAAGGGAATAGAATGAAATATACAAAATCATGTAAAGGAAGGGTCTGAATCCACAAATACTGTACCCTGCAAGACTTTCAATCAAAATTGAAGGTGAAATCATAAGCTTCACAGACAAAAGAGGGCTAAGGGAATATATTACCACCAAACCAGCAATGCAAGAAATGTTAAAGGGTCTGCTGTAATAAAAAGAAATAGGAAGCGAAGAAGGAACTCACGGGTAAAGACTAAAAATGGCGACAGATAAGTACTTATCAATAATAACTTTAAATGTAAACGAATTAAATGCTCCAATCAAAAGACATAGGGTAACCGATTGGATAAGAAAACATGATCCATATATCTGCTGTCTGCAAGAAATCCACCTCAGGAAAAGAGATGCACACAGATTGAAGGTGAAGAGATGGAAGATGGTATTTCAGGGAAATGGAATTGAAAAAAAAAAGTTGGGGTTGCAATACTTATATCTGACAAATTAGATTTCAAAGTGAAGGATATAACAAGAGACAAAGAAGGCCACTTCATAATACTAAAGGGAACAATCCAACAAGAAGAAATAACTCTGGTAAACATATATGCACCCAATATAGGAGCACCTAAATACAAAAAAATCTCCTGGAGGATATTAAGGGAGAGATTGACAGCAATACAATCATAGTAGGAGACTTTAATTCGCCACTGTCACCTCTGGACAAATCCTCTAAACAAAAAATCAGCAAAGTAACATCAATCCTATATGACTCACTAGACCAGATGGAATTAATTGTCATCTTCAGAACATTTCACCCCCAAGTCACAGAATATAAATTAGTCTCTAGTGCACATGGGTCATTTTCAAAGATAGATCATATGTTGGGTCATAAGAATAGTCTCTTCAAATTCCAGAAGATAGAAGTAATATCAAGTATTTTCTCAGACCACAGTGGCATAAAACTGGAAATCTACTATAACAAAAACAATAGAAAGAAATCAAACACATGGAGACTAAACAGCATGCTATTAAACAACAACTGGGTAGTCAAAGAGATAAAGGAAGAAATAAAAAACATCATGACAACAAATGACAATGACAACACAACAATACAAAATTTATGGGACACAGTGAAAGCAGTCTTGAGAGGAAGTTCATAGCCCTACAAGCCTACTGGAAAAAACAGGAAACAGAGAATCCAATATGGCGGCATAATAAACACCTACACTGCTGCCTCACTCAACAATTTCAAAACTACAACTAAAAGATGGAACGGACATCATCCAGAACCACAGGAAAGCTGTCAGAGTGGAAATTCTACAACTGGAAGGAAAGAGAGGGGCTCACAGAGACCAAGAGGAGCTGTAAAAAGCTGAGGTACAGAGACGTACCTGTGGAGAGAGAGGGTGCCGGAGAACCTGGCTGGCTTTCTCTGGCGGGAGGGAGATGGAGACTCTCAACGGCATTGAACTCCCTGCCCTACGACATTGAACCCCAGATCCAGCCGAAACTCATTCCGGGGGAGTTTGGACTCTGAGGTGGGGAGGTCCACAGAGGTTTAGGGGAGTTGCAAAAAATCAGAAGACTGGTGGCACGGAAGGCGTTCCGCGCCTACGACCAACTGCTGATTGTGCCACTGGCTTTCGGGAGTGGGCGGGAGACAGACCCTTCCAGCTGTGCCACTTCTGACTCCACTGGGCCCCAGTTTCAAGCAAAACCATGGGGACCCAGACTCGTGTGGCCCCGGAGCACAGGGGAGCAGGAAAGGCAGCAGTCTAGAGGCACTTCGAGAGAGTGTGGGTGCACAGGGACCCCTTCAGCAATTACCCAGTAACGTGAGAATCAGGGGCCGTGGAGGGTGGGACCGACTGAAAGGCAAGGCGGTGCCTTAAGCCCTGAGACTCCACCCATCGCAAGCTCAAAAGGGAGGCTTCTGCAGTTTTTCAAGTCTGGTATCATAAGGCTGAATCCAACATAGAAGTTCTCCTTGCATAGTGAAGGAGGGATCACAAACAAAAGAAATGGAGGAAAACAAACGATTGGATATAGTGTTCAAAACCACGCTTATAAGATTTTTCAAGAATATGCTACAAAAGATGGATAAATTTAGTGAGTCTCAAGAGGAGATGAAAAAGGACGAACTAGAGATGATAAAGGACCAAATAGAAATTAAAGAAACACTGACTGAAATAAAAAATATTATACAGAGACCTAACAGCAGACTAGAGGAAGGCAAGAATCAAGTCAAAAATTTGAAATATAAAGAATCAGAAAACACTCAACTGGAAAAGCCAGAAGAAAAAAGAATCCAAAAAATGAGAAGACAATGTAAGGAGCCTCTGAGACAGCCTCAAGCGTGCCAACATCAGAATTGTGGGAGTGCCAGAAGAAGAGAGAAAGCAAGATACTGAAAACCTACTTAAAGAAATAATGACTGAAAACTTCCCACATCTGGTAAAAGAAATAGACTTACAAGTCCAGGAAGCACACAGAACCCCATATAAAAGGAATCCAAAGAAGACCACACCAAGACACATCATAATTAAAATACCAAGAGCAAAAGACAGAGAATATTAAAAGCAGCAAGAGAAAAACAATTCATTACCTACAAGGGAGCACCCAGATGACTGTCAGATGATTTCTCAACAGAAATGATGCAGGCCAGACAGGAGTGGCAAGAAAGATTCAACGTGATGAACAGCAAGAACTTACAACCAAGAATACTCTATCCAGCGAAGCTATCATTCAGAATTGAAGGTCAGATAAAGAGCTTCACAGATAAGAAAAAGCTAAAGGAGTTCATCAACTCCAAACCAGTATTATATGAAATGCTGAAAGGTACTCTTTTAGAAGAGGAAGAAGAAAAAGGTAAAAGCCAAAAAATTATGAATAACAAATACATATCTATCAACAAGTGAATCTAAAAATTAAGTGAATTAAAAATGTGATCAACAGAATAAACTGGTGAATATAATAGAATCAGGAGCACAGAAAGGGAGTGGACTGATAATTCCCAGGGTGGGAAGAGGGAGGGGTGTATAGGAATTGACTGGACAAAAATCATACACCTATGGACTCATCAATGAGGGGGAGGTAAGGGTAGAGGGAGGGGTGAGAACCTAGTGGAGGGGAGCTATGGAGGGGAAAAAAGAGAAACAAATATAATAATCTGAATAATAAAGATTTAATTAAAAAATTCTTCTGGATAGGTCTATGATTAGGAAGGTCATAGCTTCCCTCTTATTCATGTCTGTGCATTTCTGCTCATAGAAAAATTTAAAGGAAGTACAATACTATGGCATGTATACCTAAGACTTTCCTGGCATTAAATTAAGCCTCTGCAAATCTTTTCAAAATATGCCTTTGTCATGTTATAAGAATCAGTTGTATAATAACAACTGAAGATCTTAATAGACTGTTTTACCATGTGTGTACTTATTAATGAGTTTGTTTTTTAAAAATATTTTTACTCAGCCCAGGCTGCACTCTCTCCAATCTGGGACCCTTTGGGGGATGTCCAACTGCAGGATCAGGCCCAAACCAGCAGTCGGACATCTCTCTCACAATTCAAGACTGCTTGCTCCTAATCAGTCGCCTGCCTACCATTCTGCCTGATTTTCCCTAACCACTTCTGCCTGCCAGCCTGTTTGTCCCCTAACTCCCCTGATGGTATGATTTCCACTTAACTGCTCCCCTGCTGGCCTGATTGTGCCCAACTGCCCTCCCTGCCAGTCTGATAACCCCCAACTGCCCTCCCCTGCCAGCCATGTTATGGTGGCCATCTAGTGATGACATGGGGTGGTCATTTTGTGACGATGTGGGGGCAGTCATCTTGTGATGATGTGAGGGAATCACATGATGGCCACCTAAGCTTTTATTAGTATAGATTTATTTTAGAGAGGAAGAGAGGAAGAGAAAGGAAGAGAGAAAACATCAATAATGACAGGGAATCACTTGTTGGTGGCCTCCTGCATTTCTCCTACTGGAGATCTAGCCTACAACCCAGGCATCAGCCCTGACCTGGAATCGAATGGTTCATAGGTTGAGGGTCAAACACTGAGACATGCCATTTAGGCTCTTTGTGAGTTTTAAATGTAACTCTTATGTTTTTGTTAAAGAACATGAATACTTGTCAGGTAGTTAATGATTCAACTTTAAAATAAAGGTTTCCTACTGCACTTTTTTTGGCTTCAAGATCAATCAATTCTTTTTGTCTTCAGGATCCGTTATTTAAATAAGTTATGATTGCAAGATGAGCTGTTAAAATTCACTGGAGTTTAGAATAATTTTTCTGTATGAATTAGGATTTTCTCAATATTATGCATCAAAACCAAAATTATGAAAATAAGAGATAGACTAAGTGGCCAGATTATTATGATTTTTGAACACATAATAATCTAGCCACTCAGTGTATATCCTATCTAATAAAAGTTTAATATGCAAATTGTCTCCTTGACCAGGAGTTCGACCAGCAGACAGGCCGGCCAACTGCCCGTATCCCCTCCCCCTAGCCAGCCTGGCTGGACTCTACCCACGCATGAATTCATACACTAGAATTTGTGCCCTTGGCTGGAATCAAACCTGGGACCCTTCAGTCTGCAGGCTGATGCTCAGAATATATATATACAGAGTGGCCAGATTGTTATGCATTCAAGGATCATAATAATCTGGCCACTCAGTGTACAATGTTAACTACCATCTACAGCCTTCTTACTTCAAATGTTGGTGTTCATTAAAGCAATGCTATTTTGTTTTATTTATAACAAATGATAAAAAATTGAGCTTATAAATCAATTTATATCAATTAGGTGAGCTTTTATATAGATAATGGAATAAATTTGGTGAGTAATGATTAAAGTCACTTACAATGTGATGTACTCCAAGTTAATTGAATAAGTATAAAAAGAAATATGTATATTTCCAGAAGATATAAAATCAATGTGCTATCTTTCCCCCAACTTTAAAAAAATTTTAAAATGCTGGGAATTTTCAAGGAAGGAAAAAGAACAATATTATGCTTTACCATCATACTATGATATAAATATTTTAGATATAATATAGAATACTAGGGGCCCAGTGCATGAATTCGTGCACCCTGAAAGGAACTGTGGACTGTGAGGTGGTGGGCATAGAAGTGAGTCTCAGCTTATCCTCCATGCCCTCAACCTACCCCTCCCACCATGGCCCCTGGTCCTCTGTTGGCTGGCAGCCCTGCTCCTGCCACCACCTCTCCCACATGCTGAAGGTACTGGCCCTGCTCACACCTACTGACGGCATGGAGCAATTGGGGTCAGTGCCAGCAGCAGGTGTGAGCAGCGACTGCTGCCCTGATTACCCTTCAGGAGCAGGGAGAGATAGAGAACCCTCAGGAGTAATTGTGGCCAGCAGGCGCCACTCATACCCACTGATGACATTGAGTGATTGGGACTGGTGCGGGGCACAGGCAGCAGGTGTGAGCACCAGCTGCAGCGCAGGCAGCAGGAGCAAGGCAGCTGCTAGCCACGATCGTCCCTCAGGAGCAGGGGGAGGTGTGGAAGCCCTGAGGGACTATTGGAGCCGGCAGCCACTGCTCACACTCACCGAGTGATCGGGGCCAGTGCGGGCAGTGGGTGCAAGCGGGGCTGGTGCCGGCAGCAGGTGGAAATGCATGCAGGAGCAAAGAATTTTCAGTAACTCCAGAAGCTCTCCCTACTCATCTGCTCCACCATCCCACCATGGCTGACAGTTTCCATGTTTCATGATCTGCCTACTGCTGCTGATGCCTGCCATGTTCCATGTGTACCCCCTGGTGGTCAGTGCACATCATAGCTACTAGTTGTTTGGTTCCACTGTTCAGTCTACTTACATATTGGGCATTTATATATATAGATTATATATAGCTCTGGAGGCTACATGTTAAGATAGAATATAAATAGAGAAATGAATGAAGGGATTAATATTGGTACAGAAGCAAAGGCTTCTATATGATAATAAGTTAAAAAGATGAATGGAGTCTCTTTAGATTTAAAAGACAACAAAATGGGATATTATCATAGCAATACCAAACTATGAACAGCATACAGGAGGTGAACCCAAACATATCTGTCAAAAGTAGTAGAGAAATGGAATTCTGTTTGAAATTTCAGAAATTTGAATTGAGAAAAAAACTATGTCTTAGGTACAAATGCCAAAACAGAAGGGATAGTTCCCATGGTAGGCAATATAAAAAGATGGGTCAGAATATAAATTATATTTTTTAAAAGCTTAGGTTCATGGATAATAGAGCCATAATATTTTATTGGGAGAACCAGGATGCATAGATCTAAAGTCTTTTTTAAGTTGTTATTATTATTATTCTTTAATTTTAAAATTGACGAGAGAGAGAGAGAGAGAGAGAGATCAATTTAGAGAGATATCAATTTGTTGTTCCACTTATTTATATATTCATGGGTTCATTCTTATATGTGCCCTGACTGGGGATGAAACCCACAACCTTGACATATCAGGATGACAAACTGTGCTACCCCACCAAAACAAAATCTAATGTCTTCCCATTCTCTTTTCACATTAGCCACTGTAACCACTAATTTACTTTATATCCTTATGAATTTTCCTATTCTGACCATTTCATAAAAATATTGAATAATAATTTAATAAAATGTTGAATTATACAGAATATGGCCTTTTGAATCTAACATTTCATTTAGCATGTTTTCAAGATTTATGCAAGTCATAGCATGTATAAACACATCATTACTTTTTGTGGTGCAACTGATTTTTGATGAAGAAGCAAATGCAGGTCAGATGATGCTAAAACAATTGACTATCCATAGATTTTTTTAAAAATAAAAATTTAACTAAATCTCATTCTTATATGTAGTTAAGCCAACATGGATTATGAATTTAAGTGTTACATGTACACCTATGAAACTTTTAGAAAAACAAAAAACATAGGAACAAATCTTCAAAATCTAGCACTAGGCAATTAGTTCCTAGAATTGGCACCAAAAGCACAATCCATTTTTAAAAAGTGGCAAATTGGACCTCATCCAAATTAAATCTTTTGCATTACAAAATAACCTCTTAAAAGGATACAAAGATAAGCTCTATGGACTAGGAGAAAATATTTGCAAACAACATACCTAACACAGGACTAGTATGCTGAATACACATTGGGGGAAAATTAGATATACAATTGCTCATAAGGAAAATAATACAATAATAAGAAATAATACAAGAATAAACTCTGGCCCTGGTCAGTGTGGCTCAGTAGTTGGATAATCACCCGCTACACCAAAAGGTGCTGGGTTTGATCCCCAGCCAGGGCGCATGCAGGATGTAACCAAACATGTTTTTCACTCTCTTTCTTTCTCCTCTCTCTCTCTTTCAAAGAAAAAAGGGGAATTAATTCTGTGTTGCATATATGTAAAAATTGAATTAGAAAATGAGAAAAATACATAAGGAGAAACACATTTTACCAAAGAGGATGTACAAAAGGCAAATAAGTACATCAAAAGATGTTTCACCTCATTAGCCATTAGAAAAATGCAATTTCAAACTACACCTATCCAAATGGTTAAAATAAAAATTATCAATAATATCCAATTCTGGCAAGGATGTGTTAAAATTAAATCACTCATATATTGCTAGTGAGAATGAAAAATAATACAGTTAGCTTAGATAACAATTTGGCAAGTTCTTATAAAACTAGGCATGCTATAACCAGACCATCCAGCAATTGTACTCTTGAACAATAATCCCAGAGATATGGAAACTGATACTAGTATTCATGCAAATTCCTGTATGAAATGTTCCTATCAGTCTCAGTCATAAATTGGAAACAGGTCAGATATTCTTCAACATGTGAATGGTTAAGCTATGGCAATAAAAGGAATGAACCATTAATAAACACAACTTGCAACTGCACTGAATGAGAAAGAGCCAACCTCAAAAGTACATATACTATTTGATTTCTTTTATATAACATTTTAGAAATATAGAAATTATAGATAAAGAAAAAAATAGTGGATGTCATGATTTGGGCATAGAGAAGAAGTAGTGGATTGTGACTAATAAAATGGCAAAGGAGGGATCCTCATGGTAATTGAATTTTTTTTTCTCCTCATATAGTTCCCCTCCTTCTGTTTTATTCTCTTTCTATTCTCTCTTACTTCTTCCCCTTTCCTTTTCTCAATATCATTTTTGCATTCTTTATTTTAATCCCCTAATTCTCTTTTCTCTTATGGTCACCATTATTTGGGGTTATTACTATAGTGAATACAGTTGTGTTCAGTGTGTTGTGCCTTGCTGTGCTATATTTTGTGCCTTTAAATCAATGCAGGAGAGAGCTACATAACCAAACACTGGGAGAGGAGAGAACATGGGGAGACAAAGAAACAGCCCACAGGTAAAGAAAAGGAGGCATCACCAGAAGAGGAAGTAAGTAAAATGGAAGCAAGCAATATGTTACAGAAAGAATTCAGAGGAATTTTGGTCATAAGGTCTCTGAAAAGGTTGGAAGAAATAATTCAACAATATGTATAAGAATCAAGAGGAAATGAAAAATGACATGACAGCAATAGATACATAACTCAATAGAAAGCAACAACAGTAGAAAAGAAGCTTAGAACCGCATCAGTGAGCTAGAAGACAAAGCAGGAAAAAATACCCAAAAAGAGCAACATCTAGAAAAACAGCTTTAAAAAAAAAGAAAGGCTAAGTGAACTTTGGGACAACAATAAACAAAACCATCTGCATAATTCAGTGTCAGAAGAAGAGGAAACTGAGCAAATAACAGAAAACCTGTTTGAAGAAATAATGACAGAAAACTTCCCTGATATAGGGAAGAAAAAAACCCACAAAAGGCGAGGGAGTTAACTAAGTCCCAAACAAAATGAATCCCAAAAGACCAATGCCACGGCACATTATAATTACATTGGCAAACACAAACGAAAAAGTAAAAATCTTAAAAGACAACAGAGAGAGTCAGGAAGTTACCTACAAAGGATTCCCCATCAGCGTAGCGACTGATTTCTCAACAGAAACACATAAAGCCAGAAAATCCAAGATGGCAGCATGGTAAACATCTACACTGCTGCCTCGCAAAACAATTTCAAAACTACAACTAAAAGACAGAATGGACATCATCCAGAACCACAGGAAAACTGGCTGAGTGTAAGTTCTACAGCTAGAAGGAAAGAGAGGGGCTCACAGAAACCCAGAGGAGCTGCAAAAAGCTGAGGTATGGAGACGTGCGCGCTGAGAGAGCGCGTGCCGGAGTACCTGGCTGGCTTTCTCTGGCAGGAGGGAAACGGAGACTCCCAACGGCATTGAACCCCTTATCTTCCGACACTAAACCCCAGATCCAGCCGAAACTCATACGGGGGGAGTTGGGACTGTGAAAAAGGAGAGGTGCACGGAAATTTAGAGGAGTCGCAAAAGATCAGAAGTCAGGTGGCACACACAGCACTGTGCAGAGGACAGATTGCTGATTGTGCCGCTGGCTTTCGCGAGTGGGCGGGAGACAGACCCTCCCAACTGTGCCACTTCTGATGCCACTAAGCCCCTGTTTCAGGTGAAACCCTGGGTACCTAGTCTCGTGTGGTCCTGGTGCGCAGGTGAGCTGGAAAGGCAGCGGTCTAGAAGCACTGTGGGCCCGCGAGCACAAGGACCGCTCTAGCAATTACCCAGTCACGTGAGACTCAGGGGCCGTGGAGGGCGGGGCCGACTGGAAGGCAAGGTGGTGGTCCCTTAAGCCCTGAGACTCCACCCATCCCAAGCTCAACAGAGGCTTCTTCGGTTTTGCAAGTCTGGTATCATAAATCTGAATTTAACACAAAAGTTTACCCGGCATAGTGAAAATGCCGAGACAAGGGAAGGGATCCCAAACAAAAGAAATGGAGGAAAAAAACAACAACTAGATATAGAGTTCAAAACCACAGTTATAAGTTTTTTCAAGAATATGCTAGAAAAGATGGATAAATTTATCAAGTCCCAAGAGGATATGCAAAAGGACCAACTAGAGATGCAAAAGATCCAACTAGAGATGATGGATAAATTTAGTGAGTCCCAAGAGGAGATGAAAAAGGACCAACTAGAGACACTGACTGAAATAAAAAATATTATACAGAGTCCTAACAGCAGACTAGAGGAAGGCAAGAATCAAGTCAAAATTTTGAATTATAAAGAAGCAGAAAACACTCAACTGGAAAAGCAAGAAGAGAAAAGAATCCAAAAATGTGAAGATAATGTAAGGAGCCTCTGGGACAGCTTCAAGCGTACCAACATCAGAATTGTGGAGGTGCCAGAAGAAGAGATAGAGCAAGATACTGAAAACCTATTTAAAGAAATAATGACTGAAAACTTCCCACATCTGGTAAAAGAAATAGACTTACAAGTTCAGGAAGCACACAGAACCCCATATAAAAGAAATCCAAAGAGGACCACACCAAAACACATCATAATTAAAATAGCAAGAGCAAAAGAGAAAGAGAGAATATTAAAAGCAGCAAGAGAAAAACAGTTCATTGCCTACAAGAGAGTATCCATACTACTGTCAGCTGATTTCTCAACCGAAACTATGCAGGCCAGACAGGGGGTGCAAGCAATATTCAACGTGATGAATAACAAGAACCTACAACCAAGAATAATCTATCCAGCAAAGCTATCATTCAGAATTGAAGGTCAGATAAAGAGCTTCACAGATAAGAAAAAGCTAAAGGAGTTCATCAACTCCAAACCAGTATTATATGAAATGCTGAAAGGTACACTTTTAGAAGAGGAAGAAGAAAAAGGTAAAAGCCAAAAAATTATGAACAACAAATACATATATATCAACAAGTGTATCTAAAAATTAAGTGAATAAAAAATGTGATCAACAGAATAAACTGGTGAATATAATAGAATCAGGAGCACAGAAAGGGAGTAGACTGATCATTCTGAGGGGAAAAGGGCTGAGGGGTGTACAGGGAGAGACTGGACAAAAATCATACACCTATGGATGAGATCAATGGGAGGGAGGTAAGGGCAGAGGGAAGGGTAGGAGCTGGGTTGAGGGGTGCTATGGAGGGGAAAAAAGAGAAACAAATGTAATAATCTGAATAATAAAGATTTAATAAAAAAAATTGAACTCTTCAGTACACAGGCTGATGTCTATCTACTGAGCCAAACCAGCCAGGGCTAGCTTATTAATTTTTAATGATAATTAAGAAGACTTGTTTTGATAGAAGTGGGTTGACAAGTAGAAAAAAGCTTAAAATGTCAATATTTAATAAAGAAGAATAATGTGTGTTAAAACACACACACACACACACACACACACACACACACACACACACACATAAAGCCAGAGGGGAATGCAATGAAATATACAAAGTCATTTAAAGGGAATGTATGAATCCAAGAATACTGTATCCAGCAAAGCTATCAATTAAAATTGAGGGTGATATCAGGAGCTTCACAGACAAAAAAGGACTAAGGGAGTTTATCATCACCAAATCAGCAATGCAACAAATGCTAAAGGGTCTTCTGATAAAAGAAGAAATAGGAAGTAAAGAAGGAATACAGGCATAAAAAATAAAAAATGGGGAAAAACAAGTACTATAACAAATAACTTTATTTTTTATTTTTTAAACTTTATTTTTCCTAATGTTTTTGTTAAGCTAACAGATTTACATATAAAAGTTTATGCTCCCTAAGGAACTGTTTTTATATGATTTTTTAATTTCTTTTTTTGAAAGTTGCTAAGATAGTAAGTTCTTTTTTTTAAGTTAATAAATCTTTTTTGTTCAGATTATTACAACTGTACCTCTTTCCCCCGCCCTCCTGATAGCTCCTTTCCACCTGGTTCCCACCTAATACTTTGCCCTTACACCCCAACTATCTTCATCAATAGGTGTATGATTTTTGTCCAGACTTTTCCTGCACCCCCCACACCCCTGTCCCCCTGATAATTGTCAGTCCACTCCCTATCTATGCCCCTGATTCTATTATAGTCAACAATTTATTCTGTTTATCAGCTTTTATATTCACTTCATTTTTAGATTCACTTGTTGATAGATATGCATTTGTTTTTCATAGTTTTTATCTTTGCCTTTTTCTTCGTCTTCCTCTTTTAAAGAATACCTTTGAGCATTTCATATAATACTGGTTTGGTGGTGATGGACTCTTAGCTTATTATTATCTGTGAAGCTTTTTATCTGCCCTTCAATTCTGAATGATAGCTTTCCTGGGTAGAGTAATCTTGGTTGCAGGTTCTTGCTATTCATCACTTTGAATATTTCTTGCCATTTCCCTCTAGCCTGCATAGTTTCTGTTGAGAAATCAGCTGACAGTCTGATGGGTATCCCCTTGTAGGTAACTAACTGTTTTTCTCTTGCTGCTTTTAATATTCTCTCTTTGGTTTTTGCTCTTGGCATTTTAATTATGATATGTCTTGGTGTGGTCCTCTTTAGATACCTTTTGTTTAGGGTCTATGTACTTCCTGGACTTGTAAGTCACTTCTTTCACCACGTGGGGGAAGTTTTCAGTCATTATTTCTTCAAATAGTTTTTTAGTATCTTGCTCTCTCTCTTCTTCTGGCACCCCCATAATTTTGATGTTGGTACGCTTGAAGTTGTCCCAGGCGATCCTTATACTATCTTCATATTTTTGGATTCTTTTTTCTTTTTGCTTTTCTGGTTTAGTGATTTTGCTTCTTTGTATTTCAAATCTTTGACTCAATTCTTGCAATCCTCTAGTCTGCTGTTATATCTCTGTATAATATTTTTTATTTCAGTCAGTGTATGCTTATTGTCTAATTGGTCTTTTTTCATATCCTTGAGGGTCCTGCTAAATTTATTTTCCTTTTCTAGTAAAATCTTGGAAAACCTTATAACTGTAGTTTTGAACTCTATATCCAGTCATTTGCTTTCATCCATTTCTTTCATTTGTGATGTTTCTTTGTCTCCACATTTGGCTGCTTTGCTGCATTGACAGAGTGGCTTTGTGTGCTAGGTATCCTATAGGGCCCTGTGGATTAGCCTCTCCAATTAGCTGAGATGGACACTTATGGTGCATCCCTTTGTGGGCTGTGTGCACAGCCTTGTTATAGTTAAGCCTTGATTGTTGTTGGTATCACTGTGAGGAATTGACCTGCAGGACAATTGGATGGGGGGATCAGCTGTGTCTATGCTGGGAGAACTTCTGTGATGGAGACATCCTTATGAGACAAGACTTGTAAAACCTCTGTGCTCAGCTTGGATGGGGCAGAGTCTCAGAGAGGAGCAGACAGCATTGGTTTTCTGTCAGCCCTTCCGTAATTGGCCCTGGTGTCTCAGTGTCCTGTGGTAATCGCTGAAAGCACCTCTGAGAGAAAGGCACCCTTGAGTTCCAACAATTGCTAGACTGTGTAGTTTCTCCTGAATGAGTCTGGGTCCCGAGAATCTCACCCAGACCTGGAATTCAGTGTAGTCAGGAGCTTTCATCAACCTCCAGATTGAGAAAGCCAGCCACATACACAGTTTCCTATCCTCTCAGCACACACGTCTCAGTACCTCTGCTGTCCGAAGTTCCTCTGAGTCTCAGTGTGCTTTTCTCTTTCCTGACCATCCAGTTTCACTTGTATGAGTCTGGGTCTGCAGAGTCTCTCCCAGAACTGGAGTTCAGCGCATTTGGGAGCTTTTGCCATCTTCCTGCTTGAGAAAGCCAGCCGCGCACTCAGTTGCCAGTCTTCTCCGCATGTGCATGTCAGTACCTCTGACTCCTGCAGCTCCTCTGAGTCCCAGTGCGCTTTTCTCTCTCCTTCTAGTTGTAGAATTTCCCCTCATCCAGCCTTCCTGTTGTTCTTGATGATGTCCGTTTTGTCTTTTAGTTGTAGTTTTGAAATTGATGTGCGAGGCAGCAATTTAGGTGTTTACCGATGCCGCATTCTTGGTTTCTCCCTGAATTTTTCTCAATAATAACTTTAAATATAAATGAATTACATGCCCCAATCAAAAGACATAAGGTAGCTAAGTGGAAAAGAAAACATGACCCATATATTTGCTGTCTACAGTTAACTCATCTCAGGAAAAAGGACTCACACAGACAGATGGTGAGGAATAGAAAAAGGTTTTTCAGAGGAATGGAAATGAAAAATAAAAGCTGCAGTAGCAATCTTTCAAATTAGGTCTCAAAGTGAAGGACATAACAAGAGATAAAGAAGGCCACTTCATAATAATAATGGGAGCAATTCAACAAGAATATATCACTCTGGTAAACATATACTTACCCAATACAAGAGCACCTAAATGCATAAAAAAATCTTCTGGAGGACACCAACGGAGAGACTGAGATCACTACAGTCATTGTAGGAGACTTGAATACCCCACTAACAGCACTGGACAAATTCTCCAAATAAAAAATCAGCAAAGAAATATCAATCTTAAATGGCAGACTAGATTAGATGGAATTAATTGACATCTTCAGAACATTTCACCCCAAAGCCACAGAATACACATTCTTATCAAGTGCACATAGGTCATTTTCAAATAAAGATCATATATTGGTATACAGGCAAAGACTCTTCAAATTCAAGAAATTAGAAATCATATAAATCATCTTCTCAGATCACAATGGCATAAAATTAGAAATCAACTATAATAAAAACTATTAAAAAATCAAACACCTGGAAGTTAAATAGCATGTTATTGAACAATGAATTGGTTACCAGAGAGATCAAAGAATAAATAAAAAAGCATCAAGGCAACAAATGACAATGAAAACACAACAATCCAAAAATCTATGCGATACAGTGAGAGCAGCCTTGAGAGGGAAGTTCATAGTTATACAGGCCTACTTCAAAAAACAGGAAACATTGGTAATAAATTATCTAACTAAACAATTCAAAGAGTTAGAAAGGGAGCAACAAGAAAAGCCAAGCATAAGCAGAAGGAAGATTAGAGAGGAGATTAACAACGTAGAGTTAAAAAAATACAAAATACAAAAAATTAACCAGACCCAGGGCTGGTTCTTTGAAAGGATAAACAGGATTGATGAGCCTCTAGCCATGCTCACCAAGAAGCAAAGAGAGAGAGGAACCAAATAAAAAGAATCAGAAAAGAAAAAGGTCAACTAACAACTGATTCCACAGAAATACAAACAATTGTGAATAAATACTATGAAAAACTCCATTCCAATAAAATGGACAACCTAGACGAAATGGACATATTGTTACAAAAATATAAGCTTCCAAAAGTCAACCAAGAAGAATGAAAAAACTTGAATAGGCCACTAACTACTAAATAAATTGAAACAGCGATCAAAAATTCTCTATCAAATAAAAGCCCTGGTATAGATGTCTTTACAGGGGAGTTCTACCAAGCATTCAAATAAAAACTAAAAGCTATCCTCATCAGACTGTTTAAAAAAATTCAAGAGGAAGGCACACTTCCAAGCTCTTTCCATGAAGCCAGCATTACCCTAATCCCAAAACCACATAAAGACAGCACAAAAAGAGAGAACTACAGGCCAATATCTTTGATGAACATAAATGCTAAAATTCTCCACAAAATTCTAGCAAGTCAAATTCAGCAATACATTAGAAAGAGCATATGACATGACCAAGTGGGACTTATTCCGGGGATACAAGGATGGTACAATATTCGAAAATCAAAAAATGTGATACATCACATAAATGAACTGAGAGACAAAAAGCATATAATCATATCAATTGCTGTAGAAAAAGCATATTACAAAATCCAACACCATTTCTTGATAAAAACTCTCCGTAAAGTTGGCATAGAGGGATCATACCTCAACATAATAAAAACTCTACATGACAAACTTACAGCTAACATCATACTCAATGGGCAAAAACTAAACTAATTTCCCTTAAAAACAGGAACAACATAAGGATTTCTACTTTCACCACTCCTGTTCAACATAGTGCTAGAAGTACTAGCCATAGTGATCAGAAAAGAAAAAGAAATAAAAGACATTCAAATCGGAGAAGAAAACTGTCCGTATTCCCAGATGACATAATACTATACATAGAGAACCCCAAAGACTCCATCAAAATACTATTAGATCTAATAAACGAATTTGGCAATGTAGCAGGATACAAAATTAACATCCAGAAATCCATGGCCTTTTTATATACCAATAATAAACTCACAGAAAGAGAAATGAAAAAAAAATCCCATTTACAATTGCACCAAAAAAATTAAGATACCTAGGAATAAACTTATATAAGGAGTTAAAAGACATGTACTCAGGAAACTACTATACATTGAAAAAAGAGCTAGAGAAAGACATAAACAAATGTAAGAACATACCATGTTTATCAATTGGTAGAATCAACATCATTAAAATGTCCATACTATCTAAATCAATCTATAGATTCAATACAACATCTATTAAAATACCAATGGCATATTTTAAAGATCTAGAACAAACTCTACAAAAATTCATCTGAAATAAAAAAAGATCCCAAATAGCCACAGCTATCCTGAAAAATAAGAAAAAAGTTGGATGGATCACAATACCAGACATCAATCTATATTACCAAGCCACGGTTCTCAAAACTGCCTGATACTGGCACAAGAGCAGACGTATTGACCAATGGAACAGAACAGAGAACCCAGAAATTGACCCAAGCCATTATATTCAATTAATATTTGACAAAGGAGGCAAGAGCATACAATGGAGTCAAAACAATCTCTTCAATAAATGGTGCTGGGAAATTTGGTCAAATACATGAAAATAAACTCAAAATGGATAAAGGACTTGAAAATAAGATGAGAAACCATAAAAATCCTATAAGACTCCATAAGCAGCAAAATTGCAGACATATGTCATAGCAATATCTTTACAGACACAGATCCTAGGGCAAGAGAGACTAAGGAGGAAATAAACAAATGGGACTACATCAAAATAAAAAGCTTCTGCACAGCAAAAGGAACCATCAACAAAACAACAAGAAAGCCCACAGCATGGGAAAACATATTTGCCAATGTTATCTCCAATAAGGGTTTAATCTCCAACATTTACAGGGAACTCATACAACTTAACAAAAGGAAGTAAACAATCCAATTAAAAAATGGGCAATGGATCAAGACACTTTTTGAAAGAGGACATTCAGAAAGCCAAGAGACATATGAAAACATGCTCACTAATCATCAGAGAGATGAAAATCAAAACAACAGTGAGTTACCACCTCATACCTGTCAGAATGGCAACCATCAACAAATCAACAAACGACAAGTGGTGGAGAGGATGCGGAGAAAAAGAACCCTCCTTCACTGTTGTTGGGAATGCAGACAGGTGCAGCCATTTTGGAAGACAGTATGGCATTTCTTCAAAAATTTAAAAATAGAACTGCCATTTGACCTAGTAATACCCCTTTTAGGAATATATCCTTCCACAAAAGAAATATAAATCAGAAAGGATATATGCATCCCTATGTTCATAGCAGCACAAAAGCTAAGATTTGAAAATAACCTAAATGCCTATCAGCAGGTAAGTGGATTAGAAAACTATGGTACATCTACACAATGGAATACTACCCTGCTGTAAAAAAGAAGGAATTCTTACCATTTGAAGCATCACAGATGGAATTGGAGAGCATTATGCAAAGTAAAATAAGCCAGTCAGTGAAAGAAAAATACCATATGATTGCACTCAATTATGGATAATAAAGAACATTATAATCCAATGAACAAAAAGATAGATATGGAGGCAGAGAATCATCGAACAGACTGTCAAATTACAGCAGGAAAGCTGGGATGGGGAGAGGTAAGTGATCAACCAAAGGACTTGTATGCATACATATAATCATAACCAATGAATGCAAGACACTAGGGTGTTGGGGTGACCGCATGTGCCAGGGGTTAGGGAAGGCCAGGGGAAGGTCAATGGGAGAATAAAAGGAGACATATGTACTACTATTTGTGATACTTTAAACAATAAAAAAGGGGTGAAAATAATCAGAACTTAAAAAATAGAATGAAATCAGTCCGGCTCTGTGAGGTGGGTCCCTGCACAGCTAATCCTCCATCATGGTTGGTGGTCACAGCCAGTCCTTGGAGCCAAACAGCCTGTGGTTAAATCCCTCCCACTGATATTCCAAAAGCAATCAAGTCTCAACTATTATAGGAGTCTATACACAGCCCACATAGGAAGGCTGTCAAAATGAGGAGACAAAGAAACATGTCCCAAATGAAAAGACAGAACACAACTCCAGAAAAAGAACTAAACAAAATGGAGACAAGCAATCTACTAGATGCAGAGTTAAAAAAAATGGTATTAAGAATGCTCAATGAACTTGAGAACCTCAACCGCATAAATAAGAACCAGTCAGAAATGAGGGATACACTAACTGAAATGAAAATAATTTACAGGGAATCAACAATAGTGTTGATGTAGCTGAGAATCAAGTCATCAATTTGGAATATAAGGAAGCATACCTAATCAGAACAGCAATAATTAGATAAATGAATGAATGAATGAATGAATAATAAATAAATAAATAACTAGATAGATAGATAGATAGATAGAAGATAGCATAATCTAAGGAGCTCCTGGGACAACTTTAAGCATACCAACATTCACATCATTGAGGTGTTGGGAAGAGAAGAGAGAGGAAGAAATTGAAAGTCCATTTGAAAAAAATAATGATAGAAAAACTCACTTAACTTGTTGAAAGAAATAGACATACAAGTCCAGGAAACACAGAGAGACCCAAACAAGATGAACCCAAAGAGGTCCACACAAGACAAATCATAAGTAAAATGCCAAGGGTTAAAGAGAAAGAGAGAATCTTAAAAGCAGAATGAGAAAAGCAGTTAGTTACCTACAAGGGAGTTCCCATCAGAATGTCAACTAGTTTCTCAACAGAAACTTTGCGAGCCAGAACAGAGTGGAAAGAAATATTCAAAGTGATGAAAAGCAAGGAACTACAACCAAGGTTACTCTATCCAGCAAAGCTATTATTTAGAATTGAAGGAGAGAAAAAGAGTTTCCCAAGACAAGAAAAACGTAAAGGAGTTCATGAGCACCCAATCATTATTACATGAGATGTTAAAGGGTCTGCTTTAAAAAAAAAAAAAGGATAAAAAATTTGACCAATAAAATGGCAATAAATATGTATCTTTAAAAAAGGAAGAGTCTGTCAGACTGAATAAAAATAGCAAGACTCAACTATATTCGAAATATACTTTAAATATAAAGAAAAATAGGTTGAATTAAAAGAATGAAAAAATATTTATCATGCTAATATTACTCAAAAGATAGCTGGAGTATTTATATTAATCATACAAAGTAGATTTAGAGCAAAGAATACAACTAGGGACCAAAAACATTATTTAATAGTGATAAAGGGGTCAATTAATGAAGAGGACAATTCTAAATGCTTATGCACCTAGTGACAGAGTTTCACAATGCATAAATTTTTAAAAGTGGATAGAATTTCAAGCAAAAAATAGACAAATATATAATTATACTTAGAGCTTTCATTACTCTTTCAATAATTGAAAGAATAAGTAGACAGATAATCAGTAAGGGAATATAAGACTTTCCAAACACTATCAACTAAGGTAAACTGATTAATATTTATAGAATATTTAACTAAGCATTTGAAGATTACACTTTTTCACCTATATATGGAATACTTATCAACAAATTTCCATAAATTTGAAAGGATTCAAATTGCACAAAGTTTTTTCTCACCACAATAGAATTAAAAATAGAAACCAAGAACAAAGTGCACCTAGAAAATCACCAAATAATTAGAAATTAAATGAGGTACTTCTAAGTAATCCAGGGGTCAAGGATGATATCAAAAGGGAAATTGGAAAAATATATTTGATCTGAATGATAATGAGTATAAAGTATATCATAATCAATAGTTCAGGGGAAATTTACTGTACTTAATGCCAATATTAGAAAAGAACAAAAAAGTTCTCAAATCAATGATCTCAGTTTCCTATCTTAAGTAGTAAAAGAAGAACAAATTAAATCCAGAGAGAATAAATGTTTCTGGAAATAAACAAATTGATTATAAAACTTATAAAGAAATGTAGCACTGCCTTGCTGGTATGGCTCAGTGATATAGTGCCAAACCAGGAGCCAAGAGGTAACTAGGTCTATCCCTGATCAGGGCACATGCCTAGGTTGCAGGCTTGATCCCCAGTAGGGGTTGTCCAGGAGACAGCCTATTGATGTTTTTCTCTCATCAATGTTTCTATCTTTTTATTTTCCTCCCGTCCTCTTTCTAAAAATCAATTTAAAAACATTTTTAAAAATAAAATAATAGAAATGTAGTCCTGGCCAGTGTGGCTCAGTTGGGTGGCATGTCATCTGTGCACCAAAAGATCCGGGTTTGATTCATGGTCAGGGAGCGTATAAGGGATAATCAATCAATGTTTCTCTCTCTCTTCTCCTTACTCTCTCCCTTAAATCAATAAAAATATCCTCCGGTGAGTATTAAAAAAAAAAAGAAATGTAAAGTATCTAGAATAGGAGAGGGAAAAATGGTGGCGGAGTAGACAGATTCGTCTGGAGCTTTGTCGCTGGGCAGAGGGAGAGAGAGTGGCCGAGAGTCGCACTGGGAGTGTTTGTTGGCAAGTTGAAAGTCAGTTATCCTCCAGGAGAAGGTGGTGACTGCTGGACGGGGCTCTCCCAGCCAGACAGCCCCACTGCCACGGGATTTTTGTCCGCCAAACACGAGACCGCGCCATCTTGCAGAGGGAGGTGGATGTCTGCAGCTGTCTGAAGCCAGCGGCTGGGGCACCCATCGAGCAGCCGGGGAACCAGGGACCCAGAACTCTGCTCTCCAATCGGCGCAGTCACGCAGCGGAAATGGAGCAGCTGGGGACCCAGAGCACGGCTTTCCAGGCTGCGCAGAGGCGTGGGCAGCGGACTCAGAGATCCACATAGGGCGCGGAAGGGTCAGATTTCGCCTGGGACAGGGTGAGGTCTCCTACGCCCCCCACAACAGGGACAGGCACACTGTGGGAACTGAGCTTCGGGAAAGCTGCCTCTGGAGAGGTCCCCAGAGGTGGTCAGGGTGTGATCCCTAAGTGTGGAGGCAAACCCTCTGAGCTGTTGACAGAGGAGAGCTCTGGAAAACGACTCTTTTTTTTCTGGGGCAGAGGGACAGTCTGGGAGTTATTACAGTGTCCCAGCTGCAAAAACGCCCACAAACTGGCTTTGAGAACCACAGAGTAGCAGGATCTGAGCACAGCCTAGAGAGGTCCTGTGCTTTGTCTCAGAGATGAATTCTGAAACACTGCCACCCAGTGGATGACACACAAATTGACTCTCGCATAACCACAGAAGAATAAAGAGATTAAAACACCAGAGGGGAACACAGGGAACTGCAATACCTTCCCTACTGGGAAACAGGAGTGCCAAGCAGAATAATAGTGGGAGTGAAGAACCATTCTATTTTTTTTCCCTTTTTAATTTATTTTTATTTTTTTTATTATTTTTCATTTTCACATATTTTAATTAAAACACTATTTTTTTTCTTCCCGCCTCAATTGATTTTACCTTTTTAATTATTACATTTTTGTTTTAAACTAGTATTATTAATTACTACTAGTACTTTACCTTTTTGGAAAAAAACAAGTGTCATTTTGTTTTCTCTTTATTTTCTTTTGGGATTAGAGTTCTACATTCTATTTTCATCTTTCCTTTAGCATAATTTTACTCCTACTCAACTCTACCTTTATGATAACACTTTCCTCCTAACTTTCCCCATTTTGTTGTCTTGTTTCTCTTTCCCTTTTCCAACTTTAAATTCTCCCCATTCTTTCTCTTTACTTGGTTAAAATTTCACCCCATTTATATATCTAATTTCAAATCCCCTAATACAAGTGCACAGAAACCTCTCTCTTCTTCTCTTCACTAGCCAAAAAGTTGTTTTTTCTCTATGTCCTTTTGTTGCTATTTGCCTGAAAAGTGATTATATCGATTTTTTGAAATTTTTTGTGAGATTCTTTTATTTTATTCTACTTGTTTTATTTTGCTTTTTGCTTGCTTGGTTTTCTACCACTCTTTTCCCTCACCTCCCTCAATACCAGTTGTTATTTGCAGTTTGCATTAACCTCTAGGTACTGGTTGCTGGCCTTTATTGGGATTAGTGACTGTTCTATTGGAGTTGACTCCTAACATCTATATTTTGTTCCCCTTTTCTCTCTTATAGGCTTTCTTTTCTCTCTGACTTTTTTCTCTTCCTCTTTCCTTCTCCTTCTCCATTTTCTTATTGAGTTTTATTTTTTGGTTCATTTATTTATCTTTTTTTTCTTGTTCTCCCAATTTGATTTAGGCATTTCTTTCTTTTCTTTTTTCCTCATTTTCCTCTTCTTCTTTCTCTATTTACCCCTAATTTGTCCTTCATTGGTGATCACCTTATTTGTGATTATTAACATCTTGAACACATTTCTACTCAGTGCCTTGTGTGCTGTACCTGGTCGTGTTGTAGTTTGTGCCTTTCAATCAATGTAGGAGAGAGAACTACATAACCAGAACCCAGAGAAGAAAGACCATGGGCAGAAAAAGAAACAGCCCACATAAGATAGAAAGGCAGGCTTCACCAGAAAAGGAAGTAAACGAAATAGAAGCAGAAATAAGCCTGCCAGAGAAAGAGTTCAGAGAAATGATCATAAAGTGGATGAAAAGAATGGAAGACAAAATCGACAATCTGAGTAAGTGTCAAGAGGAAATGAAGAAGACCCAAGAGGAGATGAAGAAGGAGGCAGAAGAAATGCAGAAGAAACTAGAGGAGGTGCAGAATGAACAAAAAGAAATGAAAAATGACATCACTGCTATAAAGAACTCAATAGAAAGCATCAAAAGTAGACTAGAAGAAACAGAGGACTGCATCAGTGAGCTAGAAGAAACAGTAGAAAAAAAATACCCAAGTACAGCAGCTTCTAGAAAAAAAAGGTAAAAAGCAAGAGGAGAGTCTAAGGAAACTTTGGCATAACATAAAACAAAACAACATCCGCAAAATTGGGATTCCAGAAAGAGTAGAAACTGAACAAGGATTAGAGAATGTGTTTGAAGAAATAATGACGGAAAATTTCCCCAATATAGGAAAGAAAAAAAAAACACAAATCCAAGAACTCACAGAGTCCCAAGCAAAATGAACCCGAACAAACCGACACCAAGGCACATTATAATTAAATTGGCAAACACCAATGACAAAGTAAGAATCTTAAAAACAGCCAGAGAGAAACAAAGTTACCTACAAAGGAACCCCCATAAGACTAGCTACTGACTTCTCAACAGAAACTCGTCAGGCCAGAAGGGAATGGAATGAAATATACAAAGTCATGCAAAAGGAAGGGTCTGAATCCAAGAATACTGTACCCTGTAAGACTCTCAATCAAAATTGAAGGTGAAATCAAAAGCTTCACAGACAAAAAAGGATTAAGGGAATATTTTACCACCAAACCAGCAATGCAAGAAATGTTAAAGGGTCTGCTGTAATAAAAAGAAAGAGGAAGCGAAGAGGGAACTCGGGGGTAAGGACTAAAAATGGCGACAGATAAGTACTTATCAATAATAAATTTAAATGTAAACAAATTAAAAGCTTCAATCAAAAGACATAGGGTAACCGATTAGATAAGAAAAGAGGATCCATATATCTGCTGTCTGCAAGAAACCCACCTCAGGAAAAGAGATGCACACAGATTGAGGGGGAAGGGATGGAATATGGTATTTCAGGCAAATGGCAATGAAAAAAAATCTGGGGTTGCAATACTTATATCTGACAAATTAGATGTCAAAGTGAAGGATATAATAAGAGATAAAGAAGGCCACTTCATAATACTAAAGGAACAATCCAACAAGAAGAAATAACTCTGCTAAACATATATGCACCTAATATAGGAGCACCTAAATACATTAAAAAACTCTTGGAGGAAATTAAGGGAGAGATTGACAGCAATACAATCATAGTAGGAGAATTTAATACCCCACTGTCACCACTGGACAAATCCTCTAAACAAAAAATCAGGAAAGAAACATCAATCCTATATGACTCACTCGACCAGATGGAATTAATTGACATCTTCAGAACATTTCACCCCAAAGCCACAGAATATACATTCTTCTCCAGTGCACATGGGTCATTTTCAAAGATAGATCATACATTGGGTCATAAGAAAAGTCTCTTCAAATTCAAGAAGATAGAAATCATATCAAGCATTTTCTCAGACCACAGTGGCATAAAACTGGAAATCAACTATAATAAAAACAATAGAAAGAAATCAAACACATGGAGACTAAACAACATGATATTAAACAATGACTGGGTAACCAGAGAGATCAAGGAAGAAATATGTATTTCCCTGTGGAAATACAAAGGATTGCTAAAAAATACTATGAACAACTCTATTCCAACGAATTGGACAACCTGGAAGAAATGGACATTTTCCTAGAAAAATATAACCTCCAAAAACTCAATGAGGAGGAATCCAAACATCTCAATATTCCAATAACTATGGAAGAAATTGAAGCAGTAATCAAAAAGCTTCCAGCAAATAAAAGCCCGGGACCAGATAGCTACACAGGAGAGTTTTACCAAACATTCAAGGAAGAATTAAAACCTATCCTCCTCAGACTATTCAAAAACATTCAAGAAGAAGGAACACTTCCAAACACCTTCTATGAAGCCAGCATTGCCCTAATACCAAAACCTGATAAAGACAACACAATGAAAGAGAATTAAAGAGAAATATCTATCATGAACATTGATGCCAAAATCCTCAACAAAATTCTAGCAAATCAGATCCAGCAGTACATCAGAAAGATCATACACCATGACCAAGCAGGATTCATCCCACGAATGCAGGGATGGTACAATATCTGCAAATCAATAAATGTGATACATCACATAAACAAATTGAGAGATAAAAATCACATAGTCATATCAATTGATGCAGAAAAAGCATTTGACAAAATCCAACACCCTTTCTTGATAAAAACTCTCAGCAAAGTGGGAATAGAAGGAGCATACCTCAACATCGTAAAAGCCATATATGATAAACCCACAGCTAACATCATACTCAATGGGCAAAACTAAAACCATTTCCCCTAAGAACAGGAACAAGACAGGGATGCACACTCTCACCTCTCCTGTTCAACATAGTACTGGAAGTATTAGCCATTGCAATTAGACAACAAGAAGAAATAAAAGGCATCCAATTTGGAAAAGAAGAAGTAAAGCTGTCCTTATTTGCAGATGACATGATATTGTACATAAAAAACCCAAAGCACTCCATTCCAAAACTAATTTACTTAATTAATGAACTTGGCAATGTAGCAGGATACAAAATTAATGCTAAGAAGTCTGTGGCATTTCTATACACTAATAGTGAAATTACAGAAAGAGAAACTAAAAAAAGCAATCCCATTTACCATTGCACCAAAAAAATTAAGATACCTAGGAATAAACCTAACTAAAGAGGTAAAAGACCTATATGCAGAAAACTACAGGACACTGAAAAAATAGATAGAGGATGATATTAACAGATGGAAGAGCATACCATGCTCATGGTTTGGGAGAATCAATATCATTATAATGTCCATACTACCCAAAGCAATCTACAGATTCAACGCACTACCCATTAAAATACCAACGACATATTTCACAGACCTAGAAAAAATTCTTCATAGATTCATCTGGAACAAAAAAAAAAAAAGACTACGAAGAGCTACAGTAATTCCTAGAAAGAAGAATAAAGTAGGTGGGATCTCAATACCACATTTCAAGCTATACTACAAAGCAACTGTTCTCAAAACAGCCTGGTACTGGCACAAGCACAGACATATAGACCAATGGAATAGAATAGAGAACCCAGATATCCACCCAAACCACTATGCTCAACTAATATTTGACAAAGGAGGCATGAACATTCAATGGAGCCAATATAGCCTCTTCAGTAAATGGTGTTGGGAAAATTGGACAGAGACATGCAAAAAAATGCAACTGGACCACCAACTTACACCAAATACAAAAATAAACTCAAAATGGATACAGGACTTAAACATTAGAAGGGAAACCATAAAAATACTAGAGGAATCCACAGGCAGCACAATTTCAGATATATGCCGAAAGAACTTCTTCACTGATACTGCTCCAAAGGCAATGGTAGCTAAAGAAAAAATAAACAAGTGGACTACATCAAAATAAAAAGCGTTTGCACAGCAAAAGAAACCATCAACAAAACAACAAGAAAGATCACTGTATGGGAGAACATATTTGCAAATGTTATCACTGATAAAAGTTTAATCTCCAAAATCTACAGCCAACTTATACAACTTAATAAAAGGAAGATGAACGATCCAATAACAAAATGTGCAACCGACCTAAATAGAACCTTTTCGAAAGACGACAGAAGGAAGGCCAAGAGACACATGAAAACATGTTCAGTCATTAATCATCCGAGAGATGAAAATCAAAACGACAATGAGATACCATCTTATACCTGTCAGAATGGCAATCATCAACAAATCAACAAACAACAAGTGTTGGCGAGGATGCGGAGAAAAAGGAACCCTTGTGCACTCTTGGTGGGAATGCAGACTGATGCAACCATTGTGGAGAACAGTATGGAGTTTCCTCAAAAAACTAAAAATGGATCTCCCATTTGACCCTGTAATCCCACTCTTAGGAATTTATCCTAAGAAATTATAAACACCAATCATAAAGGATCTATGCACCCCTATGTTCATAGCAGCACAATTTACAATAGTTACAATTTGGAAACATCCTAGGTGCCCTTCAGCAGATGAGTGGATCAGAAAACTGTGGTACATCTACACAATGGAATTCTATGCTGTCATTCAGAAGAAGGAATTCTTACCATTTGCAGCAACCTGGTTGGAACTGGAGAGCCTTATGCTTAGTGAAATAAGCCAGTCAATGAAGGAGAAGCATCACATATCTCACTCATTCGTGGATAATAAAGAACATTATAAACTGATGAACAGAAGGATAGATACAGAGACAGTAAAGCTTCAAACAGACTGTAAAATTACAGCAGGAAGGTTAAAGTTAGGTGAGGTAGATAAGAGATCAATCAAAGGACTTGTATGCATGCATATAAGCATAACCAATGAACATAGACACTGGGGGGTTGGGGTATGCCCGGGAGGGTGGGGAGCAATGGGGAGATATGTATAAAAAATTAATAAAAATTAAAAAAGTATATAGAATAGTGAAAATGAACAATGCTAGGTAACTTACATTACTTTGTTCAGAACTTAATATAATACTACAATAGTCAAGACATATATTATTGTGTAAAGATAGACAAAATGATCTATGAAACATTGGAGTTCAGAAATAGACCTGTTCTTATATTGTCAATTGATTTCCTACAAACAAGACAATATTACACTGGAAAGTAATATTTATTCAACAAATGGTACAGAAAGAAATGGGTATCCATATGCAATGAATAAATAAATATACCTTCACTCCTTTCATACACTGTATACAAAATTAAGCAAATATAAATCACAGACCTAAATGTAAAAGCTAAAACTGTAAAATTTGTACATGAAAATATGGGAGAAAGTCTCAGTGTCCTAGAATTTAGCATAAATGTTTTAAATATGACAGAAACTCACAAATTGTAATAGGAAAAATTATTAAATTGAATTTTATCAATTAAAAATGTTTGCCTTTCAGTGAAACCACTGTGAAAATTTAAAGGCAAGCCACAGACTGGGTGAAAACCAGTACACTACCATTTTGTGGAGCTCTATTTAATGGACTTTAGATTTAATGGACAAAATTTATGGTCCGTATGTCACATGTGAAAATTAACAGCCTGTTAATTTTGAAATGATCTTTAACGAAGATTTGCTTATAATTAAATTAACAGGTTATTTTTGTTATTAATTCACTGTTATTTTTAACAAATTTTAGCAGATAGACCATATGTTGGAAAAACCACTGTAGTAATTTTGCTGACATAAACATTTCCACAACTATAGTCTACATATTTAAATCCAAGAGTTACCACTCATAAACAATGTGTGGCAAATCATTAGAACATGATCACACCACATCTCATGTAGTAACTGGTTCTGTTGTCATGTCCAGTGATTTTCTGCAGCAGTTTTAATGCGTACTGGACAATATTCCCATGGGCAATAAGTCACACCCCAGCCATGTGCATTTCTTTCTTCCTGGGGACTGGTGAGCGCTTGCACTTACTAGACCTATTTCATATAAATTTAATATTACAGTAATATATATAGAAAACTTTTCTGTGAAATCAAACTTTTCATACATAGTTAAACTGAATTACATAAACATATCTACATAAGTAAAAATATGTAAACAAATTTGTCAATTTTTTAACATACACATTAGGAAAAGAAAAAAACCTACTTTATTATATAAGGGACACTCAGCTTTAATGGACACCTACTCATCAGAATTAGTCTGTTATATTGAGGTATTACTTTATTTTCAAAACATGTATCTGACAAAAGACTATGTAAGGAACTCTTACTACTCAATAAGATGACAAATCTACAATAATAAAAGAGAAATATGCAAAATGCCATCACTCTGCTATGCCCACCAGCCAATCAGAGTGAGCATGCAAATTACCTAACAAAGATGGTGGCCACCATGGAGCTGGAGCAAGCAGGAGGCTTGGGTTGCCCCAGCGATGGAAGAAGCCAAGCTTCCTGGCTGGCGCTGGCCTCTGCTCAAGGCTACAAAGTTTCAATTACAGAAGATAAATAAATCCCAACAAATATGGTGGTGGCTACAGAGCTGGAGCAAGTCGGAGGCTTGGGTTGCCCCTAATGATGGAGGAAGCCCAGCTTCCCAACCACCCTGGCTGCTGCTCAAGGCTACAAAGTTTCAATTATAGAAGATAAATAAATCCCAGATACCTGCTTTCAGCCTATGCTTGGGTTGCTTGAGGGTGTGGCTTGCCTGAAAACCACCACAGGACCCTCTCTCAGGCTGACCCATGCCCCAAGAGAACCCCCACCTTGATCTGGGATGCCCTTCAGGGCATGCCAGCCAGCCCCCTCCTGTGCACCAGGCCTCTATCCTATATAATAAAAGAGCAATATGCAAATTGAGTGTCACTCCAACACACAAGATGGCTGCCCCATGTGGACACAAGATGGTTACCAAAAGATGGCCAGCAGGGGAGGGCAGTTGGGAGGGACCAGGCTTGCAAGGGAGAGCAGTTGGGGCGATAAAGCCTGCAGGGGAGGGCAGTTAGGGGAGACCAGGCTGGCAGAGGAGGGAAGTTGGGGCTGACCAGGCCTGCAGGAAGGGCAGTTGGGGGGGACAGGCCTGCAGGGGAGGGAAGTTGGGGGTGACCAGGCCAGCAGGGGAGGGCAGTTAGTGGTGACCAGGCTGGCAGAGGAGGGAAGTTGGGGGTGACTGGGCCTGCAGGGAAGGGCAGTTGAGCGGGAAACCCAAGCCTGCAGAGGAGAGTAGTTGGGGGGAGGGGCGGGACCAGGCCAGCAGGGGAGAGAAGTTAGGGGCAATCTGGCTGGCAGGGGAGTGGTTAGGGGGTGATCAGGCTGGCCAGCAGAAGCGGTTAGGGGCAATCAGGAAGGCAGGCAGGTGAGCAGTTGGGAGCCAGCAGTCTTGGATCATGAAAGGGATGTCCAACTACCTGTGTAGGCCCGATCCTACTGTGACCAGTCCTAAAAGGGCAGTTGGACATTCCTCAAGGAATCCCAGATTGGAGAGGGTGCAGGCAGGCTATGGGACCCCTCCACCCCATTGCATGAATTTCATGTACCGGGCCCCTAGTCACTTAATAAAAATAGGCAAAATACTTAGACACTTCACCAAAGAGTATATTTGGATGGCAAATAAACACATGAAAAGATGTTCAATATCACTAGTCATCAAAAAAATACAAATTAAAATCAATAAGAGATAATACTATATACCTATTAGAATGAGTGTAATTAAAAAAAATCTTGTTATTCCATGTCTTGAGAAGGATGTGGAACAACTGGAATTCTCATGTATTCCTAATGGTAGTGTAAAATTTGGAAGTTTAGAAAAACTTTTAAAGGTAAATATATACCTACTCTATGCCCCAAACATTCTACTATCCATTTATCTAAGATAAATGAAAGCATATGTAACCAGTAACACTTGAACACAAATGTTCATAGAAGCTTTATTTGTAATAGCTAAAAAGTGAACACAAGTCTAATATATACCAATAGTTGAAAGTAAAAACAAATTATATATTTATACAATATAATACTACTCAACAGTAAAAGCAGAATGAATTATTTATATATACATGAACAAATATGAACATATTTATGCTGGATGGAAGGAGCTAGAATTCATATTATATAAATCCATTTATTTAAAAATTCTGGAATCTATACTATGGCTAAAAGATCTTAAGTAGCTAAGTAGTTGCCTGGGAGAGGAAAAGGCAAGTGGGTAGAGGCACCAGGAAATTTGGGGAGGGGGGGTGATGGATATGTTTGTTGTCTTGATTGTTGTGATGGATGCATGCATCAGATTGTACACTTTAAATGTGCTTTACTGTATTCCAATTGTACCTCAACAAAAGTGTTATGAAACTGTAAAATATATTATTTGTAATTATGTTACTATTTTCAAGGATTTCTAAGTGTTTAACATAAAGTTCCAAGAAAATCCAGCTCTTTCAAGGTGAAGGCTCAAGAAAATGGCAGTCCCTAGAAACACAAAACTTTTAGACAATCACCTCCCTACTCTACCCAAATACCATAGATAAAACTGTGGCCGAACCCACATCAGCTTCCCCAAAGGCCAAGTGGGAAACTTAAACCTCCAATTTATTACATTTATCAGTGTATGCTCCTACTACCTCTTACTGGGAAGATGTCAGAGAAGACTGAGTGGGGATCTGGGTCCTTTTTACTTGCCTGAAAGTCCCGAGTTTTCCCCTCATTAGTGTCACAAACCTTTTGAGAGGCTTGGCCTTGTATCCCCACCTAATGGTAAAGAGGCATTCCTTCTCCTTTCTGCCAGGGTGCTATTAGTGAAGCCTGAACTCCTACCTCTGCCTATCAATAATGAGGCATTATCTCCCTAATGAGACTGTCAAAGAAGGTTGAGTGGGAAACCTAGACATCCATACTCACCTGGCAGGAAACAGGCTCCTCTTCCCCGACAGGTGCAATTTAGAGAAAGCCTACTAAAATAGATTTAAATAAGAACCAGAAATTACAGCATAATACTCAAAATGTCTGGGATTTAATTAAAAATTACTTACCATACTAAAAACCAACAAAACCTCAACTGAAAAAGAAAAAATAATCAATAGACCCCAATGCTGACGAGATGAGAATTATCTGACTAGGATTTTAAATCAGATATCATAATTCTTCAAGAGGCAATTATGAACACAATTGCACCAAATCTACATTAATAAAAGCGTAATATGCTAATTAGACTGGATGTTCTGGACATCCTTCCAGATGACCTTCCAGACGAAGCCAGGACTACGAGGGAAGCCAGGGTCCTGGGTGCCTACCAGCAGCAAGAGGGAAGCCTGGGTCCCAGGTGCCAGAGGGAAGCCAGTGTTGGCAGCGAGGGGAAGGAAGGCCTACTCTTACATGAATTTCATGCATCAGGCCTCTAGTGAAAACAAATAGTCTCAGCAAAGAAAAAGAAGATATAGAGAACCAAATGGAAATTTTAGAAATAAAAAACACAATATCCAACTTAAAAATTCAGTGAATGGTATCAACAGGAGAAGGCAGAGAACAAATAAAAGAATCAGTGAAATTGGAAGTATACTAAAATGGGCCAAAGATTAAACAAACTATGGAGCATCCATACAAGGGAATACTACTCAGCAATAAAAAAAAAACTATTGATAAAGGCAACAACTTGGATGTATCCCAAGAGTACTATGCTCAGAAAAAAAAAAAGTCAATCTTAAAAGGTTATATAGGATAGTATGATTTCTTTCTTTTTTTTTTACCTTTTAGGTTTTTATTAGATTTCTCTGAAGAATCAAAATAGTTATTAGCAAATTACTTTAGATTCATCAAGACTGTATATCCTTTGTATTTAGATATTTAATGATTTAGAGCATAATACAAAACAAACCAGAGACTGATTTCTATGACTAGCTGTTATTCATTGTGTCATCCTAGAGCAGGGGACTGGTGGGAGAGGCTGTTCTCCAAAGAGAACTGAGGAGGAGTTAGTGCTGGGCAACTAAATCATAGCCTGGTTCTCCCCAACTCAATGTGCTGGGAAGGGACCAATGATTTCTTAATGTGACAACTGTTTCCTAGAGCAGGGGGCTCTAAAATCCTGGTAGCCCCCAAGGATTGTGGTCCAAACCAAGCCAAAAGAAACAGGCTGGGTCGGGGAAGCATGATAACTGCCTGGCAGAAGAGGCAAACTCAGGGCCCCATGAGGAAAAGGGAATTCTTTGCACCTCAGCGACATTGCAGAACCAGTGTAACACTAAGAGACTTTGTTAAAAGTTGGGGAGAGGGGATGGGAATAAAACCCTGGAAGAACCTTTCAAGTGCACTCAACCTATATTACAGTTCAGTCCACCAATACAGGGGAGGGAAGCTACTAGCCCCAAAGCAGCACTGAATCTGGGCCTCCTGCCGCTTTTCGCTGGCCCCTTTTGGCAGCCAGCCCAGGTTTCAGCTGAGGACATACCTCAGAAAAACCAGAGACATCTCTCTGGAGGGCCAAGGTGAGAAGGACACTTCTCAAAATGCAAATATATTTAATTTGAAGGAGCCAGAACAGTTCTAAGGGCATTCACATGCCCAAATCTTCCCCCAGCTCAGGGCCCAGGCTCATAGAGACTGGAAAACAGTCTGCACACTTAACCTTCCACCCCCAAAAGAAAATCTGGACATATGCCCCTTCTTTTTCCCCACAGGTGGGCTCTTCAGGGCCTCCTGCAGGGGTGGTTCCATGGCAGAGTTTAAGCAGGGCATGGTCTCAGCTGGCTCCAGCCCAAGCCATGAGGTCTTCCAAAGCATTATCCTGGTCATTGTTGTGTTAGAGCAGAACTTTCTTAATGTCCTTCAGATCAAAACCCATTTCCTTAACCTTGCTCATTAACTAAAGAAACTCCAGCATCTTTTCTTCTGAACACTGATGCATTTCTAGAGCTTCTTCCACTAAAAGAGGGTCAAAGCCCTTCTCACAGAGCTGTCCATGTACAAAGAGATAGTTGAGAATCTGCTCAATATTCTCTCCTTTTTTCTTCATGGCTCTCAGGACACACTCATAGGAGTAGCCCATGTTGACCACTGTCTCCACACACTGCCGCTCACTGGGGGATAGCATCTGCTGTTCAGAATAAGCTTGGAGATAGCTGGGAATGTTGGGCACTTGTGACATTGAGAAATTAGGAGGTGTAGCTGTGGGACCTGTATTTGGAGGTGACGATTCTTCTGTACACACAGATAAGACAGAGAGGGAAGGTATCTGGGATATCATATCAGAAGGGGTTAGGGCTGGCACTTCTGTGCCACTGTCCAAGTTCAAAGTTGAGATTTCTTTTATATAATCTTACAGAGATGATAATGATTTACAGATGAAAAACAGATTAGTGGTTGCAGGGGTTAAGGTTGGGAGGGGTGGAGTTGACTTTAAAGGGGTAGGAAGCAACAGGGAGATCTTTGTGGAGCTAAAATAGCTTTGTATCTTGGTTGTCTATACAAATATCCACATGTGGTAAAATGACCTAGAATTATAGACATACACTGCACCAACGTCAGTTTCCTAGTTTTAATATTGCATTCTAGGTAATATAAAATGTAACCATGGGGGAAAATGGATGAATGATATATTAGACCTCTCTACTATTTTTGCAATTTCCTATAAATATTTTAAATAAAAGGTTATGTTAAAGTATTTTAATGTTATAATAAAGTTTATATTAGTTTAAATTTTATACTTATAATTTTATATCATTTTTATAATTTATGTTAAACTATATTGATGATAATAATTATTTTAATATAAAATGTTTAAAAAATTAAACCAAAATATTGGAAGTAACTACAAGCATAATTCAATAAACATGAATGATGGTTATACATTACGGGTAAGATTCTACAGGCTAGGGAGACATCCTACAGTGGGAGAACAAAAGCACTATACTTCATAATCATCCAAACTACATAGTATTAATTCACTGACTATTAAAGAGAAATAGAATTGAGGGTTATTCTAATTCAATCATAAGTTATTCAACATTAAAGAATGGGCATTCCCCAACTAGGGAACATTATGTTTTTGACAAAGCTAATAGAAAAATGCTGGCAATATTTATTTGTGGAAGAAATGAATTGTTACATTCTCTCACAGCCTTAGAAATAATTTGGGGGGGTGGTAGGGACTAGGGGAGAACAGAATTTTGGCGATTTGGTGATAAATTATTGTTCCTCTCCTTAGGATGGAGTGATTATAGAATTTTGTTTCCTCTAGAAAGTAAATACTTTAAAACCCACTGTTCCAAAGCAGCAATTTCTAATTGTTAGGCTGTACCACCCTTATGACAATTTAATTTAGGGATCTTATCTAAATCATTTTAAGTTAAAGTGACTTTAAATTAATTTGGATTTGAAAATTTCATGCAAACCACTGATAAGATTATAAATATTTAGGAGGCCAACCTACATGACAAGATGTCAGTGATTGAGATGCCATCCAGAGAATGCTGTTCCTTGGGTAAACAAAATGATCTCAGATGTAGTCTTTTATAATAGAGTCTCTTTATAAAAATATGGGAGAAGAGATTATCTGACAAAGGTTTTATTTGTGTAGCATAAATAAAGAAAGGTATGGAGGAAAAATAGAAAGTATTTTTGCAAAAATACAACAAAAACAAAGATGTCTCTCTTATGTAAGAGAAGGTATTATGTAATATATCACAATAGGGCATTTCCATTAGGACAGAAGGTCTCAAGAGTAAGGAATGGATGCGGGTGGTAGTGATGGAAGAAAAGTAAAATAAGAAAGGATAAGGAGAGATCTACCAGCGAGGTCAGTACTAGACCAAGACAGTAGCGGCAGAGAGGAAGGGAAAGGAGGGTTATAAACTTTCTTTTGGTCTTATCTTATTATTTCCCTTCTCAGCCCAAAAAATGTTCATTCCATTTCTGGCTAGCTCATCACTTGTCCCTATTATATCTACTGATACTTAATCAAGACTTAGAGTAATCTCCCCATAGACTTGGGCAGATGAATTTACTCTGGTTTTCTAAAGGAAATGCAGTTGACAGATGAAATGCAATTAAAGTCTAAAGCCTCAAATCTCATTGGTTTGTTGTAAATCTTACTGCCTACCATCAACAAATAAACAAGTGCTGATAAGGATGTGGAGAAAAAGGAACCCGAGTACACTGCAGATGGGAATAAAGACGGATGTGGCCACTATGGAAAACAGTATGGAGTTTCCTCAAAAATTAATTATGGAGCTGCCATTTGACCTAGTGATCCCACTTCTAGGAATAATATCTAAGAAACATGAAACACCAATCAGAAAGAATGTGTGCACCCCTATGTTAAATAGCAGCACAATTTACAATAGCTAAGATATGGAAACAGCCAAGTGCCCATCAGTAGATGAGTGGATAAAAAAGCTGTGGCACATTTATACCATGCAGCAGTAAAATGGAATAATCTCTTTACCCTTCAAGACAGTATGGAGGGACCTGGAGAAGATTATGCGAAGTGAAATTAGTCAGTCAGAGAAAGACAAGTATCACATGATCTTACTTATATGTGGAATGTAATAAACAAAATAAACTGACAAATAAAATAGATCCAGAGACATAGAAATATGGAACACTGATGAACCCCAAGGGAAAGAGGATGGAAAAGGGGTAGGAAATGAATAACTAAAGAACTTATATGCATATATGCATAACTCATGGACACAGACAATAGTGCACCAGGCCTGGGAGTGCAGGTGAAGGACAGAGGGAGTTAAAGGGGTGAAGGGTGACATCTGTAATACTTTCAACAATAAAGATACATTTTTAAAAATAAAAAAATAAATCTTGCTGCATAATACTCATCTATCATCATATCCTATTTAGCCACAGAATTTCTAACTATACTGTTCTGGGGAAATTTGTATAATGTCCCTCAAATACCAGGGGTTGACCTCAGTGCTTACAAGCACTATAACAAGAAAAGCCTCTCTAATGTTAGGTCCAAACACAAAACATCAAGTCATCGATTGGCTTAATTCAGTAAGTGAGGCTATGTAAACCTTTAATAACTTACCTTCATTATATTGCCAAAGTTGAAGTCACATAAGGGAGCAGTTGCAGCATTCTGTAGGCATAATTTATAGCTTTCTATTCAATCAAGATACTTCAGTTGCACTGTCATATTTTCAAACTGATAAAATCAAATTATCTTTAGAGAGCACACCACTTGCTCCCTTAGAAAACATTTATCATTCACTAATAAACATCTCATCAGAGAAATTTGAATGCCCGCCAAATGTATGTTCCTATAATAGACACTGAGACACAAAAGCAAAAACATGAAATATTCTCTTCTGAAAGGTCAGTCTAAAATGGATAAACTGGCATGCAAAGCAGGATAACTCCTACAGTCCAAGGGCTTCTAGGAAATCTCACTAACTCTCCTCAAGACCTAGATGCTGTGCCTATTTCGAAAATACTTTTATGCCTTACAAGGATTCATATAAAGACATCAGACATTGTATTCTAATAATCATATTTGTAAAGCTTATCTTCAGTTATGGTTGCAAACAGCATCAAACCAGAAACTTTCTGCCAAAGCCCATTTCAGAGTCACACACTACAGCTAATCCAAAATAATTCCCGTGTTTCTGGGCACAAGGTAATACACAGTATTTCTAGCTGACAGTAAAAGTAGCTCCTTTGTTCCAAACTACCTGTGCCAAGAAATAAATAATTTCCCTCCCCAGCACTATGAAGAATATTATCTTACCTATCATAAAAGGCCAAGAGTTTTAGATTTTGCTGAGTTCTGTTATTAATTTCATCCTTCAGCAGTGGGTAAAGGGCAATCACCCTTCTTCTTTCTCTCTTTCATTTCTACCAAGTTCTAGTTGCTTAATGAATGTACTGATTAGTCACCAATAATTAATCATTTAAAAATTAATGTGAAAAGTAGATTTGGAAAAAATATCATTTGGGATTAAAAATGGTGGTGGAGTAAGTGGATGCTGCACAGACATGCTCCCAGAACCAAATTGGAATTACAACTAAAATAAGGGGGGGAGGGATCCTGAATAATCAATAAAAGACTCACTGGAGAGAATTTTGATAATTCAGGAATGCAAGTGGAGACTGCCTAGAGACAGGTAGGAGGGACAGAGGCACAAAAAGTCTAGCTGGGCTCCCACTGACAGCAATGGAAGTTCTGGACAGATATATAGGTGTGGGGAGGTTGCCACTGAAAACTTGGGGTCTAATTCCCAAGCTGGGCCCTCCAGCAGAGAGCACCAACATAATATCTGGCTATGAAAAGCAACAGGGTTGCTGTCTGCCAGAAAGAGACAGCTGGAGATTTAGGCATCCCCTTAGGGCCAACACACATAATTCCCTGTGGAGCCACTCACTTTATGCTCCAGCAGATGGAGGGCAGAGTGGACTGGAGATGTGTGAGCAGATGCCAGGATTGGTGGCTCTGGTGTTAGAGTTCAGAAGGCAGACACCCAGGTTTCCTGTGTTGAGACATTCCCTCATGCTACAGAGGTCATCTTTCTCACACAGACATTTGTTATACAAGCAACCTTGCCTGGGGGGAAACAGTTGATCCACCCCATTGGAAAACACCTTGACCGACAATTTCAGAGTTGATCAGGCACATTAAGAGACTGAGAATAACAATTATTCTCTAGGCCAGTGGTTCTCAATCTTTCTAATGACACTACCTTTTAATACAGTTCCTCATGTTGTGGTGATCCTCAACCATAAAATTATTTTCATTTCTACTTCATAACTGTAATTTTGCTAATGTTAATGAATTATAATGTAAATATCTGTGTTTTCCGATGGTCTGAGGTGAACCTGCTAGCAGTTCTCAACCAGTCACGACCCACAGGTTGGTAACCACTGCTGTGGAGCCTAAGACCATCAAAAAACATTAGAAAGGTTGAGAACCACTGCTGTAGGCAGAAACAATTGCCCCACCCTGTTGGAAAAAAGAACAACTCTTGCCACAACTGTGGATGATTGCTTGAGGAAAATTGAAGATAAAATTTTACCAGTCTGTAGATAAAGAAAGTCTCTGGGGCTTTGAATCTCTGACTGATCTAATTAGTCAGAAACAACATTTGATACTGTCATTCACTAGAGATTGAAAGGTGTAGCAGATCTACCTAATACACAGTCACAAATCCAAACAGACAGCCAAAATGAGGAGACAAAGAAACAATCCCCCAAAGAAAGAACAAGAGAATTTTCCAGAAGCAGAAATAAATGAAATGGAGATAAAAAATTAATCTAATATAGAGTTTAGAATAATGATGGTACAGATGCTCAACAGCATGAGGAAAGATACAGTAATTATGAAAACAGAAATAAAGAATGAGATAGAATAACTAAACAACACATTGGGAGGAATACACAGCTGAGAAGAAGCTGAGGTTCAAATCACTGAATTAAAACAGGATTGGAAAAAATGACTCAATTGGAGAACCAAAACCAAAACAAAAACAAAAACAAAAAAAACACACAAACACACAAAAATACCACAAGAGGATAGCTTAAAGAAGCTGAAGGACAATGTGAAATGTAACAATATTTGAAAAGTAGGTTAGCCAGAAGAGGCATAAATAGAGAAAGGAATAGAGAATGTGTTTAAAGAAATGATGACAGAAAAGTTCCCATACCTGGTAAAGAAAAAAGTCACACAAGTCCTAGAAGCACAGAGAACCCCAAGCAAGAAGAATGCAAACAGGCCCAGGCCCAGACACATCATAATTAAAATACCAAAAACTAAAGACAAAGAGAGAATGTTAAAGGCAGCAAGGGAAAAGCAAACTGTTATCTACAAAGGAGCTACAATAAGGCTGACACCTTATTTCTCAATAGAAACACTACAGGCTAGAAGGGAATGGCATGAAGTACTCAAGGTAATGAAAAGCACGGATCTGAAACCAATACTACTATATCCAACAAAGCTATCATTCAAAATGGAAAGGTCAAATAAAAAGCTTCACAGACCCTCCATGCCCCCCCCAAAAAAAAACTAAAGGAATACATCACCACCAAGCCAGCATTATGAAAAATGCTAAAGGGACTGCTGTAATGAGAAGAAGAAATAGAGACAGAAACCAAGGCATACAGAATTAAAATGGCCATAAATAAGTACCTATCAATAATAATTGAGAAGGGGAAACCAAGAAGTGGCATACATGAGCACCTAAACTGCTGCCTCACACAACAGTTTCAAAACTACAACTATAAGACAGAACAGACATCATCCAGCAACACAGGAAAGCTGGCTGAGTGGAAATTCTACAACTAGAAGGAAAGAGAGGGGCTCATGGAGAACCAGAGGAGCTGAAAAAAAGCTGAGGTATAGAGATGCGCGCATGGAGAGAGGTGGTGCCGGATTGCCTGGCTGGCTTCTTCTGGCAGGAGGGAGATGGGAAACTCCCAACTACACTGAACCCCTTATCCTACGGCACTGAACCCCAGGTCTGGCCGAGACTCATACAGGGGGAGTTTGGACTGTGAAAAGGCACAAGTGCATGGAAATTTAGGGAGGCCCCAAAAGGGCAGAAGTCTGGTGGCACGCACAGCACTGTACACAGAAGACTGACTGCTGATTGTGCCACTGGCTATCACGAGTGGGCAGGAGACAGAGCCTCCCAATTGCACCATATCTAACTCTACTAAACCCCAGTTTTGGGCGAGACCCTGGGGACCCACACTCATATGGTCCCAGAGCACAGGGGAGCCAGAAAGGTAGTGAAATAGAGGTACTGTGCGTGCACATAGGGAGGGCTCCAGCAATTACCAAGAGACACGTGAGACCGAGGGGCCGCATAGGGCGAGATCAACTGGAAGGCAAGGCGGTCCATTAAGCCCTGAGACTCCACCCATCCCAAGCTCAACAGAGAGGCTTTTGCAGTTTTGCAAGTCTGATATCATAAGGCTGAATCCAACACAGAAGTTCTCCCAACATAATGAAAATGCAGAGACAAAGAAACAGATCACAAAGGAAAGAAATAGAGGAAAACAAATGACTGGATATAGAGTTCAAAACCACGCTTATAAGGTTTTTCAAGAATTTCCTAGAAAAGCTGGATAAATTTAGCGAGACCCAAGAGGAGATGAAAAAGGACCAACTAGAGATGAAAAAGGACCAACTAGAAATTAAATATACACTGACTGAAATAAAAAATATTATACAGAGACCTAACAGCAGACTAGAGGAAGGCAAGAGTCAAGTCAAAAATTTCAAATATAAAGAAGCAGAAAACACTCAACTGGAAAAGCAAAAAAAAAAAAAAAGAATCCAAAAATATGAAGATAATGTAAGGAGCCTCTGGGACAACTTCAAGCGTACCAACATCAGAATTGTGGGGGTGCCAGAAGAAGAGAGAGCAAGATACTGAAAACCTATTTGAAGAAATAATGACTGAAAACTTCCTACATCTGGTGAAAGAAATAGACTTACAAGTCCAGGAAGCAGAACCTCAAATAAAAGGCATCCAAAACATATCATAATTAAAATACCAAGAGCAAAAGACAAAGAGAGAATATTAAAAGCAACAAGAGAAAAACATTTATTTACTACAAGGGAACACCCATATGATTGTCAGCTGATTTCTCAACAGAAACTATGCAGGCCAGAAGGGAGTGGCAAGAAATATTCAAAGTGATGAATAGCAAGAACCTACAACCAAGATTCCTCTACCCAGCAAAGCTATCATTCAGAATTGAAGGGCAGATAAAGAGCTTCACACATAAGAAAAAACTAAAGGAGTTCATCAACACCAAGCCAGTATTATATAAAATGCTGAAAGGTACTCTTTAAGAAGAGAAAGAAGAAAAAGGTAAAAGATAAAAAATTATGAACAACAAATACATATCTATGAACAAGTGAATCTAAAAATTAAGTGAATTAAAAATTTGATCAACAGAATAAACTGGTGAATATAATATAATCAGGAGCACAGAAAGGTAGTGGATTGATAATTCTCAGGGGAAAGGGGTGAAGGAGTACAGGGAGAGACTGGACAAAAATCATACACCTATGGATGAGGTCAATGTGGGGGAAGGTAAGGGTAGTGGGAGGGGTGGGAGCTGGGTGGAGGGATGCTATGGAGGGGAAAAAACAGAAACAAATGTAATAATCTGAACAATAAAGATGGAATTAAAAAAAATAAATAATAACCTCCAATGTAAACTGAATAAATTCTCCAATCAAGCTTCAGTCTGGAATAGAATAGCTGAACTGATACAAAACAAATGACTCAAATATATGATGTCTTCAAAGACCCACGTCAGAAGAAAAGATACACACAGGATGAGAGTGAAGGGATGGAAAAAAATTTTTACCTGCCAAAGGAAAAGGAAATAAAGCTGGAGTAGCCAATTTGACTCAAGGGTCCCAGGTTCAATTCTGGTCAAGAGCATGTACCTTGGTTGCGAGCACATCCCCAGTAGGGAGTGTGCAGGAGGCAGCTGATTAATGTTTCTCTCTCATCAATGTTTCTAAGTCTCTCCCCGTCTCCCTTCCTCTCTGTAAAATAATCAATAAAATATATTTTAAAAAAAAAGTTGGAGTAGCAATATTCATAACAGACAAAACAGACTTCACAATGAAGGCCATCACAAAGGATAACAAAGGTCATTACATAATAGTAAAGTGATCAATCCAACAAGAGGATAAAACCCTGCTAAACATATATGCACCCAATACAAGAGTACCTAAATTTAGGACTTTAATGGAGAAATCAACAACAATACATTCATAGTAGGGGCCTTTAACACCACACTGACTTTACTGGATAGATCTTCAAGACAAAAGCTTAATAAGGAGACAGTGATTCTAAGGGACACACTGGATCAGATGGATTTAATTGACATTTATTGGACATTTCACCCCCAAACTGCAGACTATACATTATTCTCAAGTGCTTATGAGTAATTCACAAAGATAGACCACATGTTAGGACAAAAAACAAAACTCTACAAGGTCAAGAAGATGAAAATCATATCAAGCTTCTTCCCAGTGGAATGCAACTAGAAATCAACTACAGTAAAAACACCCAAACATATTAAAACACATGAATACTAAATAGCATGTTATTAAATAACTAGAAACCCGGTGCACGAAATTCATGCACTTGGGGGGGGGGCGCGACAGCCTGGTCCGTGCCGTCTCACAGTCCAGGAGCTCTTGGGGGATGTATGACTGACAGCTTAGCCCAACTCCAAGTCAAATAAGCTGTGAGCCTGGCTACTGGCTGAGTGGCATTTCCCCTGTGGGAGTGCACTGATCACCAGGGAGCAGCTCGTGCATTGAGAATCTGCCCCCTGGTAGTCAGCATCATAGCAACTGGTCATTCGGTTGATTTGCATATTAGCCTTTTATTATATAGGATGAATGAGTTAGAACAAGATCAATAAAGAAATAAAAACTTCCTGGAAACAAATGAAAATTAACAAACAACAACCCAAAGTCTCTGGGACACAGCAAAAGCAGTCCTGAAAGGGAAGTTCACAGGGCTGTATACCTCAAAAAACAAGTAAAATCAACAATAAAGTATTTAAACCTACAAACTTAAAGAATTAGAAAAAGAACAAAAAGAAGAGCTTAGAGCGGTGGGCCTCAAATTGTGACTCAAGAGCCACATGAGGCTTGCGAGCCACGGTTTGTTGCTCTGTTGACTAATGAATTCACTGACCACTGGCCTAGAGTAAGTAGAAAAAAGGAAATAATAAAGATTAGAGTGGAAATAAATGACCTAGAGACTACTAGTAAAAAGAAAAACAATATAAAAGAAAAGGAAAGCAAGAGCTGGTTCTTTGAAAGGATAAACAAACTAAAAAAATCATACACCATGACCAAGTGGGATTTATTCCAGGAATACAAGGCTGGTACAATATTTGCAAATCAATAAATGTGACACATTACTTAAAAATATTGAAAGAAAAAATATCACATGATCATATCAATAGACATAGAAGATGCATTTGACAAAATGTAACTCCCCATTTATGATAAAAACTCTCAGAAAAGTGGGAATAGAGGGAGCATATTTCAACCCGATAAAGGCCATATATGACAAACCTACAGCCAATATTATACTCAGTCGTCAAAAAGTAAATCCATTTCCCCTAAGAATAGGAACAAGACAGGGAATACTATGTAGCAATAAAAAAGAAGAATCTCTTACCCTTTGAGATAGCATGGAGGGACCTGGAGACTATTATGCTAAGTGAAATAAATCAGTCAAAGAAAGACAAGTATCACATAATCTCACAAATATGTGGAATCTAATGAACAAAATAAACTGATGAACAGAGTGGATCCAGAGTCATGGAAGCATGGAACTTTGTTCTTCTTTCTTAAGATCGCTGTGTCTTAAGATTGCTGCGGTTACTTAGGGTCTTTTTTTGGTTCCAGACCTAGAACTAAGTCACCAAAAACTTATATGTAACCAAAACATGGAACAAAGTGTGTGTAGAATCTTGGAGGTAAGGCAGAGGAGGGTGGGTCAGTGGGAGGTATTCAACCAAGGACCTTATATGCATATATGCATGGCCCATCGACACAGATGAGGCAATGCATATATGGGGTGCCGAGAGCCTGAGGTGGGGTTGGGAGTGGGTTGGAGGGGGTCAATTGGAGAGTAAAGTGGCCATATGTAATACTTTCAACAATAAACTTTATTAAATTAACAAAAAGAAAAAACATAATTTCTGTTTGGAGATAGATGGGATGCTAGCCATAGTCCATACATCTGAATTATGAACTCACTGTGCCAACTGTCACAAAATACTTTATTCGGCCAGCTGGAGACACTGATTTAATACAGAAGAGTGCTTTGCTTCCCACAGGAACAATGCCTCTGTATATAGTCAACAAATCTTTAGTAAAAAGCCTTCTCCACAGAGAAAAAAAGGAAGACACAAGTGAACCAGGGGAGGACTGGTTCTGTGACTGTTTCTGGAGGGAAGACTTATTGGAGACAAAGGGAATGTCTGCATATTTCCTAGATGGGGGAATCACAATACCAGATTTCAAGTTATACTACAAAAAAGCCACCATAATCAAAACAGCCTGGTACTGTCACAAGAATAGACATATAGATCAATGGAAGAGAACAGAGAACCCCAGAAATTGATCCAAGTCATTACACTCAATTAATATTTGACAAAGGCAGCAAGAGCATACAATGGATTTAAGAGAGTCTCTTCAGTAATGGTTTTGGGGAAATTGGACAGATACATATAAAAAAATGAAAATAGGCCACCAACTTACACCATACAGAAGAATAAACTCCAATGGATAAGAGTTAAATATAAGTCATGAAACCATTAAAATCCTAAAAGAAACCGTAGGCAGAAAAATCTCAGACATCTCTCATATCAATATGTTTACAGGTAACCTAATGTTTGGGAGAATGTATTTGGCAATGAAACATCTGATAAAGGGTTGATATCCAAAATATATAAAGAACTATATAACAGAAGGAAGACAATCCAGTTAAAAAAAAATGGGCAAAAGAGCTAAATAGACACGTCTCCAAAGTAGGCATACCATCGGCCAAGTGACATATGAAAAAATGCTCAAAGTCACTGATAATCAGAGAGATGCAATTTGAAATGACACTGAAATATCACTTCACACTTGTCAGAATGGTTACCATCAACAAATCAACATATGATAACTGCTTGTGACAATGTGGAGAAGAAGGAACCCTAGTACACTGCTGGTGGGAATGTAGACTGGTGCAGCCATTATAGAAAACAGTATGGAGTTTCCTAAAAAAATTATATATGGACTGTCATTTGACCCAGTGATCCCACTTGTAGGAATAGATTCTAAGAAACCTGAAATACCAATTAGAAAGAATGTATGCACCCCTGCATCATAATAGCACAATTCACCATAGCTAATATTTGGAAACAGCCCTAGTGTCCATCAGCAGATGGGGGGATTAAAAAACCATGGTACATCTACACAATAGAATACTATGCTGCTGTAATAAAAAGAGGCAATAAGGAAATAAGGACACATATGTAATACCTTAATCAATGAAGAAAAAAAAGCTGTGGTATATTTATACCATGGAATACTATGTAGCAGTAAAAAAGAATCTCTTACCTTTGAGATGGCATGGAGGGACCTGGAGAATATTATGCTAAGTGAAATAAATCAGTCAGAGAAAGACAAGTATCACATAATCTCACACTTATGTGGAATCTAATGAACAAAATAAACTGATGAACAGAGTGGATCCACAGTCATGGAAGCATGGAACAGTGTGTGTGTAGAATCTTGGAGGTAAGGCAGAAGAGGGGGGGATCGGTGGGAGGCATTCAACCAAGGACCCTTTATGCATAGATGCATGGCCCATGGACACAGATGAGGCCATGAATATATGGGGTGCTGAGAGCCTGGGGTGGGGTCGGGGGTGGGTTGGAGGGGGTCAATTGGAGGGTGAAGCAGCCATATGTAATACTTTCAACAATAAACATTTATTAAATTAACAAAAAGAAAAAAACATAATTTCTGTTTGGAGATTGGTGGGATGCTAGCCATAGTCCACACATCTGAATTATGAACTCACTGTGCCAACTGTTACAAAATACTTTATTCAGCCAGTTGGAGACACTGATTTCACACAGAGGAGTGCATTGCTTCCTATAGGAATGATGCCTCTGTATATAGTCAACAAATCTTTAGTAAAAAGCCTTCTCCACAGAGAAAAAAAGGAAGACACAAGTGAACCAGGGGAGGACTGGTTCTGTGACTGTTTCTGGAGGGAAGACTTACTGGAGACAAAGGGAATGTCTGCAACTTTTCCAGCAGAGGCAGTTGGGGACTGAGAGAAGCAGTCACAAGTCATTCTGGAATAAAGGGGGTTAGGCAGTCATTTTAAACCTTTGGTAACTAGATTGATAAATATACATTCCAAGGATGACCAAGCATTCAGACTTATGCTCTTTACTCATAAAAACATATAACATAACATTAGGATTAGGTTCTCATAAGAGAATCCCCTACGTCACCATTTAATGTAAAGTTATTCTTTAAATTGTTTCTAAAAGTAACAAACATATTTATCTAGTTTCCAAGGGCACAACTGATAAAGAGTAGGGGAGCTGCCAATTACATCAAGCAGTTACAGCTGTCAGTGATGGAAGAGGTTAAAGAACTATAAAAAAGCAGATATGGAATTTTAAAAGCATAGCAGTGTGGGGACATTCAGTGTAGTGGAAAACAATCCTATTCATATCAAATGTCCTCAGTAGAACAACTGTAGTAAAGCAAAGCAAAAAAAAATGAGGTTCATAACGATAGCAAAACTCTAAACTTGTTCTGATTTTGTCATCTGGTAATATTAACCTAATAGCTCCAACTAGAAGGCCTTTTTGAGGTGGTGTGGTATAGAAGAGAGGGGGTGGGCGGGGAGAGGAGGGATATACAAGGCACTTACTTTTTATGGCTTTGTATGTATCAGTTAATTACTAAGCCTTGGATTTTTTTATTTGTAAAATGTAGATATTTACTACTTCCCTTACAGAACTGTCATGACGACAAAATAAAGTACTGTGTGTAAAAGCTCTTTATCTATATATATATAAAGGACTAACCAACTGAATGACTAAACGACTGGTTGACCAGTCACTATGATACACACTGACTACCAGGGGCAGACGCTCAGTACAGGAGATACACCCTGTTGGTCAATGTGCTCCTACAGCCAGCCTCCCGTGGCCCCCTGTCCCCTGGTCAGCCAGCCAAACTCCCATGGCCCCTTCCTGTGGCCGGCCAACCTCCCATGGTCCCTCCCCTCAGCTGGCTGGCCCAATGATCCCAATCAGGGCTGCCGGTCAACCTTCTGCAGCCCATCTCCCCAGCCAGCCAGCCCTGATTGGCCCCTTCTCTTGGCTGGCTGGTCCTGAGTGGCCCCTCCCCCTGGCTGGCCAACCAATCTCCCATGCCCCTGCCAGCCAACCTCCTGCATCCCTGATCAGCCCCAATCCCAGATCAGCTCCAATCGCTGGAGAGGCAGAGGGACCCCACCTGTGCACGAATTTGTGCAACAGACCTCTAGTTAAGTATAAAATGCTAACTAAATAACTGGCAGCTTTCCACTTTCATCGTTCTACTTTCTCCAAAATCCTGTCTAATAAGAGTAATATGCAAATTGATGATCACTCCAACACACAATATTGCTGTCCCCATGTGGTCAAAAATGGCTGCACCCATGTGGACACAAGATGGCCACCACAAGATGGCCAGCAGGGGAGGGAAGTTGGGAGGGACTAGGCCTTCAAGGGAGGGTAGTTGGGGGTGATCAAGCCTGCAGGGGAGGGCAGTTAGGAGTGACCAGGCAGGCAGAGGAGGGAAATCAGAGATGACAGGGCCTGCAGGGAAGGGCAGTTGGGGGGGGGCTGGCCTGGAGGGAAGAGCATTAGGGGGGCAGGACTGCAGGAGAGGGAAGTTGGAGGTAACCAGGCCTTCAGGGGAGGGCAAGGATTATGGTAGCATTACTCTAAGTAGACCTGAATTCTATAGGCATCCTTGACTCTTCCCTTTCCATTCTTATCTAAGCAATGACTTTCTTCATCTTCTAACTCCTCAAAGATTTTCTTTTCTTTACATTCCCTCTAATACATCCTTGTCCAGGCCATTATAGCTCATCTCCAACTGGTTCCCCCAAATCTAGTTTCCCCTCACTCATTCAAGCTTTCTTATACCTTCTGTAAATATAGCTTTGTGTACATCATTCCCTGGATCAAAAGCTTTCGCTGACTTCCCAGTGCCCTTGGGATAAATCCAAACTCACCAAACTGGCATTTATAAAAAAACCATGGGAGAAATTCTCACAGGTCTCAAGAAAAATCTGTGCTTCTTCTGAAAAATTGGTTCATTTAACCTTATGGACATCTGCAAATCTTGTAAGATTTCCCTCCTTGATCTGGCTGCTAAGATACGCAGAGTCAAATTTAGGGCATAACCACAAAGTCTCAAAATGCTGTTAACTTAACCTGGTCTCATTTGAGTTTCTTACATTTATTTTCTTCCACACTCATTCCTCTGCCAATTTATTAATACTTTTATTGCATTAATTTCTCAATAAACCAAATCAAATCCTTGTTACAATGAGGCAGATTTTAAAATTATATTTTGAGAATAAAGAAAATACATGACTATGTGAACAGAGATGGAAGAGAGGCTGGGTAGCAAGAGAGGGGGTAGTAATGAGGGTGAGAATGAGGATCTTCACTCATATGAAGATGAGTATTAGTTTAACTATAAGGAAAGTAGAGAGAGAGCCCTTTGGGGGAATATTTGCAATCAGCTAACATGGAAAACAAATGAAGCATTTATATAAAAAAAAATCTGTTCCATAGATAACATCTATGAAAATACAAAGTTCTAATGCTAACCTTTTGTCTTAAAATATTTTACAAAATAAAAATTTAATGAAAGAAATCAAACCTAAGAAGAATATGATAATAACTTACATTTATATTGCTTTGCTACTTACAAAGCCCTGTCATGTACAGTATCTCATTGGAACCAGTCTGGGCTATTTTTTCTGTTGTAGAAGCCATTCATACTGGTAAGAAGCTGTTAAAAGCAGCTTTCTCCAGATATTGGTCTTTAAAGATGTGGTATTTGCTGTAATAGAGAGTCGTATGGTATGTCATTTGCTGCCATTGCTAAATCCCCATTTGCTGGCATTTCCCTTTGTTCTCTAAATCACCAAGCTCTACCATGCCAATGTCAGTCTGATCCCTTTACCTGTTCTTATGCTATGCCTCTTTTCAGACACAGGATCCAACCTTTCCTCTTTCCTACCCCTTAACCCCCAAAGAACAGCCTTCAACTTCTTTGCACACCTGAGCCAGTCCCTCACCAACTTCCCTTTCCAAGAATGCACTTGTTTTTGAAGCACTTCAGCTATGAAGACCACACACCATGGGGCTCACTTATTGTTCTCATTTCATATTGCACAGCACCAACTTGTGTCTTTAGATTACAAGCTCCTTGGAGAAAGGATTTTCTTCTTTTTTTAATGCAATCAACCTATTATAAAGCACTGTGTACACTTATAGAATATAACTAATGTGATTCTTCCTGGACTTCACTTGAATTAGCCATTGAGTCATGTGATTTCACTTGGGCATTATTTTCCTTTCCCTGAATTATTTGGGGCCCTCTTCCAGGTGTTTTTAAAATAAAAATGAGCACTTTCTGATTTCAAGAGTACTGTCAGCTACACATTTTAATGTACATGCTTCATCATGCTTTATTCTATTTCTTACAGATAACAGTATCAAATTAAATACCTTCCAAGAGAGAGGTAACCAAGATGGCAGCTTAGGTAAACACCTACACTGCTGCCTCACACAACAATTTCAAAACTACAACTAAAAGACAGAACGGAAATCATCCAGAACCACAGGAAAGCTGGCTGAGTGAAAATTCTACAACTAGAAGGAAAGAGAAGGACTCACAGAGACCCAGAGGAGCTGCAAAAAGCTGAGGTACAGAGATGCACGTGTGGAGAGAGCACGTGCCAGAGTACCTGGCTGGCTTTCTCTGGTGGGAGACTCCCAATGGCATTGAACCACTTATCCTATGACACTGAATCCCAGGTCCAGCTGAGACTCATATGGGGGAAGTTTGGACTGTGAAAAGGGAGAAGTGCATGGAAATTGGGGGAGTCGCAGGAGGGCAGAAGTTGGGCGGAACACACAGCACTGCGCGCAGAAGACCCACTACTGATTGTGCCACTGGCTTTCATAAGAGGGCAGGAGACAAAGCATCCCAACTGTGTCACTTCTAACTCCACTAAACCCCAGATTCAGGCGAAGTCCTGGGTACCCAGATTCATATGGTCCCAAAGAACAGGGGAGCGGGAAAGGCAGCAGTCTAGAGGCATTGCAAGAGAGGGCACGCACACACAGGGACTGCTCCAGTGATTACCTAGTCACATGAGACTCAGGGGCCGTGGAGGGCGGGGCCAACTGGAAGGCAAGGCAGTCCTTTAAGCCCTGAGACTCCACCCATCCCAAGCTCAACAGAGAGGCTTTTGCACTTTTGCAAGTCTGGTATCATAAGGCTGAATCCAACACAGAAGTTCTCCCGGCATAGTGAAAATGCTGAGACAAGTTAAGAGATCACAAACAAAAGAAATGGAGGAAAACAAATGACTGGATATAGAGTTCAAAGCCATGCTTATAAGGTTTTTCAAGAATATCCTAGAAAAGTTGGGTAAAGTTAGCGAGACCCAAGAGGAGATGAAAAAGTACCAACTAGAGATGAAAAAGAACCAACTAGAGATGGAAAAGGACCAATTAGAAATTAAACATACGTACACTGACTGAAATAAATAATATTATACAGAGACCTAACAGCAGACTAGAGGAAGGCAAGAGTCAAGTCAAAAATTTGAAATATAAAGAAGCAGAAAACACTCAACTGGAAAAGCAAGAAGAAAAAGGAATCCAAAAATGTGAAGATAATGTAAGGAGCCTCTGGGACAGTTTCAAGCATACCAACATCAGAATTGTGGGGGTGCCAGAGGAAGAGAGAGAGCAAGATACTGAAAACCTACTTAAAGAAATAATGACTGAAAACTTCCCACATCTGGTAAAAGAAATAGACTTACAAGTCCAGGAAGCACACAAAACCCCATATAAAACTAATCCAAAGAGGACTACACCAAGACACATCATAATTAAAATACCAAGAGCAAAAGACAAAGAGAGAATATTAAAAGCAGCAAGAGAAAAACAGTTAATAACCTACAAGGGAGCACCCATACGACTGTCAGCTGATTTCTCAACAGAAACGATGCAGGCCAGATGGGAGTGGCAAGAAATATTCAACATGATGAATAGCAAGAACCTACAACCAATAATACTCTATCCCACAAAGCTATCATTTAGAATTGAAGGGCAGATAAAGAGTTTCACAGATAAGAAAAAGCTAAAGGAGTTCATCAACTCCAAACCAGTATTATATGAAATGCTGAAAGATACTCTTTTAGAAGAGGAATAAGAAAAAGATAAAAGATAAAAAAATTATGAACAACAAATACATATCTATCAACAAGTGAATCTAAAAATTAAGTGAATTAAAAATGTGATCAACAGAATAAACTGGTGAATATAATAGAATCAGGAGCACAGAAAGGGAGTGGACTGATAATTCTCAGGGGGAAAGGGGTGTGGCGTGTACAGAGAGATACCTGACAAAAATCATACACTTATGGATGAGGTCAACGGGAGGGAGGTAAGCATAGAGGGAGGTTGGGAGCCAGGTGGAGGGGAGCTATGGAGGGGAAAAAAGAGAAACAAATGTAATAATCTGAATAATAAAGATGTAATAAATAAATAAATAAATAAATAAATAAATAAATACCTTCCAAGAGGCTGCTCCAAAGGTAAAACACAAAGCCATTTTTCCTCAGGCTAATCTACAAATAATCTTATTCACTCCTGCCGTAAAGAAAAATGACACTGGTCCAGTTGGATATGAGTATATTCCAGCTACCATTAGTTACAATGCTGGATCAGGGGAACAATACTGGTTAAGTAAATAAAGTCATTGGTTTCCCCTGAATAGAAAATCACATTCTTCAATTAATGCAAATATTTAATGACTGGAAGTAAACTTTAAAAATAATAATGTATAATAAGATAAACATCAGACAGTACATTAATTCTTATGTGAAACCAAGAGTCAGATATAATGCAAAATCCCCAACATCAGCAATTGGTCTCAATAAGTATCAATATAGAATGAAAAAGACATGAACTATATCTTTTTTGCAAAATTTTTTCTTTAAGTTTATACTTAAACATTTACTAAAAAAATTGTTGAATATAAATCTATTCCCAGGTATAAGAAACAATTAAAAGCCCAAATGTGGGCAATGGAAGATGGAAAAGCAAGCACACTAGGATAACCATAAACAGTAATTATAAAACTAGCTCTTTCTAGACATAGAGGTAACACCCTGACACTGAATTTTCATCTAAAGAGCATTTCATCTAAAATCCCTATTTTGTCCAATTTATGGGCAATAGTCTTACTCCCTACCTCACTGGAACTTTGGGCTTATGCTCAATTATCTGGATGAATCACAATGCCTAATCCTTGTTCTTTGTGTATAGAGATGAAAATGTACACCTTCTAAACACTGCACCTGACATTTTCATGTAGTTTTAAAGTTCCAAAGAAAAGCATATGGTAGTAGTAGAAATGGAAGAATAGACACATGAGTTATTTGTGTATCCAAAGTACAATTCAGTATAAACCCTACTTCTGAGTGATACATAACCAAAATGAGGCAAATTGCTTTAGAATGATGACTCCTTAGCCAAAATATGCCACTATGTTCATATCTGTAGCCACATAAAAAATGAATTCCATAGAGAGACTGAGCCCATAGAGAGACATTTGCACCAAGTATGTCAAACTCATACTTCCATCAATACCTGGCAGTGCAAACATACCAGGACAGGTAGATTCCACCACCACTGCCCCTCAGTGAACATTTCAGTGGTGTGTGACTAATAGAAATTAAAATAAGATGTGACAGGTAAAGTCCAGATTATTAAAATTTAGATTATTCAAATAATATCTCGACACCATATCTACAATAGCTTTATTATGAAAGTTCAATTTTATGTTCACAACAAGCCCAGTGCACAAAATTCATACAGGTAGAGATGTGTGTCCCTCAGCCCAGCTTGCACCCTTTCCAATCTGGAACTCCTCGAGTGATGTCTGACTGCCCATTTAGGCCTGATCCCATATCCAACTGCTCATTTAGGCACAGGCAGTCAGACATCCCTCTCATAATCCAGGACTGCTGGCTCCCAACAGTTCACCTGCCTGCCTTCCTAATTGTCCCTAAAAGCTTCTGCCTGCCAGTCTGATCAACTCTTAACCACTCCTTGCCAGCCTGATCAATGTGTAACGGCTCCCCTGTTGGCCTGATTGCTCCTAACTGCCCACCTCTGCCAGCCTGGTTACCCCTAACTGCCCTACTTGCCAACCTGATTGCCCCTAACTGCCCTCCCCTGCAGGCCTGGGCTCCCACAACTGCCTTCCCCTGCAGGCTTTGTCCTTCCCAACTGCCCTCCACTGCCAGCCTGGTCACCTCTAACTGCCCTCCCCTGCCAGCCATTTTGTGACAGCCATCTTGTATCCACATGGGGGTGGCCATCTTGTGTGTTGGAGTAATGGTCAATTTGTCTGTTACCTCTTTATTATATAGGATGCTTTGCAGTATCCCTCCAGGCAGAATTAAATAAGTAAGATGTTCTTCCTGTTGAACATTCTGCTGTTAAGCAACTAACATAATATCTGCTGGAATGGAGTTAGAGTATCTTTTCAGTTAAAGAGAAAGTTATGCACTACAATAAGTCTTTAATGAAACCTCCTAAAAGAGAGACACAGGATTAAGATAATTTAACATTAAACACTTGGGATCATACAATTAACACTATGAGAAAAGGAGAGATTTCAACCAATGCTCGTTTGGAATTAAGTTGGCTAAACAAATGTTAACTATGAGTTATCAGACTTGACCACTCAAGATTGGTCAGTACCCCCTTTAGTTACTAAATTACTTACAACATATTTTGGCTAAGGAGTCATCATTCTAAAGCAATTTGCCTCATTTTTTAATTACTAAAAAACAAAACAAAACAAAACAAAACAAACAAACAAAAAAACATAGCTTAACGAGTTTCCTCTTAGTCCAGCAGGAGCTACCAGGACTTTCTTATGGGCTGCATTCAGAGAAATAAGAAAATAAAAAGGACCTTGAGACTAACAAACACTGGGCAAAATAAACAGTTAATATTAAACATGTTAAATACCAGTTAAGAATTTATTACTAATTGATCTCCTCTCAACCAATCCTTCTGTTTCTTTGGTTTGATAAAAAATTTATTTTATAATTGCTATATGGCTAGAAATCACATTCCCAACCCATATGACCAGAAAATAAGAGGACTTGCCTCATGCTGTTAGTGGTGAATTAGTAAGTGACCACAATATAGAAGTAATGAGGAAAAGTTATAAAAGCAAACCTCTCACACCTCTTCTCCAGTTTTATCCTCTTCCCATCACAAAGCAGACACAAAAATAGACATTTATATTATAAACTAACTGTTACTGAATCAGGGCCAGAAAGGCGGGGGGCGGGGGGTGAAACAGGTCTGCTGGTATAGGTTTGTAGTAAAGTAGTTAGTATAAGAAAGCACCATCACTACTAGTATAGAGGGGTTTGAAATATCTTTGTTTTTGTAATGGGATTTTACTTGAATAAAAGGAAAAATGTCCTGACAATGAAAGTCCAAAACATAGAAATGATTTAGAAGGTGGTCACAAAATTTCATTCCCAAAGGCCCTTTAAAAACAACATATTCATCTTTCTAAAAAGGTTTAAATAGAGTTGAGCCTAGAGGGAGGAAGATGAATGAGACTGCTCCAAACCCATGCTGCCCTATAACTTTAGAATGGGCCTGAATTCTGCTACATTCTGCAGATGGAATAAGATAAATGTGCTGCTCACAATTACTAACAAAATCTACCCACTGTTGTGGACTTTCACTATTTGATGCTTATAAAGCACTACTTGGTAGTTTCACTAACATATGAAGAATCCTATATAATAAAAGGATATTATGCAAATTGACCCTAAAGGCAGAATGACCAGGAACATCGGTCGTTATGATGTGCACTGACCACCAGAGAGCAGACACTCAATGCAGGGGCTGCCCCCTAGTAGTCAGTGTGCTGCCACAAGAGGAGCTCCACTCAGCCACAAGCCTCTCTCGCCTCCTCTGCAGTGCTAAGGATGTCCAGGGAGCAGGCCCAAGGATTGTCCGAGGGCTTCCTGACTGCCATAAGGATGTCTGACTGCCAGCTTAGGCCCAATCTTCCAGGAGCAGGCCTAAGCCAGAAGGTGGACATGCCCCAAGGGGTCCCACACTTTGAGAGGGCACAGGCCAGGTTGAGGGACCCCCGAGTGCATGAATTTTCATGCATCGGGCCTCTAGTGTAAATATAAATCTTTTGGATGGCAATACTTCAGAAAAATGGGGAGAGAGGAGACAAAAGTATTAATTAATAAGAAAAAAATGCACATTACTTATGAATAAAGAGTTTAGAGTCACTTCTTTAAGAAAAGACAAACTATAAGAGAAAGACTTTTTTACTTCCCCTAGAGAAAAAACCCAGTGACATAGTTTCTAAAAGGAAACATTGGGAGTCATATTTAACTTTGTAAAAACAGTGGTTTTTAGGGACTAATAACCTATTAGACTGTATGTCAATGGGGAGTTAATTATCTATAGTACTTGTATATAGTTTAATGTTCTGAGAGAACCTATCTCTGAGCCTCAAGGGGTCTATATAAGCTCCTCTCCTGCAGCTAGGAAAAGACTTATCAAATCATAAAGGATATCTCTGTTCCTACTTCTAAACCTATGTCTCAACTCCCAGACAATTAGTTTCTCTGTTCTGCCTACTCTTTCCAATGACCTCTTATTCAGGACCAGTCTTAACATCCTTTGATTAGCCTCCTATCCAAGTGCTTATTTATTTTACCTTATTTAACAAACAGTAATATGAATACTGCTTTAAGCACTACCTTATGAGGGAGGTTCTATTATCCTCATTTTATAGATGATAAAAACTTATAGTTAGAGAAGGTTAATTAACTGACACAAGACCACATTGCAAGTAAGTGGTAGAGCAGAGATTAGAACCCAGACAGTTCAAGAGTCCATGCTTTTAGCCATTAGACTGTGCTCTCCTCACAAAGGAGACAATCAAGTGATGGCTATTGGTTTATTGGTTATCATTAAGATTCTCTGCTTTTCATTTAAAAATTGTAGTGACATTAAAGCTATAAGTCTTTAAAGGCAACCAGCATCATCAGTCCTAACTTTCTCTATATTTGCAACATATCACGTGACAAGCCTTCTTAACACATTCCTTAGTAATAAAGTTTTGCACATTTCCGAGGGATGGGCAAATCACCTAAACAATTCTTTAACAAGCAGAAGAGTGTGGTTTCATTTCCAAAGATTTCTATTAGCAGTTTAACTGATATACCTCTTGATCCTATTATCTTGAGGGCTAAAATCAAGGTAGATATCTTGATTTTATATCTCACAATAAAAGCAATAAGAAACACCAAACCCATCCCTAAAATCCTGGAACTCTAGGTTTGCCCATTCTCTCCGAGGCCAGGCAGGATCTCTTCTGTATATGTTAACTGCACTAAGCAGCTTCCCACCTTCAGTCTACAAGGAGCTACTCTACAGTTGAATTGACTGTTGCCAGTCTCATTGGACTTTTTCCTTTTCCAAATCACTGTCTTATCTGCTAGTCCTAACCATCATCCTCCCAATACTATTTTTAAGCTACTCAGTTACTAAAACTAGAAATAGAAGATAGCTTTAATTCTTTCCTCTACCTCCACATCCAATCCATCAGCAAACCCTGTTTACTCTATTTTCAAATTACATCCCAATCCTCCACTTTTCTCATACCCTTCTTGTTATCATCTTAATTCTAGACCACAATATCTCTCTGTTGGAGAAAAATAGTTGTCTCCTAACTAGTCTCTCTGCTTCTACTCTTGACCTCCTACCATCCATTGTCCGCTCTACAGACACTTTGTTAAAATACAAAGTGTTCAGTTGTACCAGTACTCCTTAAAATCTTCCAAAGGCCTCCCATTGCACTAAAAGTTCTAAAAGAAAAAATCCCTTACCATGGCCTATAAATCCAACTCTGAGTGATCTGACCTCTGCTGACATTTTACAACATTCATGTTTTCCCTTGGTAAAAAACAAAACAAAACAAACAAAACAAACATACACACACACACACACACACACAAAAAAAAAAAAAAAACCCAAACAAAAACAAAACCAAACTCTTTCTAATCTCAGGGCTTTTGAATTCACTTTTTCCTCTACCTGTAACATCCTTTCTCCTCTGGCTCTTCATGTGGCTATATCCATTTCAGCTATAAGGCTCAGATTAAATGTTACCTCCTCAGAGAGGTCTTCTAACCATCCAATATTAAGTATTCTTTACCACTTGTCTTACCACCCTGTTTATTTCCTCCTTCATATTTATTACATACTAGAGGCCCTTCAAAGGAACTATGGGCCATGAGGTTGTGGTGGGCACAGGGGCGGGGCCCATCCTTCACGCCCCCACCTGGCCCCTCCTGCAGCAGGCCCCAGTTCACTGTCTGCTGGCAGCCCTGCTCCTGTTGCAAGTGTTCCTACATTCTGATGGCACTGGCCTACTCACACCCATGAGCTGACAGCACTGGCCCCGCGGATGGTGCTGACAGTGGGTGCAAGCAGTGATTTGGCACCAGCTGCAGGTGCAAGGGAGGCTGGCACCAGCAGTGGGTGTGAGCAGGGCCAGCACTGGGCACCAGAAGCAGGTGTGAGCACATGGGAGCAAAGAATTTTCAATAACCACCAGAGGTATGCACCAATGACAGCAACCAGCACTCCTCCTTGGTCTGGTGTCCTGTTCACCTGCTCTATCATCCTGCTGTGGCTGATGCCCACCATGTTCTGTGCTCTGCCACCTGCTGCCAATGGCTGCCATGGTCTGCACATGCCCCCTAGTGGTCAGCGCATGTCATAGCAACCAGTTGTTTGGTTGTTCCACTGTTCAGTCTATTTGCATATTAGGGTTTTTATATATAGATTAGAGGCCTAGTGCATGAAATTCACACACAGGTTGGGCCCCTAGGCCTGGCAGGTAATCAGGGTCATGCAGATCAGGGCCTGAAGGCCCTGGTGGGGTTGGGAGAGGAGGTGATAGTGGCCAGGCCGGATGCACAAGAAACAGACACCAGATGCTAATGCTGCCCTCAGAGCCCTGCCACCCCACAGTTTCTCACCTCCCCCCTCACCTTCCCTCAGTGCTGTGCCACGACTAGAAGCCTGCTGGCTGGGGTGAGGGGTTCGTGGAGGAGCCAGGGAAGGTTTCAATCCCCAGTTTGGAATGTGCAAGAGGCAGTCAATCAATGATTCTCTCTCATCATTGATGTTTCTATCTCTATTTCCCTCTCCAGAAGGGAAAGGCCTCCCCAGGCCCTACTTCGCCTGGCTGATGTGCTGCAGGCTCTCAGGGACTCACTAGTGATGTGCAGCTTCCTCCAGCAACTGGCTTCCTGCCTGTCCCTTCCTATACTATGCGCTCTTGGAGGTGTGGCTTTTCCCTCTCCAAAATCAAGTATAACTGAGTGGCCATAATATATATGATCTCTGAATGCATAATAATCTGGCCACTCAGTGTATATCCTATATAATAAAAGGCTAATATGCAAATTGTCCCCTTGACCAGGAGTTCGACCAGCAGGCAGGCCAGCCAACCACCTATGTCCCCTCCCCTGGCCAGGCTGGCCAGACCACACTCATGCACAAATTCATGCACTGGGCCTCTAATGTATATATAGTTCTGCAGGTTGAGAACTGCTAGCATAGTCACCTAAGACCATCAGAAAACACAGATATTTACATTACGATTCATAATAGTAGCAAAATTGTTATGAAGTAGCAATGAAAATAATTTTATGGTTGGGGTTCACCACAACATGAGGAACTGTATTAAAGGGTTGCGGCATTAGAAAGGTTGAGAACCAATGGTCTAGAAGGTGCAGTGGGAGGCAGGAGTGTGCTGCCCTGCTTCACTATAAATATAAACATGCAGTGTAACTGCACATGAATGCCAGTCACATGGTCAAATCAATGCCCAGCCAGCACTGGTGGCTGTGTCCTGCCACTCTCTGGCTGTGCTGCAGCATTATTGCCATGCCCCCAAGTGCACATAGTATTCGAAGGGGCGGGCAAGAAGCCATAAGCTGGAAGCCAGAGCTGATGAGGAGCTATTGGCCAGGGAGACCAAAGCCATACCTCCAAGAGTGCATAATATAGGAATGGACGGGCAGGAAGCCAGTTGGTGGAGGAAGCTGCACATCACTGGTGAGTCCCTGAGAGCCTGCAGCACATCAGCCAGGCGAAGTAGGGCCTGGGGAGGCCTTTCCCTCCTGGAGCCGTTCTTCCCAGGATGGCAGCATTGGCCATTTTTTTCTCAATATTTTTTATTGGAAAGCAATCTCTGGACTTGAGGTTCCTGGGATCCCTGGGCCATAGCATGCGCCTCCAGGCCTCACTGCACCTCCCTCCCCTTTCTCCTGGGTTGAGCATCTGGTCCCTGGTGGTAATTACAGTTGTTAAGCCTTCAGGGCTTTTATTATATAGGATGACATTTTCTTAGTTGTTTTTGAAATTTGTTCTCCTCCCTAGGGCTGTAAGCTCTAGAATGGTAGCTAGTATGTCTATTCATAATATCTCCAGTGCCTAGATTTTTAGAACATATTTTTGGAAGTGAGGAAATAACTGCTCCTTACAGCACATGGAGGAAGCCTCTGCTAGTGTTTGACTTCTTAATGAATGCTAAGGTTGCCTCTTGCCACTGCTATATCAATTTCCTTCCCACTTGGGGCCAAAGTAGTACCAAGTATTTATTCTCATTCCATTTCTAGAGGCCATGAAAATATGGCATACCTCTCTTCCCACCACTCAGAGGCTTGTGCCTCTCTTCAACTTCTTTGTCTGATACCAAGAAGAGGGAGAGAAACTCTCTATTACCTGAGAAAGCCTTCATCTTTCCTTATCTGCTTCCCCTTGCAGAAATTAAGACTTCTCTTTTCACTTTAAAACATTTCTGCGTCCACTCTAAATCAGGTTTTATATGCTCAAGACTCCAATTTAAACCCTCTTTTCTAAAATGAAAAAGAGCATATGGGAAATTATAGATGTTCTCTCTGTGGGCTAAAAAAAAAAAAAATCAAATCATAATAAAGGTCGGAAGAAATCCATCCATTCCCTTAATAAAATTACACCCAAGTCTCCAAGAAGATACAATAGAAGAAAACCATATGTAGGAGAACAGAAGTTTTGGTTAGAAGGGTGGCTGAACTTCAGAGCTCTAAACTGTAATATCTATGAGAAACTTTCCCTAAATTATCAACCTTAAAAGATCTGGGTATGATTTCACTAATGGAGCAGGCCAGTTTCCATAAAAGTCCTACTTGCAACATTTCCCTGGCAACCTGGAGCAAATATGACTTCTTGCTTTTTGTTTGCATAAAAGACAGGCAGCTACAATGCAAACCATAGAGTGTAAAAAAGAAGAGAGAGGGAGGGAGAGAAGGAGATGAGATAAAGAATGAGCAAGAAAGTAAGAGACAACAAAAAAGAGAGAATATGAGCAAGAGATGATAGAAAACAAGAGAGAATGAGAGAGGGGAATGAAGGGTGAAAGGGAATTGGAGTATAGGATCTTGGTTATCAAAATTTAGCTTTTATGACTACATGTTTCTGGCGTGCTTAATATTTTAGAACACTAATGAGGTAAGTCAACTCCATTAGAGAGGCTTTCGGTATTTTACTTGTGGGGTCTCTTCCTTCTTAATGAGCAAAGAAAAGACTGCTTTGATGCACCAGAGCACAGGGGAGCCAAAGTAAAAAAAAAAAAATTAAAGCTCAAAGCAAGCGATGTATTTATGTTTCCTTTATGAAAGCTCTGATTAAAGATTAGTTAATGGAAGGCAGAATCATTAGCTGGCAAGATTACCAATCTCAAATAGTATTAACTACAAGAACCACTGCTCTGATTTATTACTGCATTGGCTTCCAAACCTTTTCACCAAAGGTTCTTTATTCTATACACCCCCCTCTGCAAAGAACCCCATTTTTGAAAGGTTTAATCTTATAGACAAATGTCAATTATTCATTAACCATTCTTTAAATTTTATTAATTAAAGACATATCAAAAATTGTGATCAAGATGAGATAATGAGTATTATCTTAAGTTATTAGAATTCCAAGGTAAAGAATAGAAATTGGATGTTAATTAGTATGTGAGAACTTATCAAAGACCCCCATCACTGTCCTTCACAGACTCCGGTGGATTAAGTGTGATTTAAAAATTCCACATACATAGTTCTCCAGTGGAAAAAAAGTAAGTGATGAAGAAATATACTTCTCTATCCATTTAAAAATAATACAAGTTGGCTGAAGTAGAAGAGGGTAAAGGGAAATAAATGGTGATGGAAGGAGACTTGACACAACACAATATATGGATGATGTGCTATAGAATTATACACCTGAAACCTATATAATTTTATTAACCAATGTCACCTCAATAAATTCAATTGAAAAAAAGAAAAAGAATACAGAAATCCAAAGCAGAGATGAAGAGGAGCTAGTTGCAGGTTTAGTAAATATTTGGACACCACTTTAGGCAGAGTGAGAGAAAAACATGAGTTCTAGAGTAGGCACACCTGGGGGTGAATACAAACTTCTACAAGAATATATCAGCTTGTGCCTTTAAGCAAAGTATTAAGTTTCAATTTCTTTAACTGAAAATGGGTATGGTATCACCTACTTTAAAGCACCATTATGAAGATCACATGAGAAGTATATAAAGCAGAACTAACCATCCTGCCCCGCACTCTTATTACTCTACACCAGTGATTTTCAACCTTTCTCAACTCATGGTATACATAAACTAATTACTAAAATTAATTTTTGCTGATCTGACAAAAATAGATCTACTTTTGATTCATTCACACTGGATGGTTATTGTTCTATTATCATTTTTAATTTGAAAATCTAAAGGAAAAGATGTCAGTGCCCCTGACTAAACATTCAGGCATTGCATGTTTTAAAAATTCTTGTGACACACAGGCTGAAAATTGCTGCTCTAAACCACAGTGTCTTTTTGCTTAGTCTGCAACATTGTCTTTTCTTGAAGATCACCTGTTGGCTGATAAAACCAGTGGATGGATACCATTTAGGGGTCCAGGCCATAATACTTCTCTAGTTTCTTATATTTTTTCACCAAACTGCCATCTAACATGCAACCTTTAATTACCTGTTTTCTCTGTTAATCTTCTAGGTACAAAGACATGCTCGAGTATCCTTATAACATCACCTTTAAGAGTTCATGCAACAGAGCCAATTAGAGAGCACTGCTATGGCTAAAAAAAGATTACAGTAATTATTACAATGATACGCTTTATGGGAGGCACAGGGCTTCAGAGTTAACAAACTGGTCCAGAATTGCATATTTACCTCTGGCTTGCTATGTAATCTTGGGAAAGGTACTTCATCTTTTTGAGTTTTAGTTTTCTACTCTGTTAAATTGGAATATAATACCCATTTCCAAATGTGTCTATAGGATTAAATGAGGTAATGCATATAAAGGACATAGCACAATGCTTGGCATACAAATGTTCAATAACAGATTGCCAGTTTTATTATAATATCACCTTGACATATACTGAAGAATAAAACACCAATGCACTATTTTCCTGAAAGACAATTATTTATATAAGGAAGGCTTTGAGGTCTCAATTCAGGGTATCTAAGTCAACAGAAGACATCCACTTGTTTTCTTCATGAGTTATTATTGGTACCACATCACTTGTGCCCAGATGAGTAATTTAACTTCTCTTATGCCACCAAAAGAAGATTCTGGGGACATCATGTAAAAATTTCTAAATCTAGTATTGCATAAAATGTCTCCATCTCACATAGTACAAAGATTAAGTTCATTGATTCAGACCAGATGGAAATGCAACACATTTCCAACATTAGCTACCTTAACTATTTCCAGATCTTTATAAAATAGAAATATGCCATGGATATTCTGCTAATACCTGGCTGGGTCTTGAACACATTCACCTATCTAGGGTGAATAATCCTAAGACGTTTTGTGGAAAGTGAAAACTATACCTCAGTTTCTTGAAATCCACAATTTTATAGATGTACCAACACCAATTCCACTTGGATGGTGGTAGAAGAGGACATTAGATACAGAAAAGCCAAGTAATGTCATAGTGTGGCACCAAGAGCACTTAATGGATGAAACTCAGACACTGACTTTTCATGTAATCTTAGCCCAAGGAATCAGTGGTATAGGTCTTATTTTGTGTGCAAAGGAAGGTGATCTTTTCTAGCTCTAAAAGTCTACCATCTTAATTCTTTAAATTAATATAATAAACTAGAGACCCAGCACACAAAATTGTGTGGGTAGGATCCCTAGGCCTAGCCTCCTGCAATTAGGACCATCTTCTGCCCATTTGCCAATCCCCAGGCTGGCTGAATGCCACTTCTGCTGTATGGCTCTCAGGCCTTTGGGATCACCAGCTCATCCCTGGCTACTCGAGGGCTCAGGCCTGTGGGGAAAATGGATGCTGGCAACTTCACTTCCATTCGCGCGCACCAGGCCAGCAGCTGATGGAACTCGCTGCCTGCTGCCCTCTCAGTCTGCACACACGGGCGCTGCTGCCCTGCTGCTGAAGGAAGCTGCGGGGTGTGCCTGCGACCTACCTGCCCCAGTGTGAGCAGCTCCGAGCAGGCAGTGTGTTCCATCAGTGGCCGGTGTAGCACACGTGAATAGAGGTGAAGTCACTGGCACCTGCTTTCCCAAAGGCCTGAGACCCCAAGCAGCCAAGAATGAACTGGTAATCCCAACGGCCTGACAGCCAGCCCAGTCCCCCGCCACCCACCCTGATTCCCCCATTCACCATTTCTGATCCATTGGAGCCTGTGGGCTGGGGACAGGGACCAAGAGGTCAGCCATTCAGCCTGCTCACTAGTCCCTCCCTCACCGCCACTTGCAGGCTGTGGGGGAGGGATCCAGATGTGGTCAATGTCATCTCATGGTGACCAATCATTTATCATCCTGGTCATCATGGACAATAGCTATATAGATAGATAGATGAGAGCTGATACATAAAAAAATCAACTGTTATATATTGTCAACTAGAAGCCCAGTGCATGAATTCGTGCACAGATGGGGTCCCCAGTAGGGTGGAGGTGGGACCGGGACATGATCAGCCATCCAACTGGGTGGTGGGATGCCCAGGATCAAGATGCATCCTTCTGATGTTTGCACCAATTGTTGGGAGCCATCTGGTGGTCGCTTTTATATCATTTCTTCCTTGCAGAGCATCTAGAGAGGGGAAGCAGCCACAGTGCCCAAGGCTGACTTCCAGGAGGCTGGTGGCACTGTCGGGATTGTGCCAGTGGTGCTGGTCTGTTGGTGCCTGGCTCATTTTCTGGAGATTGGACCTGCAGGACTACTGAGGGAGTGAGTGGCTGCTGGCAGGTTTGTGGGCTGCTGGGACAGGTTGGTCAGCTGAAAGGTGCTCCCACTGTGGGAGCACACTGATCACCAGGGGGCAGTTCCTGCATTGAGCACCTGCCCCCTGGTGGTCAGTGAATGTCATAGAGACCGGTTGACAGGTTGTTCTGGTCATCACAGTCATTCAGTCACTTAGGCTTTTATATATACTAGAGCACTGGTGCATGAAATTCATGCAGCGGGGAGGTCCCACAGCCTGGCCTGAACCCTCTCGCAATCCGGAACCCCTCAGGGGAAGTCCGACTGCCAATTTAGGCCTCATCCCACAGGGATCCTTGCAGGATTGGGCCTAAACTGGCAGTCGGACATCCCTCTTACAATCCGGGACCACTGGATGCTAACTGCTCACCTGCCTACCTCATCGCCCCTAACCACTTTGCCTGACTGTCTGATCGCCCCTAACCACCTCTGCCTGATTGTCTGGTCACCCCTAACCACCTCTGCCTCACTGTCTGATTGCCCCTAATCACTTACCTGCCTGCCTAATCACCCCTAACCACTCACCTGCCTTCCTGATCACCCCTAACTGCCTCTGCCTGCCTGATGATTGCCCATAACCACTCATCTGCCTGCCTGATCACCCTTAACTGATCGCCTGCCTGACTGATTTCCCCTAACCACTTCTGCCTTGGCACACACCATCACAGCTTCATCTGGAAGGACCTCTGGAATGACATCCAAAAGGTTGTTTGGCTGTCTTGCCTAATTAGCAAATTACACTTTTATTATTATAGATATGGATATTTAGTAGTAACTACTAGATATTGTGGTTCAGTTCTTTTCTATATCCCTACCACAAATTATGCCTTAGGCAATTTTCCCACTGATAAATCCTTTATAATAAAGAGGAAATATGCAAATTGACCCTCAAGCCCCCACAAGATGGCTGCCTATGACCAGGCCAGCAGGGGGGATAGTGAGGGATGCCCAAACGACTGAACAGCAGGCTGTGTGGGATGACCAGGCAGACAGGGGGGGCAGTAGGGAGCAACCAGGACAGTAGGGGGGGCAGATGGGGGTGAACAGGCTGGCAGGTGGGTCAGTTAGGAGTTACCAGGCTGGCAGAAGGGGGTAGTTCAGGGCAACCAGGCTGGCAGGGGTGGGCAGTATGAGGTGATTAGACCAGTGGGGGGGCAGTTAGGGGCAACCAGGCTAGCAGGGAGGTGCAGTTGGGGGCAACCAGGGCAGAGAGAGGGGCAGTTGGTGGCGATTAGGCTGGCAGAAGGCTGTGTGGGGCAACTAGGCCTGTGGGGGGCAGTTAGGGGCAACCAGGCTGGCAGGGAGGGGGCAGTTGGAGGTGACCTGGCCAGCAGCGGGGGGCAATTAGGGGTAACCAGGCCAGCAGAGTGGGACAATTAGAGGCAATCAGGCTGGCAGTAGTGGGGAGCAGTTAGGGGCGACCAGGCAGGCAGGTGAACAATTAGGAGCCAGTGGTCCCATATTGTGAGAGGGATGTCTGACTGCCAGCTTAGGTCCAATCCCTAAACCAGCAGTTGGACATCCCCCAAGGAGTCCCGGATTGGAGAGGGTGCAGGCTGGTTTGAGAGGACCCCCACCCTGTGCACAAACTCCATGCATCGGGCCTCTAGTGTAAAATAAAGATACTAGTAGTAATGGTGGTAGTGGTGATAATGAGGGTGATGGTGGCAATAGTAGTAGATAGAACTTATCCAACTTCTTATCGGCCATATCCTATTAGAAACATTCAAGTATTAATTCATTTAATCCTCATAACACTAGAAGGGAGGTACTCCTAATATTTCTACTGTGTAGAAAGGGAAGATGAGGCAAAGTGAAGTGACTTGCTTTAACCACAGGAGGTGTAATTCAAATCTAGAGTTTCAGCTCTTAATTACTCTACAAAGAAAATAAGCAGAAGAGCACTAAACCAGAAATTTTGCACATGGCCAAGATGGACTAAAAGGAACCATATTTACCCTCCTTTCTTAAACAACAATAAAATGTAATTTAAAAAATATTTTAGACAGCATGTAGCACAGGATTGTGATATCCCAAAAGGAATATAAATAGGGTAAATGCAATTATTGCCCAGTTTATTGTGTGGAGGCAGTTTTCAAGCAACAGTGCAAAGAGAGGCAGTTCAAACAGAGCTTTGTAGTCTCACAGAGCTGAAGAGGCAGAGTTTGGAGTTCAGAGAAGCCAATGTGTTTTGAAATTATGGAGGAGAGTACAGTAGACAAGGGAGCTGCACAGAGTATAAGATCCAAAGAACTACAAAGAGGTGAGCTTTTGGCTGATTACAAATTGCTTATGCATGAGATGGAGCTATTCAAAGATGGGCATAAAATCTTTAGAAAGAAATAGGGATGGGGAAATGACTTTTAAAATAGTGGCATAAGGAGCTCAACATTTTCGAACAAGTTAAAGAACCATATTAGGTGAAAATATTTTTAAAAGAGAAGAGTTGCTAAAATTCTCTGGAAATTATCAAAAGTTTACACGGCAAATGAAGAAACATTTCTTCAAGAACATCTTCTAAATTTTGGTAAGAGTAATGAGGGCATGTAAGATGTGATCCATCCCCTACCACCACCCCCATTTTGACCTCCCCATCTTAATGTGACAGAAACTCTACTTTGTCAGTTGTAGCCAACAAACTCTACTTTGTTCCCTAGTTGACAACATAGGATTACAGTGCCATGTGGGGTTCTGTATGGTGCCCACATTGATGATCCCCCACCCTGTGATTCAGAAGCTTTAATTTGGGTGGGCATGACTGAAAGCTCAGGGACCTCTTTCCTCTACCCAGCTACCACTTGTAGGGCCAAAGCTCTACTTTAGGAATGGCAGGCCAACATTACTGGGCCTTAAATGCCCTAATCTCAGCTAACTTATGAGAATCCACACCAGACGAGGAACATCAAGAAGTTCAGAAACTGCTACTTGCACCCAGCACATATGAATAAAGCAGAAATATAAATGATTTAACAGTAGGCCACTGTCTCAACCTCTAGCTCTGGAGTGGTGGTGTAGACTTTTTACCCAGGAGCACAAAAAGGCCATAAGGATAGAAGACTGCATAGAGGAATCCTAGGAGTAATGAAGCCTTCTGTCCTTACTTCATTTGGAACAGAGCATGAGGAAGTTCAAGGTTCAGAGCAGTGTAGAAAAAAATGGAGATTTTGGTGGTGAGCACTTAGAAGAGGCTGGTTGCTCCATGACAGCAAATCATATATCAGCTTGAAGCTCAACAGAGAGAACCAGGGAAAGATACAGCCTTTCGGGTCAGAATAAATCTTACTCACTAGTCTCAAAACTATGCCTGCAAAGAAGCCTGAATTTCATTATATTAGATGAAGAAATTTGTGCCCCAGCACATTTAAAAAAACAACAACACAATAAAACAACCAAATGGCAACTAACAGCAGTAACAGCTGACTACAATACCTGTAGAGACAGGAACCTTAACAGAAAGATCAGGGAAATAGGGCTCTGCTAACTATGCACATACCAATCTTTGTGCCCTCTGAGGAGATATCAGAGATTTCACAATGTGAAGAAAATATATTTCAATTAACTAGTATACAAATACACAACAACAATTCCTGAAAGGGGAGGGCTGCCATCAGTATTCATAATGCTACAATATATCATCTAAAATATCCAGTTTTCAACAAAGTAATTATAAGGCATGAAAAGAAAGAGTAAAGTGTAATTAATACACAGGAACAAAAGAGTAGGCAACAGAAATTATATTTGAAAGGATATATATATATATATATATATATATATGTGTGTGTGTGTGTGTGTGTGTGTGTGTGTGTGTGTGTGTATAATTTTTAAAGGGAACCAAATGAAAATTCTACAGTTGAGAAAATACAATAATTGAAGTGAAAATTACTGAGCAGACAGAGAGAACAGCTGAGGGTCACACTGGGAGTATTTGTTGGCAAGTTAAGGGACAGTTAACCTTCAGGAGAAGGTGAGGACTGCTGGACTAGGTTTCCCTGACCAGGCAGCCCAAGTGCCATGGGTTTTTTTTTATCCCAGAGCCACCAGCATGAATGGGGAGACCATGCCACCTTGAAGGGGAAAGTGATTGTTTAAGGAATCCTGAAAAGATACAGTTGCGGCACCCACTGAACAGCCTGAAAAGCTACAGCTGCGGCACCCTCCAAAGAGCTGCAGGACCCAGAACACTGCTCCCCAATTGCCACAAACACTCGGATTCAGAGGAGCTCCACACTCCATGCAGGAAGGTCAGATTTAACCTGGGATAAGGAGAGACAACCACATAACCAAGCACCCAGAAAAGAGAGATCATGGGCAAAGAAACAGCCCATATATGAAAGAAAAGCAGGCATCACCACAAAAGAAAGTAAATGAAATGGAGGCAAGCAAACTGCCAGAGAAAGAATTCAGAGGAATGGTTATACGGTGACTGAAAAGAATGGAAGACAAATTAGACAATATGAATAAGAACCAAGAGGAAATGAGGAAGAACTAAGAGGAAATGAAGAAGAATTGAGAAAAAATGACATCGCTGCTGTAAAAAACTCAATAGAAAGCATTAAAAGTAGACTAGAAAAAGCAGAGGACTGCATCAGTGAGCTAGAAAACAAGGTAGAAAAAAATACTCAAGTAGAGCGGCTTCTAGGAAAAAAAATTAAAAAGCAGGAAGAGAATCTAAAGGAACTTTGGGATAATACAAAAACAAAACAACATCTGCATAATAGGGGTTACAGAAGGAGAGGATAATGAGAAAGGAACAGAAAATCTGTTTGAAGAAATAATGGCAGAAAACTCCCCTGATAAAGGGAAGAAAAAAATCCACACAAATCCAAGAAGCTCGCAGAGTCCCAAGTAAAATGAACCTGAAAAGACTGACACCAGGGCACATTATAATTAAATTGGCAAATACCAATGCCAAAGTACGAATATTAATAGCAGTGAGAGAGAGACAGAAAGGTACCTACAAAGAAACCCACGTCAGATTAGCGAATGATTTCTCAACAGAAAATCATCAGGACAGAAGGGAATGGAATGAAACATACAAAGTCATACAAAGGAGGGCTCTGAATCCAAGGATACTGTACCAAGCAAGGCTTTCAATCATAATTGAAGGTGAAATCAGGAGATTCACACACAAAAAAAGGACTAAGGGAATTTATTAACACCAAACCAACAATGCAAGAAATGCAAAAGGGTCTTCTGTGAAAAAAAAAAAAAAGAAATAGGAAGTGAAGAAGGTACCCAGGGGTAAAGAATAAAAATGGCAACAAATAAGTACCTATCAATAATAACTTTAAATGTAAATGGATTAAATGCTCCAATAAAAAGACATAGGGTAATGGATTGGGTAAGAAAACGTGACTCATATATCTGCTGTATACAAGAAACCCACCTCAGAAAATAAATGCACACAGAATGAGGGTGAAAGGATTGAAGACAGTTTTTCAGGCAAATAAAAATGAAAAGAAAAAAGCTGAGGATCTGACAAATTAGATCTCAGAGTGAAGGACATAATAAGAGATAAGGAAGGCCACTTCATAATACTAAAGGGAACATTACAACAATAAGAAATAACTCTGGTAAACATATACGCACCCCATACAGGAGCACCTAAATACATAAAAAACTCCTGGATGATATGAAGGGAGAGATTGACAGCAATACAAACATAGGAGGAGACTTTAATAATCCACTATCACCATTGCATAAATCCTCTAAACAAAAAGTCAGTAAAGAAATATCAATCCTAAATCACTCAATAGACCCAATAGAATTAATTGACATTTTCAGAACATTTCACCCCAAAGCCACAGAATATACATTCTTCTGAAGTGCACATAGGTCATTTTCAAAGATAGATGATATGTTGCCTCATAGGGAAAGTCTCTTCAAATTCAAGAAAACAGAAATCATTATTAAGCATTTTCTCAGATCACAGTGGAACAAAACTGGAAATTAACTAAAATAAAAACAATCCAAAGAAATCAAACACATGGAGACTAAACAGCATGCTATAAAACAATGACTGGGTAACCAGAGAGATCAAGAAAGAAAGAAAAAACTTCATGGCAAAATATGACAATGAAAACACAACAATACAAAATGTATGTGACACAGTGAAGGCAGTCTTGAGAGGGAAGATCATAACTCTACAAGCCTACTTCAAAAAACAAGAAACAATGGTAATAAATTACCTCACTCTACAACTCCAAGAGTTAGAAAGAGAGCAATAAGAAAATCCCTGTGTAAGCATAAGGAAGGAAATAGTAAAGATCAGTGCAGAGATAAATGACAGAGAGCACAAAGAAAGAATTCAAAAGATCAACAAAACCAAGAGCTGGTTCTTTGAAAGGATAAACAAGATTGATGGACCTCTAGCCAGGCTCACCAAGAAGCAAAGAGAGAAGACCCAAACAAATAAAATCAGAAATGAAAGAGGAGAAATAACAACAGACCCCATAGAAATACAAGAGATTGTTAAAAAATACTATTAAAAACTCTATTCCAACAAACAGGGCAACCTCCTAGAAAAATATAACCTTCCAAACCCCAATCAGGAAGAATATAAACATCTCAATAGGCCAAGAACCATGGAAGAAACTGAAGCAGTCATCAAAAAGCTTTCAGCAAACAAAAGCCCAGGACCAAATGGCTACACAGGAGAGTTTTACCAAACATGCAAGGAAGAATTAAAACCTATCCTACTCAGACTATTCCAAAAAATTCAAGAACAAGGAAAAATTCCAGCTCCTACTATGAAGCCAACATCACCCAAATACCAAAACCAGATAAAGACAACACAATGAAAGACAATTACAGGCCAATATTCCTCATGAACATAGATGCTAAAATCCTGAACAAAATTCTAGAAAATCAGATCCAGCAGTACATGAGAAAGATCATACACAATGATCAAGTAGGATTTTTCCCAGAAATGCAAGGATGGTACAATATATTCAAATCAATAAACGGGATACACTACACATAAACAAAATGAGAGATAAAAATCCCACAGTCATATCAATTGATGCAGAAAAAGCATTTGACAAAATCTAACACCCTTTCTTGATAAAAACTCTCAGCAAGGTGGGAATAGAAGGATCATAATCAACATCATAAAAGCCATATGATAAACTCAGAGCTAACATTATACTCAATGGGCAAAAACTATAACCTTTTTTCCCTAAGAACAGGAAAAAGAGAGGGATGCCCACTCTCACCACTGCTGTTCGACATAGTACTGGAAGTACTAGCCATTGCAATTAGACAAGAATAATAAATAAAAGGCATCCAAATTGGAAAAGAAGAAGTAAACTGTCCTTATTTGCAGATGACATCATATTGTACATAAAAAACCTGAAGCACTCCATCAAAAAAACCAAACTAATAGACCTAAGAAATGAATTTGGCAATGTAGCAGGATACAAAATTAATGCCCAGAAATCTATGGCATTTTTATATACTAATAGTGAACTTACAGAAAGAGAGACTAAAAAAGAAATCCCATTTGCCATCACACCAAAAAAATTAAAATATATAGGAATAAACTTAACTAAGGAGGTAAAACACCTGTACACAGAAAACTACAGGACACTGAAAAAAGAGATAAAGAAAGACGTAAACAGATGGAAGAACATCCCATGATCATGGATTGGGAGAATCAACAATATTAAAATGTCCATACTACCAAGAGCAATCTATACATTCTATGCACTACCCATTAAAATACAAATGACATATTTCATAGACCTAGAAAGAACTCTCCAAAAATTCCTCTGGAATAAAAAAAAAGACCCTGGATAATCACAGCAATCCTGAGAAAGAAGAATAAAGTTGGTGAGATCTCAATACCAGATTTCAAGCTTTATTAGAAAGCAACTCTTCTCAAAACAGCCTGGTTCTGGCACAAGAACAGACACATAGACCAATGGAATAGAATAGATAATCCAGATATCCACCCAATCCAATATTAATGCTCGATTAATATTTGACAAAGGAGGCATGAACATGCAATGGAGTCAAGACAGTCTCTTCAATAAATGGTGTTGAGAAAGTTGGACAGATACATGTAAAAAAATGAAACTAGACTACCAAATTACACCATACACAAAAATAAACTCCAAATGGGTACAGAATTTAAATATATGATGGGAAACCACAAAAATACTAGAGGAATACACAGGCAGCACAATCTCAGATATATGCCAAAGGGACTTCTTCAGATACTGCTCCAAGGGCAATAGAAGCTAAAGAGAAAATAAACAAATGGGTCTACATCAAAATAAAAAGCTTTTGCACAGCAAAGGAAACCATCTACAAAACAACAAGAAAGCCCACTGTATGAGAGAACATATTTGCAAATGTTATGACTGATAAAAGTTTAGTCTCCCACATTTACAGGGAACTTATACAACTTAATAAAAGGAAGTTAAATGATCCAATAAAAAAATGGACAATGGACCTAAATAGAATCATTTTGAAAGAAGAGAGAAGGAAGGCCAAGAAACACATGAAAACATGCTCAAAGTTACTAATTATCCGAGAGATGCAAATCAAAACGACAATGTGATACCATCTCACACCTCTCAGAATGGCAATCATCAACAAATCAACAAATGACATGCGTTGGCAAGGATGCGGATAAAAAGGAATCCTCATGTACTACTGGTGGGAATTCAGACTTGTGCAGCCACTGTGGAGAATGTATGGAGTTTCCTCAAAATATTAAAAATGGAACTCTCATTTAACCCAGCAATCCCACACTTTGGAATATTTCCTAAGAAACTAGAAACACCAATCAGAAAGGATTTATGCACCCCTATGTTCATAGCAGCACAATTTACAATAGCTAATATCTGGAAACAGTCTAGGTGCCCATCAGCAGATGCCTGTATCAGAAAACTATGGTGCATCTACACAATGGAATACTATGCTGCCATAAAAAAGAAGGAATTCCTAGTATTTGCAGCAACCTGGGTAGAACTGGAGAGCATTATGCTAAGTGAAATAAGCCATTCAATGAAAGAAAAATACCACATTATCTCACTCACTTATGGATAATAAAGAACATTATAAACTGATGAACAAAAAGATAGATACAGAGGCAATAAAGCATCAAACAGACCATCAAATTACAATGGGAAAGTTAGGGAGAAGTGGGGTAGATAATAGATCAACTGAAGGACTTGTATCCATGCATATAAGCATAACTAATAGACACAAGACACTGGGGGTTATGGTATGCATGGGAGTGGGGGGGCAATGGGAAGATATGTATACATGTAATATATTAATAAAAAATTAAAAAATAATTAATAAAAAATTAAAATATATATGGTAAGCCTTATAGCAACAATTAGGAATGTAACTCAAATAAATGTGGTGAAAAATAATAAAAGTAATTAAAATGTCATACTAGAAATTATTCATTTAATGTAAAAGAAAGCATCAAAGTATATATAGTGGGGGGAAAAGACACAAAACAGAAAACCAGAAGTAAAGTGACAGATGTAATTCAAACTACATCAATATTAAATATGAATGGTTTAAACAATCCAATCAAAAGGGAGAAATTGTCATACTGTATTAAAAAACAAGATTTAGCTAAATGCTGTCTAGCAGACATACACTTTAGATTGAAAGATATAAATTGGCTGAAAGTAAAAGAATGAAAAAAGACATATCATGAAAAAGCAACCAAAAGAAAGGTGAAGTGGCCTTACTAATCCTCCTATATAATTAAGAGGTAATATTCAAATTGACCATTACTCCAACACACAAGATGGCCGACCCCATGTAGTCAACGATGGCCACTACCATGTGGACACAAGATGACTACCACAAGATTACCACCATAAGATGGCCACCAAAAGATGGTCAGTAGGGGAGGGCAGTTGTAGGCAATCAGGCCAGCAGGAAAGGGCAGTTGGGAGGCACCAGGCCTGTAAGGGAGGGTAGTTGGGGGAAACCAGGTCAGCAGGGAAGAGCAGTTAGGGGTGACCAGGCCAGCAGGAGAGAGCTGTTAAGAGTTACCAGGCTGGCAGGGGAGGGCAGTTTGGGGCAATCTGACATGTAGAGGAGGACAGTTAGGGGTGAGCAGGCAGGCACGGGAGGACAGTTAGGGGCAATTGGGGCAGGCGAGCAGTTAGACATTGATCATGCTGGAAGGGGAAAGGTTAGGGGGTGATCAGGCTGACAGGCAGATACAGTTAGGGGAAATCAGGCAGGGAGGTAGGCAAGCAGTTGGGAGCCAGCAGTCCTGGATTGTGAGAAGTATGTCTGCCTGCCCGTTTAGGCCCTATCCCATCAGGCCTAAATAGACAGTCAGACTTCCCTTGAAGGGTCCCAGATTGGAGAAGTTTAATGCTGGGTTGAGGGACACACACACACATTGTGCATGAATTTCATATACTGGGTCTCTAGTATAAAATATTTACTAATAAAACAGTTAAATTATGTAACAATGAAAGAGTCAATCCGTCAGAAAGGAATAACAATTATAAACCATGTATATAGCTAACAACAAAGCCCTAAAATACTTGAAGCAAAATTTTACAGAATTGAAGGAAGAAATAGGCAATTCAACAATAATAGCTGGTGACTTCAACACCCCATTTTCAATAATGATTAAAACAACTAGGTCCCTAACTAGTTTGGCTCAGTGGATAGAGTGTCATCCTGCAGACAGAAGGATTCTGGGCTTAATTCTGGTCAAGGGCACATACTTGGGTTGTGAGCTTGATCTCCAGTAAGGGGTGAGCAGGAGCCAACCGATCAATGATTCTCATCATTTATGTTTCTATCTCTCTCTCCCTTTCACTTCTTCTCTGAAATCAATAAAATATATTTAAATAAAAAATTAGGCAAAACAAAAATATAGAACACTTAACAAAACTAACAACCAAACAGACATAAGAGACTCTCTTTCTAACAAGAACAGGACATATATTCTTCTCAAGTATACACAGAACATCTCCTAGACATTTGTAGACCATCTGCCAGGCCATAAAACAATCCTCAGTAAATTTAAAAGGCCATAAACCATACAAAGTATGTTCTAGGACTACAATGAAATAAAACTAGAAATCAATAATAAATAAATTTGGGAAATTTACAAATGTATGTAAATTAAATAATACACTTCTAAATAACCCATGGATTAATGAAGAAATTGCAATGGAAATTATAAAGTACTTTGAGATATATAAAAATGAAGACATGACATACCAAATTTATGGGATGCAGTATCACATTGCTTGAGGAAAATTTTTACCTGTGTCTCCATTAAAAAAGATCTCAAATCAAGAACCTTCTACCTTAAGACAATGAAAAACATGAGTAAACTAAACACAAAGAAAACAGAAGAAAGAAAATAAAGATTAGAAAGCAGGTCAATGAAATCATAAATAAAAAAGATAGAGAAAAATGAATAAAACTAGAATTTAGTTATTTCAAAAGTTCTATAAAATGGAGGAACCATTAGCTAGACTGACAATTCAAAACAAAGAGAATAATCTAATTAGTAGAACTAGGAAAGAAATGGGGGGCATCACTACTGACTTCACAGAATTTTATTAAAAAAATAGAATTTCTAGAAATTAAAAATATGATATCCAAACTAAAGAGAATAGGAGAATGAATCAACAACATAATACACACTCCAGAAAAAGATCAATAAACTTAAAGACTAAACAATGAAACTACCTCAAATGAAGCACAGAGAGAAAAGTCACTAAAAATAAAAGAACAGATTATTGGACTGTCAGAAATAAAGGCAAAAAAATTAGCCAACAATTTACTAATGTATTAAAAATGATAAACCTGAAAATTCAAGGTCAACAAGTCTCAAGCAAGGCAATAAAGAGAATCACCTAAGGCAGTGGTCGGCCAACGGCAGCTTGTGAGCCACGGTTTGCCACTTCGACTAATGACTGTGCAGACCACTGGGATAGTGGCTTAATCACAAGGAACAAGAACAAGAACAGTTTGGAATCGAGAGTCTAGGTCAGTGGTTGGAAAACTCATTAGTCAACAGAGCTGCAGTTTGCCGACCACTGATCTAAGGCATCCATAACCTAATTTTTTAAACTACTGATAAAAAGAAAATGCTAAAAGCAACCCAATTAAAGGCATATTATACAAGCATACCTTGCTTTATTGCACTTTATTGTGCTTCACAGATACTGTATTTTCTATATGACCCTCTACCAGTAAAAATATTAAGACCCACTGAAGTCTCAGGATGGCAAATATTTTCTAGCAATGAAATACTTTTTAAATTAAGGTATGTACATTGTTTTTCTTTTTAACCATGATGACTAAGTAGACTACAGTATAATATAAACATAACTTTTACAAACAAACAAAATGTTGCAATATTTTCTTATTGCATGGTCTGAAACAAAACCTACAAGATCTCTGAGGTATGCCTGCATAGAGGAAACAGGCAAGAATGATCACAGACATCTCATCAGAAACTGTGCTATTTAGAAGACAGTGGGGTAACATCTCTAAAGTGATGAAGGAAAAGTCTACCAACTTGGAATTCTTTATGCAGTAAAATTGTCTTTTAAAATTGAGCACTAAATAAAGATGTTCTCAGGCCAACGGAAGCTGAGAAAATTTATCACCAGTAGACCTACACTTTAAGAAATTTTAGGAGAGAAACCAAGATGGCAGCATAGGTTAACACCTAAGCTGTTGCCTCGCACAACAATTTCAAAACTACAACTAAAAGACAGAACCAACACCAACAAGAACCACAGAAGGCTGGCTGAGTGAAAATTCTACAACTAGAAGGAAAGATAGGGGCTCATGGAGACTCAGAGGAACTGTAAAAACCTGAGGTATGGAGATGCGTGTGTGGAAAGAGCAGGTGCTGGAGTGCCTGGCTGGCTTCCTCTAGTGGGAAGGAGACGGACAATTCCAACTGCACTGAACCCCAGCTCCAACCGAGGCTCATAGGGGAAGTCTGGACTATTGGAAAAGGAAGGAGTGCATGGAAACTTAGGGGAGCTGTGTAAGACACGGGTCTGGGGGCTAGTGAAAGTGCATGAGAAAGTGCGCGCAAAAGTACACACACAGCGCTGACTGCTGATTGTACCTGGCTTCCTCTAGCGGGAGGAAAACAGAACCTTACAACACTGAAATCCAGGTCCAACTGCACTGAACCCCAGTTTTGGGCAAGACCCTGAGGACCCAGACTCATTTGGGTCCCTAGAGAACACCGAAACTCAGGGGAACTGAAAGGCAGAGTTCTGGAAGCTCGTGCATACACACGGAAGGCGGTGGTCTGGAGGCAAGCCCGCATGTGCAGACACAGCTGATCCTCACAACGAATTGGCTTAGAGGTCAATCCTCCCAGTGATACCAACAACAATCAAGACTTAACTACAACATACTGTACACACAGTTCACAAAGGGGTACACCAAGAGTATCCACTTCAGGTAACTGGGGAGACAGAGCTACTGGGCCCCTAGGACAGCTAGCACACAAAGATACTCTACCAACTCAGGGAAGCAGTGAAATATGCAGAGATTAAAGAAGAGATCACAAATGAAAGAAAAGGAGGAAAGCAAACGACTGGATATAGAGTTCAAAACCACAGTTATAAGGTGTGTGTTTTTTTTTTAAGAATTTCCTAGAAAAAAAAAAGGATAAATTTAGCGAGACGCAAGACGAGATGAAAAAGAACCAACAAGAAATTAAACATACACTGACTGAAATAAAAAATATACAGAAACCTAAAAAGCAGACTAGAGGATCACAAGAATCAAGTCAAAGATTTGAAATACAAAGAAGCAAAAAACACTCCACTGGAAAAGCAAAAAGAATAAAAAAATGTGAAGATAGTGTAAGGAGCCTCTGGGACAACTTCAAGCATACCAACATCAGAATTATGTGGGGTGCCAGAAGAAGAGAGAGAGCAAGATACTGAAAACCTATTTGAAGAAATAATGACTGAAAACGTCCCCCATCTGATGAAAGAAATATACTTACAAGTCCAGGAAGTGTACAGAACCCCAAACAAAAGGAATAAAAGGGAACCACACCAAGACACATCATCATTAAAATGCCAAGAGCAAAAGACAAAGAGAGAATATTAAAAGCAGCAAGAGAAAAACAGGTAATTACATACAGGGGAGCACCCATTCGTCTGTCAGCTGATTTCACAACAGAAAATATGCAGGCCAGACAGGAGTGGCAAGAAATATTCAAAGTGATGAATAGCAAGAACCTACAATCAAGATTACTCTACCCAGCAAAACTATCATTCAGAATTGAAGGGTGGATAAAGAGCTTCACAGATAAGAAAAAACTAAAGGAGTTCATCACCACCAAACCAGTATTATATGAAATGCTGAAAGGTATTCTTTAAGAAGAGGAAGAAGAAAACGGTAAAGGTAAAAATTATGAGCAACAAATACATACCTATCAACAAGTGAATCTAAAAATCAAGTGAACTGAAAATCTGATGAACAGAATAAATTGGTGAATATAATAGAATTAGGGGCATAGAAAGGGAGTAGACTGATAATTCTCAGGGGGAAAGAAGTAAGGGAGGATGCAGAGAGAGACTGGACAAAAATCATACGCCTATGGATTAGGATAATGGAAGGGAGGCAAGAGCAGAGGGTGGAGTAGGAACCAGGTGGAGGTGAGATATGGGAGGAATAAAAGAGGAACAATTGTAACAATTTGAACAATAAATATTAATTAAAATTAAAAATAAAAAGAAAATAAATTTTAAATGAAGCTCTTCAGACATCTTTTTTTTTAATATTTTTTATTGATTTTTTTTTTTACAGAGATGAAGGGAGAAGGATAGAGAGCCAGAAACATCGATGACAGAGAAACATCGATCAGCTGCCTCCTGCACACCTCCCACTGGGAACGTGCCTGCAACCAAGGCACATGCCCCTGACTGAAATTGAATCTCAGTTAGCAGGCCAATGGTCCATCCACTGAGCCAAACTGGTCAGGGCAGACATCTTTTTATAAAAGATGATATCAGAAGAAAACTTTGGTTTATGTAAAGAAATGAAGTGTGCCATAAATGGTAAATAGAAAATACCTTTTATAATTTTAAATATTTCCTTAAAAGATAAATGGTTGTTTAAAACAAAAATAATAACAATGCATTGTGGGGGTTTACATGATGTGTAGAAGTAAAATGTATGTATGACAATAGTGCAAAAAAATAGAAGCAAAATAAAACTGTATCTTTGTATAGTTTTTATATGTGAAGTAGTATAATAGTATTTTAAGGAAGACTGTAATAAGTGCAACTGGTGCAACTACTCAAAGACATACAATTAATAAGGCAATAGTGGAGATAAAATTAAGTTATTAAAAATTCAATTACTCCAAAATAAAGCAGAAACAGAGAGAAAAAGAACTAGAGAGCAGATGAGGGAGTGGGAAGGGGGAAAGAATTCAAATAGCAAAATGGTAGATTCAAACAAAATATAACCACAATTACATTAAATGAAAATTACCTAAACATTCTAATTAAAACCCACATATTGTTAGATTGGATTTCAAAAAAAAAAAAGCACAAGCAAACTCTTTGCTGTCTATAAAAAGCACCTATTTGAAAATGCAAATATACAAATAGTTTACAAATGAAAGTCCAATTTCTAGTTTTGATCAAGATGGAGTAAGCCCTCAACAGCCGCTCTCTCTGATGATATTACTGTAAGTGATGGACAAAATACAAAAATAAAGTACCTGAAGACTGAAAATTAACCAAAAGCAGGAAGATTGGGGAAGGGAGTTAAAACTTGGAGAAAAGAGCTTGCACCAAGGTAGATGTTTCATATTGGTTTTCTTTTGCAATTTTTCCCTGAGAGTGGATGTCAGTTGCAGAAGTGCACACCAAAATAGTGGTGTGACTGGTGAAAATTTCCATAAAAACTCTGTGTTACCAGGCAGAATAACTATAAATAGGTGAGGATGTAATTCTGTTGGTTTTTTGTCTTGTTTTGAATGAATCCATACAAGTCTTATGCTCAACCTTAAACTGTGCATGTGCAGAGAAGACCCAAAGGATCACAACAAAAGCTTTGGAGAAAATAACTAAGATTTAAACTACCACCAAACACTCCAACACGTGAGTGATACTTGTATAGAACACAAATAAAACAGCAAACTCCTAACTTGGAAAACTTAATCAAAATTAGAATCCCCATCTACAGAAGGCAGGACAGAAGTTGTGGTCTGAACCTTAATTAAGTGTCTTCTAAAAGTTTCTCTAGAGGATTATGTGACCCATAGTTTATACATCATTTTAAAATGCCCAGAATACAATTCAAAATTGCTCAACATACAAAGAACAATAGAAACGTGACCAATTCCTAAGAGAAAAGCCAATGAACTAATGCCATACTCTATATGACCCAGATGTTGGTATTATCAAAGAATTGAAAGCAGCTATACCAGCAAATTTTAAGATGACTTCCCAATGATTTCTTGCCTCATTGAGCACAAAACTTTTGTGGATTCATTCACAGAATTAGGGGATCATTATTTTCCAGCTCTCTTCTGTATAGAATTTCCTTCATGGGCCCACAGCTGGTAGCTGCAGCTTTGTGTAATCCTACCCCCTTGAATTTAGGATTTGTGACTTGTTTCAAAGCAATAGGATATCTCAAAATGATGGGATTTCGCCTCAGTGATTATGTTGCTATATAAGATTTAGTCTTATCAAAGTACAGAGAGAAATTCTTTGCTGGCCTAGAAGATAGAAGCTGCTAGTGAGCTATCTATGAAGAGGACAATGTGGGACGAAACTACAGGCTTCAAAAAATTGAATTCTGCAAACAATTATGTAAGTTTGGAAGAGGACCCCAATCTCCAAGTCAGAATGTAGCTCAGGTGATGCATTATGATTACAGCCTTGTGAGATTACAGCTAGGCCAGTGGTCGGCAAACCACGGCTCATAAGCTGCATGTGTCATATACTACCCTTTACCTCTTTGCACACAATATGCCACAATTGCCTAATCCTCACACATTCCAAATACATGGTAACATTTAGTCTAGTTCAGTGGTCAGCAAACTCATTAGTCAATAGAGCAGCAAACCATGACTCGTGAGCTGCATGTCTAGCTGCGGTTTGCTAACAACTGAGCTAGGCCATGCTCAGACTCTTCTTCTATTGTTAAGCAGCAATAGAAAACTAATACACATCAAGTGAAAACATGCTACATGCAGTAAGGGTAAAACACTTTAAGTAAATGTAAGGATAGTCGTTTCAGAAGAAATATTGAAACTAAAAGAACGAAAATGCAAATTTAAAATTTAATAATGTCAGATTTTCATTTTTTTAAAGTGACTAGATTGGCTCAATATTACAATGGAAATTATGGAGCAAAGAGTCACTGAGCTTCAAGAAAAAGCAATGGAAATGATCTATTAATAATAATAAAGAGAAAAATATTGGCAAAATAACAGCATCAAAAATTCTAATATTCATGTCATTGGAATCCCAGAAGAGAAAGAAATGGGTATAAAAAATAGATTTGATGAAATAATGATTGAAAACTTCTCAAACTTTGTGAAAGGAATGATTTCAAGATTTGAGAAGCTCATCTAACCCCAAACATGATGAACTCAAAGAAAGTTATGCCCAGGTACATCAAAACCAAAGTATTGAAACCAAAGTTGTTTTTTTTAAATCTTAAAACCATTTTTTAAAAAATATATTTTATTGATTTTTTACAGAGAGGAAGAGAGGGATAGTTAGAAACATTGATGAGAGAGAGACATTGATCAGCCACCTCGTGCACACCTCCCACTGGGGATGTGCCCGCAACCAAGGTACATGCCCTTGACCTGAATTGAACCCGGGACCCATCAGTCTGCAGGCCAAACAGGTTTCGGTTTAAAACCATTTTATAAAAATAAATCTTTATTGTTCAGATTATTACAATTATTCCTCTTCCCGCATATCTCCTCTCCACCTGGCTCCCATCGCACCCTCTTCCCTTACCACCCCCCAATAGGTGTATGATTTTTGTTCAGTCTCTCCCTACACCCCCTTCACCTCTTTTCCCATGAGAATTATCAGTCAACTTCCTTTCTATGCCCCTAATTCTATTGTATTCACCAGTTTATTCTGTTCATTGGATTTTCAATTCACTTGATTTTTAGATTCACTTGTTGATAGATATGTATTTGTTGTTCATAATTTTTATCTTTACCTTTTTCTTCTTCTTCCTCTTCTTAAAGAATACCTTTCAGCATTTCATATAATACTGGTTTGGTGGTGATGAACTCCTTTAGTTTTTTCTTATCTGTGAAGCTCTTTATCTGCCCTTCAATTCTGAATGATAGCTTTGCTGGGTAGAGTAATCTTGGTTGTAAGTTCTTGCTATTCTCTTCTGTCCTGCATTGTTTCTGTTGAGAAATCAGGTGACAATTGTATGGGTGCTCCCCTGTATGTAATTAACTGTTTTTCTCTTGCTGCTTTTAATATTCTCTCTTTGTCTTTTGCTCTTGGTATTTTAATGATGATGTGTCTTGGTGTGGTCCTCTTTGGGTTCCTTTTGTTTGGGGTTATGTGCACTTCCTGGACTTGTAAGTCTATTTCTTTCACCAGGTAGAGGAAGTTTTCAGTCATTATTTCTTCAAATGGGTTTTCAGTATCGTGCTCTCTCTCTTCTTCTGGCACCCCCATAATTCTGATGTTGGTACACTTGAAGTTGTCCCAGAGGCTCCTTACACTACCTTCACATTTTTGAATTCTTTTTGTTTTCCAGTGGAGTGTTTTTTCTTCTTTGTATTTCAAATCTTTGACTTGATTCTTGTGATCCTCTAGTTTGCTGTTAGGTTTCCGTATAATATTTTTTATTTCAGTCAGTGTATGTTTAATTTCTAGTTGGTTCTTTTTCATCTCTTCTTGGGAATCGCTAAATTTATCCATTTTTTTCTATGAAATTCTTTTTTTTAATATATTTTATTGATTTTTCACAGAGAGGAAGGAAGAGGGATAGAAAGTCAGAAACATTGATGAGAGAGACACATCAATCAGCTGCTTCCTGCACACCCCACACTGGAGATGTGCCTGCAAGCAAGGTACATGCCCCTGACTGGAATCGAACCCGGGACCTTTCAGTCCGCAGGCCGACGCTCTATCCACTGAGCAGACCAGTCTCACCTAGGAAATTCTTTAAAAAACCTCATAACCGTGGTTTTGAACTCTACATCCAGTCATTTATTTTCCTCTATTTTTTTTCATTTGTGATTTGTTCTTTTGTCTCCGCATATTTCACTGCTTCCCTGAGTTGGTAGAGTATCTTTGTGTGCTAGATGTCCTATGTGGCCCAGTATCTCTACCTCCTCAGTCACCTGAGGTGGACTCTCTTGGTGCATCTCTTTGTGAACTGTGTGTACAGTCTTGTTATAGTTAATTCTTGATTGTTGTTAGTATCACTGGGGGGAATTGACCCATCAGCTGTGTCTGTACATGCATGCTTACCTCCAGACTTCTGCCTTTCTGCACAAGTGCATGAACTTCAGGAACTCTGCCTTTCTGGTTCCCCTGAGTTTCTGTGCACTCTAGGGACCCATATGAGTCTGGGTCCCCAGGGTCTTGCCTGAAACTGGGGTTCAGTGCAGTTGGGCCTGGATTTCACTGCTGTTGTGAGGTTCTGTTTTCTTTCTTCTAGAGAAAGCCAGCGACACAATCAGCAGTCAGCACTATGTGTGCGCACTTTCACGCCGCCCCAGACCTCTGTCTTTCGTGGCTCCCCTAAGTTTCTGTGCACTCCTTCCTTTTCACAACAGTACAGACTCTCCCGTATGAGTCTCACCTGGGGCTGGGGTTCAGTGCAGTTGTGATTTCCTGTCTCCCTCCTGCTAGAGGAAGCCAGCCAGACACTCCTCCGTCCGTCCTCTCCATGAGCATGTCTCTGTACCTCAGCTTTTGACAGCTTCACTGAGTCTTCTTGAGTCCCTCTCTTTATTTCTAGTTGTAGAATTTTCACTCAGCCAGCTTTCCTGTGGTTCTGTATGGTGTCCGTTCTGTCCTTTAGTTGTAATTTTGAAATTGTGTGAGGCAGCAGCTTAGGTGTTCACCTATGCCACCATCTTGGTTTCCAAAAACAGTTTTTTTTTTTTTAAATGAAACATCACATATAGTAAAACAATGATTCAAAAAAGTGGAAGAGGGCATAGTGGGGATTAATGGTGATGGGAAAAATTAAAATAAAGATTCAAAAAAAGCCACAGATTTCATATAAGAAATCATGAAGGTCAGAAGATAATAGAAAAGCATATTTAAAGTGTTAAACAAATAGAACTGTAAACTAAGACTTCTAAATACAGTGAAATAATCTTCAAAAATAAAGGCAAAATAAATATTATTTCAGATGAAGGGAAACTAAGAATTTATCACCAGCTTATCTGTTCTAAAGGAAATTCCTCTCAGGAAAAAAAAATATTAGATGGAAACTTAGCTGTTCAAAATGATAAAAGAACAACAGAAACAGTTACTATCTGGTGAATATTAAAAGTTACACTGAAGCCGAAACCGGTTTGGCTCAGTGGATAGAGCGTCGGCCTGCAGACTGAAAGGTCCCAGGTTCGATTCTGGTCAAGGGCATGTACCTTGGTTGCGGGCACATCCCCAGTAGGGGTCGTGCAGGAGGCGGCTGATTGATGTCTCTCTCTCATCAATGTTTCTAACGTTCTATCCCTCTCCTTTCCTCTCTGTGGAAAATCAATAAAATATATTTAAAAAAATAAAAGTTACACTGAAGCCCTAGATGGTTGCTCCAGTGGTTAGAGCATCACTCTGTGGAGTGAAGCGTCATGGGTTCGATTCTGGTCAGGGGCATATACCTCGGTTGCAAAGTAAATCCCAGGCCCCAGTAGGGGTGTGTATAGGAGGCAACCAATCAATGTCTCTCTTTCACTCCAATATTTCTCTCTGTCTCTCCCCCTCCCTTTCACTTTCACTAAAAAAAGCAATGGAAAAAATATCCTCTGGTGAAGATTAAAAAAAAGTTACATTCAAGTTCTTTAAAATTTGTACAAATATTGGAAGCAAGACTCATAATATGTGAAACTTTCAACATATGTAGATGTAATACATATAACAATGATAGAGGTGAGTGGAGCAGGGTCAACAGACCCATATAGTTGTAAGGTATCTCCATTTTCCTTGAAGTGGTACAATATTATCTCCAACTAGAAGGTACAATATATGTATATTAATTGGTTTTCATCAAGCAAGCACCAACCAAAATAAAAACTTGAGATATAGCAAAACTACCGATAAATTAAAATGGAATATTAAAAACACTCTAATATTTCAAAAGAAAGCAGGAAATGGGAAGCAAGGAACAAAGAATAGAGAAAGAGTGCCTTGGCCAATTTGACTCAGTGGTTAGAGCCTTGGCTCTTGCCCTGAAGGGTCATGGGTTAGGTTTCTGGTCAAGGGCATGTATCTCAGTTGTGGGTTCTATCCCCGGTCCTGGTTGGGGTGTGTACGGAAGGCAACCATTCAATGTGTCTCCCTCATATCAATGTTTATCTCTCTGTCTCTGTCTGTGTCTATGTCTCTCTCTTTCTCTGTCTCTCTCTATCTCTCTCTCCCCCACCCCTACTCCCCCACCACCAGAGAACTTATATGCATAATCCAAAGATAGTCAGTAATGCTATGTAGGGCTGGGGAGGGAATGGGAGCAGAGTGGAGAGAGGAAAAGGGGACATCTGTATTACTTTTAACAATAAATATAAATTTTTAAATAAACAAAAAATAAAAGAAAAGTATATACAATGTAAACTATAATCCAAACAAAGTTGAAGTAGCTATATTAAAATAAGAAAAAGTAGACCTCAGAATAAAAAATATTTCCAGGGATAAGTAGGAATATTATATAGTGATAAAAGAACCAATTCAGCAGGAAATCATAACAATCATGTATATGCACATAGCTAATAACAGAGTTTCAGAACACATGAAGCAAAAAGTGGTAGAACTGAAAAGAATAAATAGGGAAATAAAAATTACAGTTAGATATTTTAATACTCTTTTTCTCAGGAACCAATAAAACAAGTAAACAGAAAATCAGTAAGGATGTAGAACTGCACAACTTTATTAATCAACTTTTCCTAATTGACATTTATAAAAACACTTCCTCCAGCAAGAGTAAAACAAATAGTCTTTACAAGTGAACAAGGAATATTCACTAAGTTAGATAATATTCTAGGTCATAAAAACAAACCCCAAAAAGTCTTTGTTAAAATTGTGGTTTAAAAAAAATCACACAGCATAAAATTTACTATCTTAACCATTTTTATGTCTATAATTCAGTAGTATTGAGTGTATTCAGAAGTTTTTCATCTTTTAAATCTAAAACTATACACATTAAACAACTCACCTTTTTCTTCTTACCACCCCTGGTAATCACTGTTCTATTCTCTTTCTATAAATTTCCCTACTTTAGATACATCATATAAGTGGAATAATACAGTATTTGTCCTTTTATGACTAACTTATTCCACTTAACATAATGTTCTAAAGTTCCAACCATGTTATAGCATGTGGCAGCTGGATTCCTTTGTTGTTGTTTAAGATTTTACATATCATCTAAATGGATTTGTAGCTAGATTAAGATTACATGCTCCAGATTCAAAGCCTATTTCAGCCATGGGTCCAAATCAGTGAAATAAAATGTAAATTAATGACTGTAAATTCCCACCATTTATGTTTAAACAAAACTACCAAATATAACAAGAGCTGCCTTTGTAGGAAACTTACTGTGTATCAGGTTCTATGCTAATAATTGCATATACTTTGTTTTGCTTAAAACCCCTCTATAAAATAAGTATTCAATTATTAGGAATTTTATTTAAAACATTGAAATCAAAGCTTATAGGGCAATATCTTCAATGTCACAATGATAGTAAATATCTGTGCTGAGATTCAAATCTAGCTGGTCTGATTCCAAGCCTAATTTTCGCATGCTAATGATGCTCAGAAAATCAGTTGAACAAATAAATACAGCATAATGAAACCCTCAAGTAATTTCTGCTCTGAAATTTTGAGTTTACCACCATCTTAATGTAAGAACGGGAGCTATAAAACTAACACAAAGTTAGGTGCCATGGGGTTTTATTGTTTAAGGCTGAATAATATTCTATGGTACATATTTACCACATTTTGTTTATCCCTTTATCAGCTCATGGATATTGAGCTGCTTCCATCTCTTGGCTATCGTAAATAGCGATGCTATGAACATGGGTATTCAAAAATCTCTTGGAGATCCTGCTTTTAATTCTTTTGGTTATCTATTTATATAAAAACCCTGGGTGTAACATCATCATGACAGAAATTCAACCAACCAGAAAGAAGTCAGTCCTGTAAGGGTCGCCTTGGCAATGGCTGTGCCCTCCAAGAGCTGTTTCCCTCGAGGCCTGAGAGAAGAACCCAACCTCGAAGCACCAGGAGGGCCCAGCTGCTGTCAGTCCTGGATTGCCAAGGTAGAACTCTGGGTCTGGCCCAACAGGGGGTGTGGCCGGCCTTCAAACCATACCCTGTCAGGAGGGAGGAGGGAGCCCCATTCCTCATGGAATCGACAGGTGGCCAGCTTGGTAGGAATCCTATTCACCTGCATATCTGTATGTGCCCTGCCAGCACTGCCAAGGGTGACCCTGAATGGGGGTAGTGAAAGGCTTAGAAAAAGACAAGAGAATGAAAGCTGGGTCTCAGTGGGACCCAGCTTCTCTGAGAGACAGTGACCGCGTCCACAAGCTGTGTCTTTATTTTATAGCAGATGCCACGAGGAAAAGTAAGGGCATGATCAAGATGTTTACAACATTCTCGTGGGTTTCAATCCTACTCAACTACATGCATCTGAACTAGAGCCCACATCACTTAGGCATGTGTGTGGACAATAGGTTCAAGCCCACAACCATAGCTGTTATTTATAATTGTGATGGGAAGGCCCTGCTCTCCAAGCTGGGACTTGCACGTGCCAGTGAGAGGACTTTGCCCTCTCATCAGTCCAAGGCTTGAACCTGTCCAAACACTGTAGCTGCTCCCTACATTTGTATAAAATTTTCAATACATTATATTAGAGGTCCTGGTGGTACTGTTTTACCCACAGCATCTACAGGAATTGCTGCAAAGTTACTTCTCAGTGGGAGAACCTTTCATTCCCAATATAAATTACCAATTCCATTAAATGAAACTTCCATTTCTAGACTCAATATAAACAGTGAATTTGCTAAAACTATTAAAAAAACCCAAGTTCTCATTATTGATTAATGCACCATTGTATCCAGTCATGCTATAAACACAATAGACAGATTAGTAATAGAAATTATTAATTTCAATGTTGTATTTGGCGAGAAAGTTCTCTTTTTTGAGGGTATTTTCAACAATGTCTCAGTACTGTACCGCATGCTATGCGATCAGCCATAGTACAAATGAGTTTAAAGTACTGTACTGTTTGGGGATTTTTCAGAAAGTTGTCTCTTACAACAAATATGAGATCAGAGGATTCTGCTTATAGTGAATGGTTAGGAAAACTCGGAGATGCCAAACTTGATAGCAGTTTTCATTTAGGAATGGATATTATTGAAATTCTTTGTGAAATGATTTGTAATGGATCTATTACTGCAGCTACCTTTGGAAATAGTATATCTATAGATATTAAAAATATATCTAAATGTGCGATACTTTGTCCAAAAAATAAGCATATTTAAAAATTAAATGAAGGAATTTTGAATATACTCAATGCAGATTTTCACACCTTTCTGAGTGATGATTCCATTGACTCAACAGATGATGCCACAAAGAAAAATTTTCCCATCAAATTTCTTAATAGTATTACTCCTTTGGGAATGCCGTGTCATAAATTAAAATTGAAAGTGGGTGCGATCATCATGCTATTGAGAAATCTTGATAATAAATGGGGTCATTGTAATGGTACCAGATTTATTATTAAAAGATTACAACCTAACACTATGGAAGCTGAAGTATTAACAGGATCTGCAGAGGGAGAGGCTGTTCTGATTCCAAGAATTGATTTGCCCCCATCTGACACTGGCTTTCCATTTATATCGATTCAACAACACTTTCCCGTGATGCTAGCATTTGTGATAACTATTAATAAATCACAAGGTTAAACTCTAGACAGAGTAGGAATATTTCTACCTGAACCCGTTTTTGCACATGGTCAGTTACAAGTTGCTTTCTCTCAAGTTTGAAGAGCATGTGACATTCAAGTTCTAAATACTTCGTCACAAGGGAAATTAGTTAAGTATGTATCCTGATATAAAAGCCAAATAAAACATTACAAAAAAGAAACTATAGATCAATATCTCTCATAAATATAGATGTAAAAATTAATAACAGATCAAAAACTAATCAACATAATTTACCATATCAACAAAATAAAAAAGCAAATGATCATCTCAATAGGTACCCCAAAAAAGCATTTAACAAAATTCAATATCTATTCTTCACAAAAATTTCAAGCAAATGAGGAATAGACAAAAAATACCTTCAGTCTGCTAAAGATCATCTATAAAAATCGAGTGTTAAGATAATGGTGAAAGATTTAATGTTTTCCCCAAAGTTAAGAACAAAATAAAAATGACTATTCTTGCCACTCCAATTCAATTGCTATAGTAGTATTCAGAGAAAATTTATAGTATTAAATGCTATGTTAGTACAAGAAAAAGTTCTCAATTCAATCATCTAAGCATTCAACTCAATAAAGCTAGAAAAATAGCAAATTAAGCTCAAAATAAGCAAAATGAAATAAGTGATATAAGAACAAAAAGTCAATGGTTTTTTAATTGAGAAAAATCAATGAAACCAAAAGCTGGCTCTTTAAAAAGATAAATATGCTGTGGCTGGTTTGGATCAGTGAATAGAATGTTGGCCTATGGACTGAGGGGTCCCGGTTCAATTCTGGTCAAGGGCTCGATCCCAAGTTGGGGGCATGAGGGAGGCAGCCAATCAATTATTCTTTCTCATCATTGATGTTTCTCTCTCTCTCCTCCCTGAAATCAATGAGTGCATTGGAACAACAAATCGATGCTTCTCTCGCCCTCTGTCTGTCTAAAGTCAATTTAAAAAATTAATAAAGATAAATATAACTGATAAATATCTAGCTATACAAATCAAGAATAAAAAGGGTAAAGAAGACACAAATTACCAATATAGGGAATAAAAGTGGGGTTAACACAACACACCCTGCAGGAATTAAAAAGACAAAAAGAGACCGTGACCAGTTTGGCTCAGTGGATAGAGCATCAGCCTGTGGACTCAAGGGTCCCAGGTTTAATTCTGGTCAAGGGGCATGTACCTTGGTTGCAGGCACATACTCAGTAGGGAGTGTGCAGGAGGCAGCTGATTGATGTTTCTCTCTCATTGATGTTTCTAACTTTCTATCCCTCTCCCTTTCTCAATAATAATAATAATAATAATAATAATAATAATAATAATAACAACAACAACAACAATAATAATATATATTAAGAAAAAAACATAAAAAGAGGATACTACGAAAAACTCTATACCCATAAATTCAACACTTAGTTGAAACAGACCAATCCTTGACAGATACAAAATAACAAAACTCATTCAAGAAGAAAAGAAACAACCTGAACTGTTCCATACCTACTAAATAAATAGAATATATAGTTATAAACTTTCCAACAAAGAAAACTCCAGGTAGACATGATTTCATTGGAGTATGCTACTAAATTTTTAATGAAGAAATCCTATATAATAAAAACCTAATATGCAAATTGACCAAATGGTGAAATGACTAGTGGAACGACTGTTCGCTATCATGTGCACTGACTACCAGAGGGCAGACACTCAATGAAGGAACTGTCCCCAGCCTGCAGGCATCAGGCCAGCCAAGGCGGGTGCCAGTGGGGGCCCCCCTGATTGCCCCACAGATTGGCCCTGATCACCAGCTACACCTAGGGACCCTACCCATGCATGAATTTCATTCATCAGGCCTCTAGCAAAGTATAATAAAACTCACCAATTTTAAGCGAACAATTTGATGAAGTTTGACATATATGATTATCTTCTCAGGATAAAAGTAGAAAATTGATGTCTGGGAGTTAATACTCACTAGCACTAACTTACATAAAGCAATGAAGAGGATAGGATATCTGTCATAAGTATTTTTCATTATGGTCCACTTATCAAAAGTCACAAAATATAGATACTACCTTACTAAAGTGCTCACAGCACTGGGCAATTTCCCTTTCCAACAACACATACACTTTTTAGTATTTCTTGGGTACACAAAACTGAACTAAGGAAGTAACAGTCTAGCTGCAAAAGCAAAACTTGCAATGTTAAATGAGGCTCCAGAGAGATACGGTTTGAGTTTAAAAGCTCTATAGGATAGAAAATGCAAGAAAATAAAGCTTCCACTTTCATTTACATTTTGGCAGGCATTTCATAGTAGTAAGGCATAATGCATGCTGTGCCCCAAACCTCAGCAGCTCAATTCTTACAGTCCTGTCATGGTAAGTGACACGGCCTCTGTCTGGAATATTCTTCCCACATCTTTTTCACCAAGTCATATCCCATCATGTTTTGAAAACACTCATCAAGACTCATCTCCATTAACTGATTGATTCATTCATTTGCCCATTCAAAAATATTTATCAAGCACCTAATATATCTGTTGAGCTCAGAAGCCAATTGGAGCAAAAGAGCAACATGATTTGATGTGTGTTTCATAAGGACCATTAAGGCTTCAGTGTGGAGATTAGAATAAAATAAGGTGCAAAGGTGAAGTAGAGATACTTAGGAAGCTATTGAAACAATCTAGTTCAGAGATATCAGGGTGATAGCAGTGGGGAGGATCTGAAGTAGTTTGGATAAAATTAGACTGTTTAGCGGATATAATTGCTAGAGGATTGTCTGAGAGATGTGAGAGAAAGAGAAGAATTAGGGTGTAATTGCTAGAGCAATGTCCTTTTGTAGGCAAGAACTGTAATCTAGTGCATAGGTGAAAGGGCTGACTTTAGATGAAAAACATAGGCAGTCAAACCAAGATGGCGGCATAGGTGAACACCTAAACTGCTGCCTCACACAACAACTTCAAAACTGCAATTAAAAGACAGAACAGATATCATCCAGAACCACAGGAAAGCTGGCTGAGTGCAAATTCTACAACTATAAGGAAAGAGAGGGGCTCACGGAGACTCAGAGGAGCTACAAAAAGCTGATACAGAGAAACGTGTGTGAAGAGAGTGTGCGGCGGAGTGCTTGGCTGGCTTCCTCTGGTGGGAGGAAGATGAAGCATCTTGACTGCACTGAACCCCTTATCTGACTGCACTGAACCCCAGTTCCAAGCGAGACTCAAATGGGGGAGTCTGGACTGTCATGAAAGGGAGGAATGTGCAGAGATTTAGGGGAGCTGCAAAAGGGTAGAGGTCTGGGGGCACACACACCACTGCATGCAGGGAGGACAGACTGTTGAGTGTGCTGCTGGCTTTCTCTAGTGAGCCAGAGACAGAGCCTTCCAATTGTGCTGATCTCCACATTCAACTGCACTGAACCCCAGTTTCAGGCGAGACCCTGAAAACTGAGACTCATACGGGTCCTGGAGGGCACAGGAACTGGAAATGCAGAGGTTAAGAGGTGTGTGTGCATGTGCACAGATAGAAGGCTGCAGTGATTAATGAGAGACACTTGAGACCCAGGGGCCACCTAGGGCGGAGCTTACTGGAAGCCAAGGCTGTCTGCTGAACCCTGAGACTCCACCCCATCCAAGCTCAACAGAGGTTTTTGCAATTTTTCAAGTCTTGTATCATAAGAATGACTTCAGCACATAAGTTCTCCTGGCATAGCGAAAATGCAGAGACAAAGGAACAGATCACAAACGAAAGAAATGGAGGAAATCAAATGACTGGATATAGAGTTCAAAACCATGGTTATAAGGTTTTTCAAGAATTTCTTAGAAAAGATGGATAAATTTAGTGAGACCCAAGAGGAGATCAAAAAGGATCAACTAGAGATGAAAAAGGACCAACTAGAAATTGAAGATACAGTGACTGAAATAAAAAATATTATACAGAGACCTAACAGCAGACTAGAGGAAGGCAAAAATCAAGTCAAAGATTTTAAATACAAAAAAGCATAAAACACTCCAATAGAAAAGCAAAAAGCAAAAAGAATCCAAAAATGTGAAGAGTGTAAGGAGCCTCTGGGACAACTTCAAGCATACCAACATCAGAATTATGGGGTGCCAGAAGAAGAGAGAGAGCAAGATACTGAAAACCTATTTGAAGCAATAATGACTGAAAACTTCCCCCACCTGGTGAAAGAAATAGACTTACAAGTCCAGGAAGCACACAGAACCCCATATAAAAGGAATCCAAAGAGGACTACACCAAGACACATCATCATTAAAATACCAAGAGCAAAAGACAAAGAGAGAATATTAAAAGCATCAAGAGAAAAACAGTTAATTACCTGCAAGGTAGCATCTATACGATTGTCAGCTGATTTCTCAACAGAAACTATGCATGACAGATGGGAGTGGCAAGAAATATTCAATGTGATGAATAGCAAGAACCTACAACCAAGATTATTCTACCCAGCAAAGCCATCATTCAGAATTGAAGGTCAGATAAAGAGCTTCACAGATAAGAAAAAGCTAAAGGAATTCATCACCACCAAACCAGTATCATATGAAATGCTGAAAGGTACTCTTCAAGATGAAAAAAGAAAAAGGAAAAGATAAAAATTATGAACAACAAATACATATCTATCAACAAGTGAATCTAAAAATCAAGTGAATGAAAAATGTGATATACAGAATAAACTGGTAAATACAATAGAATCAGGGGCACAGAAAGGGAGCGGACTGACAATTCTCAGGGGGAAAGTGGAGAGGGGGGTGCAGGGAGAGTAGAGAAAAATCATACACCTATGGATGAGGACAATGCGGGGGGAGGTAAGGGCAGAGGGGGGATGAGAGCCGGGTGGAGGGGAGCTATGGGGGGAAAGAAGAACAAATGTAATAATCTGAACAACAAAGATTAAATTTAAAAAAAGCAACAACAACAAAGTAAAGAAAAACATAGGCAATGTATCGATAATAACAGGAGAGAAAGAAGATAGAAAAAGTAGGCACAGATAGAAGTAGATGAGTAGGTGTGAGAGTAAAATCTTTTAGAGGTTTCACAATGGGTTGCTTTCTCTTAAAATAGAACTGAAGAGGAAAGATGTGATGGAGATTTAAAGAGAGAAGATTCCAGGAAATATAGGCATCCAAGGATACCACTCTAACCACACTCACCCATATCCATTTGTTCACTTCACTAAGCCCTAAGCACCTCCACATGGATCTCCACTCAGCTAGATTAATTTTCCTTATGTTCATCTATTCTTTGTATTTTCTCTGGCTCCTTCATTTTCCAGCTGAATTTGTCACTCCATCCCCTTCTTTTGTCTCACCATTCTACACTATAGCCATGCCAAATTACATTTGATCCCTGAATACTAGTACATCAAATCCTTCAATTCCTGTTTCCTCTACCTGAAATGTGCATCTGTCCTTTCTCCACAAGGTATTTTTTATTAATCATTATACACTTAGCTCAAAGGTCACCTATTTAGTAGCACCACAGGCAGATGTAATCTCTCTTTTGTGCTCTTATGCCTCCCCTATAGCATTTATTTTGCTATTTCAAATGTATTTTGCTATCTAACTTCCCCACTAGCCCTATTACACATTCTTTATCATGAGCAGTCAGTGCAATGCCAGCACATTGTCTATTGACAAATGTTTATTAAATGAGTTGATGCACAGTAATGATGGGATTAAAAATAATAATACAACAAAAATGTAAATTGACAGGTATAACAAAACAAAAATTTATTAACGTACCTAAACAAGATATATTTCTATGAAATGTTTTAGGAATAGGGGAAAAAACAGGATATCTCAATAATCTTAATGAAGCAGATTTAACTTTTAACAAAGATGGTAAAATGAGACCTGACAGGATAATGCAAAGCACAGCAAACACCTCTCTCTTTCCATCAAGTACATACAGCAACAGATAGAACACGCTTTTAGTCTGAAGTGTTTTTAAGGCAGATGTTGACTCTAGAAGACAAATATCTGCAGATCTCTGATATTAATAGTAGATATATCCCAAGTTACTATATGTTCTATACAATAAAGAACAAATGCTATAATGTGTGTGGATCTGCAATACATAAAGCACTTTCACATGTATTATCTCATTTCATTCCCACAATAACCCTGTTAGATAGGTCTTATGTCTTCCTTTTAGACATGAGGAACTATGTTTCAGGGAATCACTAATCTAATATCACATAGTCAGTAAGAGAGTAAGAGAAAGAGCTGGGGTTCTAATCTGGATCTGTATGACTGTAAATATATTGTTCTCTACAGAGGCTAAGTTTCTGGGTTTTGTTTCGTTTTTTCGTGGTTTTTCAACAGGTACACTGAAATGAAGCCCATAAATTACTGACATGGTTGTACTTGTTTTTGTCTCTTCTATCTTTTCCTCCTGGGTCCTTCACTCTGAATAGAATATATTCTATTGAATTATATTTCACTTGACCAATGTTCTCTTGAACTATATCTAATCTGCTGTTCAACTATCCAATTTTTTTATTTTAGTTGTTACAATGTTCAGTTCTAGAATTTCCTTTCTTTCATGTACAATTTAGTTCTCTGCTGAAATTCTCTATAATAATCACCATTAGGCTGAGTTTCTTAAATCTAATGTCTCAACCACATGTCAAGGCCCTTCTATTGTCTGTTTTTTCTTGTAGTTCTATTATTGGTTGAACTATGTCTTCCCTCAAAATTCTTATGTTGAAATCCTAATCCCTATTATCTCAGAATATTATCTTATTTGGAAATAGGGTCTTTATAAAAGTAATCAAGTTAAACTGAGTTAATTAGGGTAGGATCTAATCCAGTATAACTGGTATCCTAATAAAAAGGGATGTGTTTAGACAAAGAAATATGCACAGAGGAAAGACAATGTGAAGAGACATAGGGAAAACATGTCTACAAGCCAAGGAGGGAGACCTGGGATAGGTCATTCCCTCACAGCATTCAGAAAGCAACAGACCTTGTCAATACATTTATTTTTTGACTTCTAGCATCCAAAACCATGAGACAATAAATTTTGGTTGTTTAAGCTACAAAGTCCATGGTACTTTGTTCTGTTAGCCCTAGCAAACTCATACTTGTAAGCCTAGTAACTTTTGATTAAATGCCAGATACTACATATTAAAAGTTAGAGGAGCTCTGTATGATATTATCTTCCTTCAGAGAAGATTTACTTTTGCTTCTGCCAGGTGATGAAGGACAGATCACTTTAATTGTACATGAGATTGAGCTGATTCAAAGCTATGTTTTAGTCTTTATGAGAAAGGGTATTTTTCTAATTCATCATTACTCTTAGAGTTTAGCCCTTTGGGGATCCCAGCTGAATACCTGGGGTAATTACCAGGGTCCCTCCTTTTTGGCAGGCTCTAAATGCCAATTTCTGTCTCTCTAGCATTGTGAAATTACAGAAAGCTATTGCTTAGCTACTCAGATTTGTGCCTGCCACTTTCTGCTTAACTGCTCAACCTCTTTATCTATACCACTTACAAATCAGCAAATCATGCAAGGGGAAATGTAGCATAAAATATTGGACTAAATTCATTGTTTTTTCTTTTTTCTTTTTGTATCTTGTGGTCTGAAATCCTGATTATAATGGTATCCCTGGACTCTAACTTGTGTCTCTATATAGCCTTATAAGACTGCTGAAATCTATGTTCAATTTGTATCTTAGTTACTAGTTTCATTTTGGCTTTTTAGTCTCTCTACCTATAGCAGTTGCATTGGACAATGCCTTGAAAAGAAATGTAGTACAGAATGTCAGGCTCACCTCAAAACATGACTTTCTCTCTAGGATTTTGACTCCTAGTTGTTGTGGTTGCTCTCTGGTTCATTCAAACAAGTATTTTGTAATTTTATTTAGCTCTTTTAGTTCTTCTTGAGGGATAATAGTAATATAAGTTAATATGTCAAACCCAGAAGCTCTAAGTCCCCACAATCCTGATTTCTAATCCCATTGACATGCCTGCCCTTGGTCCATTCATTCATGAATTCATTCATTTATTAGTTTCAGCATGTATTGAGCACATGGTATGTGTCAATAACTCTATAAGATTGAGAAAAAAAAGTTCCCATTATTAAGAAACTCACAGTGGAATTGATGGGGCTAGGACCACAAACACAAATGGTGAAAATACAATGCTGATATGTTTAAAACTAAAGGTGTGTAGAAAATGTGATATGTGCCGAGACTGGTTTGGCTCAGTGGATAGAACGTCGGCCTGCGGATTGAAAGGTCCCAGGTTCGATTCCGGTTGGGGGCATGTACCTTGCTTGCGGGCACATCTCCAGTGTGGGGTGTGCAGGGGGCGGCTGATCGATGTCTCTCTCTCATCAATGTTTCTGACTTTCTATCCCTCTTCCTCTCTGTGAAAAATCAATAAAATATATTTAAAAAAAGAAAATGTGATATGAAATAAATGGAACTAACTTTGGTGCAAGGTTCAAAAACTGATCATAGGGTCCTGTTCAGTGTGGTTAAGTTGGTTGGAGTGTCATCCCATATACGGAAAGCTTGCAAGTTCAATACATGGTCAGCAAACATACCCAGGTTCTGGTTACCATCCCCAGTTGGGGTGTGTATAGGAAGCAACTGATCATTGTTTCTCTCACATCAATGTTTCTCTCTCTCTCTCTCTCTCTCTCTCTCTCTCTCTCTCTCTCTCTCTCAAATATATATCTGACCCTCTGCCTTCCTCTCTCTCAAATCAATAAAAATATATTCTCAGGTGAGGAAAAATTTTTTAAAAGTGATCACATAATGGAAGACATTTGAGGTTAAGACAATAAGAATATGCCAGATAAATAAGAAGTTGGAGAAAAAGAAGAAAAGGACTGCAAGAGGATATCACGTTATGTGAGTAAATGTATGGCAGTAACCATAGAAAATATGATTAATTTGGTTCCGTTGGAACTAGATGAGTGACATAGTGTGCTAGAACATAAAGAAAATACAAAGTTAGGATTGAAGAGGGTTCTGTCTCTGTCCTAAAAGTTATTGATCATGAAGTAAATAGATAATAATATTCTCAGGGGTAGAAGTCTACTACATTTTCAGTCAGATTCACGGAGAATTTAACAACAGAAACTTAAGACTTCTTCAGCTAATGGCAAGTAAATTCAAAGGCAGCACTATGGTACTTACGAAGCAATGTAGTAGGATTTCAAAGCAATGAAGTCAAATCTTTTGTTCATCTGGCTGGTTTATAGGGGAAATAAATAAAACATCTAAAATTCTGTAGTAGATATTGTGTGGTCAAGAATTAAAATTATTTGAGTCTCATTTCCTAAGCTTATAAACTCAGCTATCTTACCTAATAATAGAGAAACGTGTAAATTGACTGTACCTCTACTATGCCCACAGCCAATCAGAGTGAGTATGCATATTAACCCAACAAAGATGGAGGGGTGGGGCGGGGCAAGGGATGCTTCCCAAGCCTAAAGCCTGGGGCTTGGGAAGGGGCTGAGCCTGCAGCCAAATGCAGACCATCCGGTAGTCAGTGCTGGGTTGCCCAGCTGCAGCCTGGTGACCCAACAATGACTGCTCAGGTGGCTGAGACCCAGAAAGTGAGTCAGGGTCTGATCTGCAGCCTCAGCGAAAGCTGTTGATCAGTATAGTTATCTCTCTATTTCTCTCCCTCTTTCTTTCTGATCTTCCCCAGCAGCTAGGCTTTTCTTTCTCTCCCAGACACTGAGGGGGCTGCTGTTAAGCCCAACCTCTTTGATCAGGCCCAGAGATAGGCCTAGAGATGCTGACTGGCATAGGAAACAACCGATCAGAACCAAAGGTGGGTGCTGTGGGGAACCCCTGGCTGCCTAGAAGGCAGAGCTTCTGACGCTGACTAACATAGGAACTGACCAATGATAAACAAAGGTGGGCCAAAACTGGTTTGGCTCAGTGGATAGAGCATCAATCTTCAGACTGAAGGGTCCCAGGTTCTATTTTGGTCAAGGGCATGAACCTGGGTTGCAGGCAGATCCCCAATAGGGAGCATGCAAGAGGCAGCTGATCGATGCTTCTCTCTCATTGATGTTTATAACTCTCTATTCCTCTCCCTTCCTCTCTGTGAAAAATCAATAAAATATATTTAAAAAAAAGAAAAACAAAGGTGGGTGCTGTGGGTAGCCAATGGCTACCTAGGAGGCAAAGCTTTTGATGCTGACTGGCATAGGAACTGACCAATCAGAACCAAAGGTGGGTGTTATGGGGAGCCAATGGCTGTCTAGGATGCAGAGCTGTTGATGCTGACTGGCATAGGAACTGACCAATGAGAACCAAAGGTGGGTGCTGTAGGGAACCAATGGCTGCCTAGGAGGTAGAGCTTGACACTGATTGGCATTGAAAACGACCAATCGGAACCAAATCTGGGTCCTGTGGGGAGCCAATGGCTGTCTAGGAAGTGAAGCTTTTAACACTGGCAATAGGAACCGACCAATCAAAACCAAATTGGTCAGCAGAGGAGGGCAGTTGGGGGTGACATCAGGCCTGCAGGAGAGGGTGGTTAGGGGTGATCAGGCTGGCAGACAGAAGCAGTTAGGAGCAATCAGGCAGGCAGGCAGGCAGGTGAGCAATTAGGAGCCAGTGGTCCCAGAATGTGGGAGGGATGTCTGACTGCTGGTTTAGGCCCTATCCCTGGGAGCAGGCCTAAAATGGCAGTCAGACATCCCGCAAGAGGTCCCCAGTTGGAGAGGGTGCAGACTGAGTTGAGGGAATCCCCACTCCATGCATGAATTTCATGCACCAGGTTTCTAGTATATTATAAAGTTCAACAGCAGCAAAAAATTTCTAATTATTCGGAAGCTTTTTGTCCATGTTTGCCTCAATGACATTGCCATCAAAGAGCAATGTATGAAATGCGTACTTACTTGTGAGACTGAAATCCAGTAAGACTGATAGGATTTCTCCCTTTTGTGGATTTAAAATATAAAATGGCAAACAATAGATAATTATCCCACAAAGATACCAAGAAAACAGTATAAACACATTGAACATCTACATAAACTGACAAGAAAAAGTGTTTACAGGATCTATGCCTCATAGAGCTGTCACTTCTGTGACACACAGGTCAGCAGAGTTTAATGAAGGTGATGAGATTTCTGGCTCTCTCAGTCTGACAGCAGAGTAAGGGTTTGGCAGATAAAGGAGAGGATATTATTCCAGACACATGGTACAATGTGCAAACAGTCTAAGCAAGAGGCTCCTTCACAAAGAAGAAGCCAGAATATGTTTCCCTAAGAAAAGTGAAGTCATGTATTGAGCTAAAGGAAGAGACAAGGAAAGAGCAGTGGGCTATGAAAGCCTTGAGAGGAATCATCTGTAGTTAAGGCCTAAGGGCTCAGTCCCTTAAATCTACTTTTCTCTGGCAAATTATAGTTGTGTAATAGAACAAAATCCATCCCCAACCACGACAAATCAATCCCTTATTCCCGCAAAGAACTTAAGGCCATTCTATAAGTATATAAACAAGCCACATCTGGAAATTAATTTACCAAAGAAAGATCATTGAGAAAGTAGTATACCTAGATAGCCACTGCACACCACCATTTCATGATACCAACAAGAAAAAAACTAGATCTTGTGCCATTTCAATTATATTCCTGATAATGGAATCCAAATCACCCAAGTTAAAAATGATTCATAATGCCAGTGCTGGCCCTCAAAAATAATCTAAAACATTCAAGAAGTTAGAGTTAGCAAGACCTTAGTTCCAAACATCTCCAAAACAATAACAACAATTAGGATTCTTGTTCTCCCCAGGGGAGGAGGTGAAGAGCTAAGAAAAAAAAAATAGGTGGAGGGAAGGAGGAAAGGTTGAATGTCTGAAGAAAACTTACATCCTTAAGATTACATAACACTGCCCAGAACTAACTGAACTACAGCAGAAAAATTTCAAACACATTCCAACATGCCTCTAATTAAGATAGTTTTGGGAGTTCCAGAATTATAGGTATCAAACATGAAACCTAAAGAATTCACCAAGATTAAGAAGATTACCAACTTTAACTTAGAGGAAAATACACTGGAAGAAACAGTTAGAACACACTCATAATGATGTCAATTTGCTGACTTTCATACAATTGCTACATCATTTTAGGGACAATCATTAGTGATAAACATCTGAATGACAATTCTTTGAGCACTGAACAAAACATTAAATTAGATATGATTCTTGTTCCAAAAGTTCAAATCAAGTGCTTAATAAACTGCATTTTTCACCAGAAAAATATGTTGATGTTCTATAAACCATGAACTTATTTTACAACACAGCAAGAAATGTAGGTAGGACATATGATAATGTGAAATGGCTAACAAGCTAGAATTTTTGTAGCATGTAGAAGCAAGCTGAGTACCACATGAGGTATGTATTTTGAAATATTTCTGGATGGTTAACCAGAAAGGCTAATTTAACACCTACACATCAATTGCATGGAGACAGAGCTGTGAAACATTTGCATTTACTACTCAGTGAGAGGACTATCACCAACACTAGCATAAGAATGCCAATCATATTACAGCTAGAAGGCAGGGGAGTGTTGGGGAGTGGGGGGGGGGGTGGAGAGATCAACCAAAGGACTTGTATGCATGCATATAAACACAGCCAGTGGACACAAGACACTGGGGGTGGGTGGGATGAGAGTATGCAACAGAGGGTAGAGGAAGCTGGGGGAAGGTCAATGGGGGAAAAAAGGGAGATATATATACTACTACATGTAATACTTTAAACAATAAAAAAATACTGTAAATTGCTCCCAAGAAATAGTCTCTTTAATACAGAAAAAAAAGAATGCCAATCACAATTAAATTACATGAAATTTCACAGTTTAAAAGATATGCAATCTCTTTCTCTGAGAACCTTAATTTACATAAGCTGACTGGAAAGCTCTCCAAAATAAAATTCTGACTATAAAATTACAATAAAGGAGAACAGGATAGGTATCAATAAATAGTTGTAAAAAGTTTTCTATAATACCAGATTTTTAAAATTAATAGCATTTATCCAGTACTTACTCTCTCAGGAACTATGCTGCATGCTTAATGCTTATTATCTCATTTAATTAATCCTCATAACAACTGTATGAAGTGTTCCTATTAGTAGTAATATTATTATTTCCATTTTATGGGATTGGTTATTTAATCTTCTGACCTTCCATTTCCTCAGCCAGGGGTTAAATAACCAATCCAAAATCAGACATCTAGAAAGAGTTAGAGGTGAGATTCAAACACATGTCTGCCTGACTCTCAAGTTGGTATACATTACTCTACTGATGAGACAAAGGAGATATTGAGAAGGCTAAAAAGGGCTAATTCCAATGTAACCTGGATATTTGAGGGCTAGCAATCTGAATCCATGTCAGCAAGCTCAGTGTACATTCTTTTTTTAAAAAAAATATATTTTATTGATTTTTTGCAGAGAAGAAAGGAGAGGGACAGAGAGTCAGAAACATCGATGAGAGAGAGACATTGATCAGCCATGCGCCCGCAACCAAGATACATGCCTTTGACTGTAATCGACCCTGGGATCCTTCAGTCCGCAGGCCAACGCTCTATCCACTGAGCCAAACCGGTCTCGGCTCAGTGTACATTCTTGATAACCTATAATTAAGTCACTACCTCCTTCCCAGATACCAGTCTTGCAGAACCTGTTACAGAGGCCATAAAACTGTGAACAGTGCACTGCCCCCAAGGGACGGTTATTAACACTGGCACCAGGCCAAACCATCAGATATGGCCTGTAGACCCCCAACTCCTGGGGGCCTTCTTGCAAGGTCTGCAAAAAAGACCAGAAGCATAATCCATATTTCCAGGACAAAGACCACAGGGAGATATAAAGAGAAGCTCCCTGCATGTTTCTTCACTCAGATTTGGAAAGCTATTCCCTGAGTCCGCTGGCATAAATAAAGTATCCCTCCTTTTCTTCTAAAGTGTTGCTTGATTTTCTTTGGTCTTTTGCAATAATATAACCAGTGATAACTACAAGAGAGTGACATGTACCTGTAAAACACTAAAACAGCCAAGATTCAGAATGATCTGAGACATAGAAAGATATATATTCTGAACATAATAAAAGGGGATATCTAATAGCTATCAGCAATAAGAGAAACTATATTGTTAGGTGACAAAGAAAAATAACTCAAGTTCTACTTTATTTTCATGTATCCTGTTAAGAAATAAGAAAGGGTACAACAAACATTAGTAGAAGGAAAAGGAAACCAGATGTTATTGGATTCCTCTGTTGCAAGCATGAGAGAGGTTCTTGGAGTGCTGCTGAAATGAACACTTTCAGAAGCCCCCATGGGAGAATAAGATGTGATAGAAGACTTTATTGGCTTTGAGTTACAATCCTCATGTTCCAAAGTCCTGTGCCCCTTAATCCAATCCTGCAAAAGGTACAGATGAGCTTCTAGTAGAGCCAAAAGGAGAGCCAGTGTCCACAGCTTCCCTTTCATGTTGTAGCTGGGTCCAGTTCAGCTTCAGGTTAATTAAAGTACATTAGTCCATAGTGTGGAGCCCACATGGCTGTGGGCCACATGGGAGGATGCAGGAAAATGTGGCCCTTGCGACAGGAGTCAAGCACAAGCAGTAAGCAATGGAGCCAAGAGCCAATCAGCGAGGAACAGACTTGGAGAGTGTTAAATTAGCAAAGATGTGTAAACGGCATGCCTATATTATCTAGTCTTTCCTTTACTCCTTTCCTGTTAAATAATAACCAGATTATTACAACAGTATCACAGAGACACAATAAGAGATAAAGAAACAATTGTCCTGGAATACTCACATTTCATGATACTGGAAAGATCTTGGGCTAAAATTTCCAAACTGTTGTCTAGACAGAATTATGAATAATGAAAGAGGGACAGAAGTCTGGAAAGAGACAAATGGAGTTATGATTTTCAAGAAAAAAGTCATGTTTGCAAGCAGGTGAATTTAATCTCAATTCTCAGCAAGTGGTATAGAACATAGAATTAAAGAGAATGGAAAACTTTTGGTCTGAGCAGAATACTTTTCCCTTCTCCTTCCAGCTAAGCACAACTATAAAACCTGGAAATGGCACAACAGACAACCAAAGGAGATCTCTGAAGGGTGATAAGAAGAATTTGAGCTATTTTGGGACCCCAGAACTAGAAGAACTACTCAATAACAGGATATTTTGCTTCTCTGTACTCAATAGAGAAATGTCACCCAGACCCAGTGTTTCTAGATCCTCCACCCTAGAAAAAGAAATCAGCAGTCCAAGTAGACTCATTCCTCTCCAGAATCAAACAGGAGGCCCTCTGATAACATTAGGCAAGCAGAACATCAGTACATAGGATCAATGGGGACTAAAAGGATTTTGGACCCACTTTCAATGTGTGGTTTGGGGGATTGTTTCCATACCAACAATTCTCCAACACCAGCTGGATCTCAAAGTGTAATTCTGACACTATCTACATGGATGGAGCTTGAGATTCCACAGGTTAAGGGCTCAGTTTTACAAGACTACTCTCCCCTGACTTCAGATGTCAGTTGCAGGTCAATTCCAGGTCTAGGTTTATCTTCTGTGTTTCTGACCAACCAGCTACAGATCACAGGTTTCAATGACCCTCTCCTTGGATTTGATTAATTTGCTAAAGTGATTTGCAGAACTCAGAGAAACATTTTACACACACACACACACAGAGAGAGAGAGAGAGAGAGAGAGAGAGAGAGAGAGAGAGAGAGAGAGAGAGAGAGAGAGAGAGAAATCAATTGGGACTAAAAACGATTTTGGACTCAATTTCAATGTGTGGTTTGGGGGATTGTTTCCACACCAACAATTCTCCAACACCAGCCAGGTCTCAAATAATTCAACGTAATTCTGATACTATATATATGGATAGAGCTTGAGATTCCAGAGGTTAAGGGAAGATGGAAAAGATAAATACGTAGGGCAAAGTATTAGGAAAGAACACAGAACTTCAATACTCTCTCTGTCCCAAAGACACTGGTAATGGAAGATAGAGCCACAAATGGGACTCAAGTCAGCACAATCATTTAGTTTCAGGAAGCTTCTTTGTCTCACAGATCCAACACACTCCTTCCCAGAGAAAATGAGCCAATGTGGGTTGGGAGACACTGGTGGAGAATCTCACTGTGACCTTCCTTCACTCAGAGACAGTGGCAGATCTGAGCAAATCCTTTCTGACTTATAAGACGCATCAGCAGATAAACCAAGCAAACCAAAAAGATACCAAAAAATCTATAAAAATCAAACTTCCATTTGAATCACAACCAACAAAAGTAGGCCAAGACTCACATGCGAAACTTAACCAATGAAGCTGTCTGTTAAAATAAAGATTTAAATAGGACCCAGAGTCTCCTAATATGATAGATATACATCTATGGTACAGTAAAAAAAATCACCCATCATACCAAGAAAAAAGAAAATAACAACCTGAAGAAGAAAAGATAATCATTTGAGGCCAACACTAATATGAATCAGATATTAGAATTACATGACAAGATTTTAAAGCATCCATCATAAAAATGCTTCAAAAATCAATTATGAATAGGAATAGAGTTTATTTAAAAAAACAAGTAGAAACTATAGAAATAAAACATAAAATGACAGAAAAAAAGATTGCTTGAGGGCTCAATAGTATAATGGAGATGACAAAGGATAGAACTACAGGCAGTCCTCGGGTTAACATTGGTTTATGGTTACGTCGCCATCTTCCATTTATTTATTTTTAAGAAAAGTTCTGTCATTTTGACATATGTACATATGTCCTTTATGTTTTTTATTATTTATTTACCAAAAGTAAAGGTCAGGAATTGTTATCTTTCTTTTAATTTTTTTTTTTTACTTTTCACTTCATTACTGCTGTGTATATGCTCCATGTGAGTGACGTGCTTATGTAGATGGGTTCCAACCTACGGCAAACAGATCTCTGACGTAACCCAAGAACATAGTATAGTGAACTTGAGGACAGAACAGTAGAGTTCACCTAATCTGAACAGAGAAAACAGAGACTAAAAAACAAAAAACAAAAAACAAACAAACAAACAAAAAACATAAACAGGGCCTCAGGTACTATGGGACAATAATGAAAGATGCAATCCTTATATCATTGGAGTCCCAGAAAGAAAGATGAAAGGATGTAGAGATAGAAGAATATTTCAAGAAATAATGTTGAGACTTCCAAAATTTGGTAAAAGACAAACACCTAGGAAGCTCAGTCAACTCCAATAAGAATGAACTCAAAAGAAATTCATGCCAGGATACATCATAATTAAAATTTGGAAACTGAAAAAAAAAATTAAAGCAGACAAAAGTAAATGACACATTACCTATAGGAGAACACCAATTCAAAAGATCCAGAATTTCTATTCTGAAACAATGGAGGCCAGTAGAAAACATGACATTTTTTTTATGTTATGGAAGAAAAGGGCTGTGAACCATGAATTCTATATCTGATGAAAACATCCTTCAGAAATGAAAAAGAAACACATTCTCAGATAAAGGAAAACTAAAAGAATTTGTTACTATTCAGACCTACCCTGAAAAACTAGCTAAAAGATGTTCTTCAAACACAAAGGAACTGATAAAAGAAGGAACATCAGAAAGAAAATAGAAACAAAAGAAAAACACAATAGACTATCCTTTTTATCATGAGTTGCATAAATCTTATTTGATGATTCAAGTAAAAATTATAATAACATCTGATATTAAAGATAATGATGTGCATTTAAATGTGAGGAAGAACATAAAGAGACCTAAATACAAGTGAAGTTTCCAAACTTCAATCAAGTGGTAAAATGTTACCAGTAGACTGTTACTTTTGTACTGTATATTGTAATACCCAAAACAGCCACTACAAAAATTATATGAAATGCATTCAAAGACATGTTTTTAAGGAAATGCTTCTTTTTAAAATATTTTTATTGATTTCAGAGAGGAAGGGAGAAGGACAAAGAGTTAGAAACATCAATGATGAGAATCACTGATCAGCTGCCTCCTGTTCGCCCCCTACTGGGAATCAAGCCCACAACCCAAGCATGTGCCCTGATCAGGAATCAAATAGTAACCTCCTGGTTCATAGTCAATGCTCAACCCCTGAGACATGCTGGCCAGGGTCAAACATATTATTAGTAAATCAAACTAAAAATGTCCTACTAACCCATGGGAATACAAGAAAAGAGAAACAGAAGAAGGCAAAGCAGTTAAAACAGATAAAATGAATAATAAAATGATGGACTTGAGCACCATCTGGGTATATATATCTTTAAATATAAATGTTCTAAATATAATAATCAAAAGACCAAGATTTACAGATTTAATAAAAAATATATGACCCATATAAATTCTTTGTAAGACACATACTACAGATTCAACAACATAGGTAAGTTTAAAGTAAAATAATTGAAAAAGATATACCATACACATATCACTTTTTAAAAGAAGAAGCAAGAGTGATTATATTAATTTCAGATAAGTAGACTTCAGAGCAAGGGAAATTACTACAAATATGGATATTACACAATGATAAAAGATCAATCCACCTGGAAGATGCAGTGATTCTAAATGTGTGTAGAGTCATGTACTACATAATGATATGTCAGTGAACTATGGACCTTAAGGGACCATTAGATAGTCGCATAAGATTATATAAAATATCTATATTTCTTGTAAGAAAGGAAAGGAATGTAGTTCAGGAGGAATTTATTTAATTGGAGCAATATCTGATGGGGCTTAGCAATAGATCTACCTCACTCATAGCACCTCAGATTTGAGGGCACAGCTAATATCCCAGTCAGTCACTGCCCTATTTCATCACAGAGGAGCCTGTCCCCACAACACTACATATTCAGAGAACACTACAGCCCATCCAGATCTAGCCTGATGGTTCTAGCCTGATGGTTTTCAGAGTACATTTCTATTAATTCTTTGTTGAGAACCTAAAATCCTGTGCAAGGACAGAAAGTACAGGAGCTATCTTAACAAGTATTCAGTGCCACTACCACTTTGCTTTCTGTGGTAGTGTGGGGCCAGCCTGTCCCTACATTTTGGAAATATTTTTAGGTTGTAATGATGTAAAGCATAGAAAAGTTTTATATCTTCTATCAATTCAATGCCAGAAAGAACTCTTTGTGCCAGATATGGTCAATGAAAACAAACAAAAATTTCCAAAGTAAAAAAACTGAGTCCTCATTTCTACACTCTCTCGATGTTCAATACCCTCTTTTTAAAATATAAATACTGCAAAGTTCCTTAATGCTCCAACATGGAATAGCCAAAACTACATTTCCGTGATAATCACCAATGTTTCTTAATATCTCCATCTTGATTACTTATTCCTACTAATCCTCAAGCTACCTTTCACTCGCTCCTGACAAGTCACTATAATAACGATCTACGCCTTACCCAGCCAGTTTCTCCTTGATATTTCCAATCAATCCAGCCCACATCCCTGTCCATGGAGCAGCATTGACAGCTTCGATGTTCTATTTCTGACCCTGTTGAAAGGAAGCAGGGGAAGGACTTGTGGGACAGTGTTTATAAAGTCTACATTAGTCTACTAGGCCTTCCCATTCACTCGCCACTTACTCACAGATTAAATAAAAAAATACATGAAATCAATAGTATAATGACTCACCCAAACCAACTTCCAGTCTACAAGCTCCTTTCATATTAAGTGCTCAATACAGGTTACCATTTTGATCTTTTGTACTAGAAGCCCAGTGCACAAGATTTGTGGGCAGGTACAGTCCCTAGGCCTGGCCTGTGATCAGGGCCATCTCTCCTGGCTGCCAGCAGTCAGTCCAGCCCGCAGCCCCCACCACACAACCCAGGTTTCCCATTCACCATCAAGTGATAAGAGCCTGCCCAATGAAGGGAGGGACCAAGAGGTTGGCCATTCCTGCCTGATCGCCAGCCCTACCCCCACCCCCATCCACCCCTGATTCCCCATTTGCCATCTGGCAATCAAAGCCTGATGGCTCGGGGAGGGACCAAGAGGTCAGCTGTTCCCACATACTTGCAGGACCCAGCCCCACCACGGGTCCCCTCTGTGTGGAGGCAACCAGCAGGGCCGGGGCCTTGGCCTGCCACCAACTCATCCCGTGCCACGCACCCCTGATTCTCCATTTGCCATCAGGCAATGGGAGCCTGCCAGCAGGGAAAGGGACCAAGACATGGTCAGTGTACTTCATAGTGACTAGTGGAGAGGTTGTTCTGGTCATTCTGCCATTAGGGTCAACTTGCATATTACCATTTTATTATATAGGATTGTATCTTTACTGTACCTTTTCTATGTTTAGAGATATTTAGATACACAAATACCAATGTGCTACTATTGCCTGTATTCATTATATTAACATGCTGTAGATGTTTATTGCCTAGGAGCAATAGTATATACAATCTAGCCTAGGTTTATAGTAGGTTTTACCATCAAGATTTGTGTAAATGCACTCTGTAATGTTTGCACAACAATGAAATTGCCTAACAAGGCATTTCTGAGAATCTATTCCTGTCAGTAAGGGATGAATGACTGTACAACAAACAATACAACCTCCAAACACATAAAAAAAAACTAATATAACTAAATGCAGAAATGGAAAAAAAAATCAGGATTATACTTAGGGACTTAAACATCCCACCCTCAGCAACTGATAGATCTGTAAGAAAGTTAACAATGATATATAAAATCAGAAAAATACAACCAATATGATCTAATTTTCATACATAGAACTCTCCATTTAACAAGAGAATATACATTTTTTGCAAGTGCTCATGTAACAGAGCATATCCTGGACCATGAAAAAAACTTCAACAAGTTTAAAAAAATAAAAATCATACACTATGTTATCTATATATATATAAAAGCCTAAGCGGAGCAGTTAAAGTATGTATACAGAGGAAGATGGCGACTGGCAGAAAGGTAGGGAGGGAGAGAGTGTGAAAGAGCGAGGGAGTAATAGAGGTGTGTGTGGACGTGGTGTGTGTGTGTGTGTGTGTGTATATGATCTAGGGACAGTTAGATTCTGCAGGTTTTCCAAGGGGCTGCCAAACTGGGCAGTCTTTGACTGTGGAACCCCACTCCTAATGCAGACACTCCAGGGCATCCAGCGCAGGCACAGAGACAATGCCATCTTAAGAAACACAACTTCTTGAGACTAGGATACTGGCTTCAGCACGACCCAGTCTGGTCTCAGACATAAATCAGGACCCTGAAGCCACAGGGAACAGAGACCTGTGACCACAGCTGCAAACACATAGACACCAAGAATCCAGACATCTTTGGCCGCAGATTTCTGTAAGTCAAAGATCTTATCCCTCTCCCAGAAGGCTCGCGGGCAGTGCCATAGCAATTGATAGACACGCCCCTCGCACAGGCTACAGTGCTGCTATAAGAATTTGAATATGAGAGTGTGCAGACACTGGAATCTGTTCCCCACAATGCAATTGGGTGACCAAACCTGAAGCCCATGCAGGGTGGCAGTGCTGCCAGACTTTGATTCTGGGCAAGTGCACACAGAAGTCTGTTTTCTGCAGTACAGGGGTGGACCTCCAGCCGACACAGTACAATGATGCAATCTGAACTCTCAAGCTGACTAGGACCCAAATTCTCCAGCCGGGAGGCAGCATTGAGAACCAGTGACTTGATTCTACTTCTTATCCTGTATGCCTGGGATTCATGACTCCCAGTGCATTCACACCAAGAGCCAGTGACTCCAATTCTTGGTGTGTGCATAAACAGGGACCCTGATTCTCAGCATAAGGCCACACAAAGCAACAGAGATAATGATACTTGACTCTTGGTTCAGGCACAGAGGAACTCTGACTCCTGGTATGTGCTAGGGGACTCTGATTTTTGGCACACGCCAGCGGGGTCTCAGTTTCAGCATGGTGCAAGCAGGATCCCTGAGTCTAGGTTGTCACACAAGGCCACAGTGAGCACCAGTAATGCTGACCCTGAGTGAGTCTGGTTCATATAAACCCATGGCAGGCACATGTCTTGGTGTCAGAGCTCTTCAGTGACACTTGGGTGGTGCGAAGCACCCCCTACACATGGCCCAGATCCATGCAATTTGATGTTTGAAACTTCTGGTGATAGTCAGAATGGGGAGATGAGACAATCCCCAGAGGAAAGAAACTGAGGAGTTGACAAGAAAGGAAATTACCGAAATTAAAGCATGCAACATGACAGAAAAAGAATTCAGAGTAATGGTTGTACAATTCATATACTGGGTGGATCAGAAAATCAATAACTTATGGAAGAATCAGGAAGAAATGAAAAGTGACATAGCTACAATTAAAAACAACATGGAAGATTTCAACAGTAGACTAGAAGAAGCAGAGGACCGAAATAGTGAGTTAGAAGATAAATTAGAGAAACAAGTTCAATCTGAACAGCAACTGGAGAAAAAAATTAAAAAGCAGGAGGAGAGAATAAGGGAGCTTTGGGACAACACAAAACAAAGTAACATATGTATAACTGGGTGCCAGAAAGACAATAAGAGCAGCAAGGATTAGAAAATCTATTTGAAGAAATAATGACAGAAAATTTCCTGGATATGAGGAAGAAAAAAGTTACACAAGCACAGAGAGTCCCAAGCAAGAGGAATCCCAAAAGACCAACACCAAGACATATCATAAGTACAATGGCAAAGGTTAACGAGAAAAAGAGAATCTTAAAGGCTGCAAGAGAGAGACAGAGAGTTACCTGGAAAGGATACTCCAACAGATTATCAAATGATTTCTCAACAGAAACACATCAATCTAGAAAGGAATGGAAGGAGGTATAAAAAGTATTGCAAAGCAAAGAACTGAATCCAAGAATACTCTATTCAGCAAAACTGTCAATCAAAATTGAAGGGGAGAGAGCTGGAAAAATGGTGGTGGAATAGATGGACTCGTCTGGAGCTTTGTCGCTGGGCAGAGGGAGAGAGAGCAGCTGAGAGTCACACGTAGAGTGTTTGTTGGCAAGTAAAGAATCAGTTATCCTCCAGGAGAAGGCGGGGAACTGCTGGACGGGGCTCTCCTGTCCAGGCAGCCCCATTGCCATGTGGTTTTTGTCGGCTGGAGCCACCAGCGCAAATGCGGAGACCGCGCCATCTTGCAGAGGGAGGTGGATTTCTGCAGCGGTTTGAAAGCAGCGGCTGAAACACCCACCAAACAGTCGGGGACCCAGAACACCACTCTCCAAATGGCGCAGACACGCGGGCAGCGGATTCAGAGATCCACACTGCACACAGAAAGGTAAGATTTCGCCTGGGATAAGGTGATGGCTCTAGCCCCGCAGAACAGAGACGCACACACTGTGGGAACCGGGCTTTGGGAAAGCTGCCTCTGGAGAGGTCCGACGAGGTGGGGTAGGTAGTGATCCCTAAATGTGGAGGCAAACTCTCTGAGCAGTTGAGAGAGGGGAGCTCTGGAAAACAACTCATCTTTTATCTGAGGCAGAGGGACAGCCTGGGAGTTACTACAGTGTCTCGGCAGAAAAATCCCCACAAACCGGCTTTGAGAACCAGAGAATAGCAGGATCTGAACATAGCCTAGAGAGGTCCTGTGCTTTGTCTCAGAGATCAATTCCGAAACACTGCCACCCAGTGGATGACAAACAAATTGACTCTCACATAACCACAAAAGAATAAAGAGATTAAAACACCAACAGTGGAACACAGGGAACTGCAATACCTTCCCTACTGGGAAACAGGAGTGCCAAGCAGAATAATAGTGGAAGTGAATGACGATTCTATTTTTTTTCTTTTTCTTTTTAAATTTTTTTTTATTTTTCATTTTTACATATTTTAATTAAAAGACTATTTTTTTTACTTTCCACCTGAATTGATTTTACCTTTTTAATTATTACATTTTTGTTTTCAACTAGTATTATTAATTACTACTAGTATTTAACGTTTTTGGAAAAAAACAAGTGTCATTTTGTTTTCTCTTTATTTTACTTTGGGATAAGAGTTCTACATTATATTTTCATCTTTCCTTTAGCATAATTTTATTCCATCTCAACTCTACCTTTATGCCAACACTTTCACTTTCCTCCTTTCCCCATTTTGTTGTCTTGTTTCTCTTTCCCTTTTCCAACTTTGGATTCCCCTTTTCTTTCTCTTTCCCTGGTTAAAATTTCACCCCACTTATATATCTAATTTCAAATCCCCTACTACAAGTCCATACAAACCTCTCACCTCTTGTCTTCACTACCCAAAAAAGTTGTTTTTTCTCTACGTCCTTTAGTTACTATTTGCCTGAACAGTGATTTATCAATTTTTTAAACTTTTTTGTGATATTGTTTTAGCGTATTCTACTTGTTTTATTTTGCTTTTTGCTTGCTTTGTTTTTTACCTCTCTTTTCCCTCACCTCCCTTGATACCAGTTGTTATCTGCAGTTTGTATTAATCTCTAGGTACTGGTTGTTGGCCTTTATTGGGATTAGTGACTGTTCCATTGGAGTTTTCTCCTGACATCTATATTTTGTTCCCCTTTTCTCTCTTATACGCTTTCTTTTCTCTCTGACTTTGTTTGTCTTTCTCTTTTCTTTTTCTTTTTCTCCTTTATTTTATTTTATTTTATTCTTTTTTAGTTCATTTACTTATTTTTTTCTCCCTTTCCCAATTTGATTTTGGCATTTCTTTCCTTTCTATTTCCCCTCTATTTCTTCTTCCTCTTTCTCTACTTACCCCTAATTTATCTTTCATTAGTGGTCACCTTATTGGTGATTATTAACATCATGAATACATTTCTGTTCAGTGCCTTGTGTGCTGTACTTGGTTGTGCTGTACTTTGTGCCTTTGAATCAACATAGGAGAGAGAACACATAACCAGATACCTGGAGAGGAAAAAACATGGGTAGAAGAAGACACAACTTGCATACGACAAATAGGCAGGTATCACCAGAAAAGGAAGTAAACGAAATAGAAGCAGAGATAAGCCTGCCAGAGAAAGAGTTTAGAAAAATGATCATAAGGTGGATGAAAAGAATGGAAGACAAATTTGACATTGTGAGTAAGAGCCAAGAGGAAATGAAGAAGACCCAAGAGGAAATGCAGAAGAAGCAAGAAGTAATGCAGAAGCTGCAAAAAGAAATGCAAAAGAAGGAAGAAGAAATGCAGAAGAAACTAAAAGAAATGCAGACCAATCAAGAAGAAATGAAAAATGACATCACTGCTATAAAGAACTCAATAGAAAGCATCAAAAATAGACTAGAAGAAGCAGAGGACCCCATCAGTGAGCTAGAACACATGTAAGAAAAAATACCCAAGTACAGCAGCTTCTAGAAAAAAAATTTGAAAAGCAAGAGGAGAGCTTAAGGGAACTTTGGGATAACATGAAACAAAACAACGTCCGCATAATTGGGGTTCCAGAAAGAGTGGAAACTGAACAAGGATAAGAGAACCTGTTTGAAGAAATAACGACAGAAAATTTCCCCAATATAGAAAAGAAAAAACCCACACAAATCCAAGAAGCTCACAGAGTCCCAAGGATAATGAACCCCAAAAAACCGACACCAAGGCACATTATAATTAAATTGGCAAACACTGATGACAAAGAATCTCAAAAGCATCCAGAGAGAAACAGAAAGTTACCTACAAAGGAAACCCCATAAGACTAGCTACTGACTTCTCAACAGAAACTCGTCAGGCCAGAAGGGAATAGAATGAAATATACAAAGTCATGCAAAGGAAGGGTCTGAATCCAAGAATATTGTACCCTGCAAGACTCTCAATCAAAATTGAAGGTCAAATCAAAAGCTTCACAGACAAAAAAGGACTACGGGAATATATTACCACCAAACCAGCAATGCAAGAAATGTTAAAGGGTCTGCTGTAATAAAAAGAAAGAGGAAGCAAAGAAGGAACTTGGGGGTAAGGACTAAAAAGGGCAACAGATAAGTACTTAACAATAATAACTTTAAATGTAAACAGATTTAATGCTCCAATCAAAAGACATAGGGTAACCGATTGGATAAGAAAACATGATCCATATATCTGCTGTCTGCAAGAAACCCACCTTAGGAAAAGAGATGCACACAGATTGAGGGTTAAGGGATGGAAGATGGTATTTCAGGCAAATGGAAATGGAAAAAAAGCTGGGGTTGCAAGACTTACATTTGACAAATTAGATCTTAAAGTGAAGGACATAACAAGAGATAAAGAAGGCCACTTCATAATACTGAAGGGAACAATCCAACAAGAAGAAATAACTCTGGTAAACATATATGCACCCAATATAGGAACACCTAATTACAGTAAAAAAAAAACTCTTGGAGGATATTAAGGGAGAGATTGACAGCAATCCAATCATAGGAGGAGACTTTCATACCCCACTGTCACCATTGGACAAATCCTCTAAACAAAAAATCAGCAAAGAAACAACAATCCTAAATGACACACTAGACCAGATGGACTTAATTGACATCTTCAGAACATTTCACCCCAAAGACACAGAATATACATTCTTCTCCAGTGCACATGGGTCATTTTCAAAGATAGATCATATGTTGGGTCATAAGAAAAGTCTCCTCAAATTCAAGAAGATAGAAATCATATCAAGCATTTTCTCAGACCACAGTGGCATAAAACTGGAAATCAACTATAATAAAAACAATAGAAAGAAATCAAACACATGGAGACTAAACAGCATGCTATTAAACAACGAATGGGTAACCAGAGAGATCACGGAAGAAATAAAAAACATCATGGCAACAAATGACAATGACAACACAACAATACAAAATTTATGGAACACAGTGAAAGCAATCTTGAGAGGGAAGTTCATAGCCCTACAAGCCTACTGCAAAAAACAGGAAACAATGGTAATAAATTACCTAACCCTACAACTTAAAGAGTTAGAACGAGAGCAACAAGAAAGCCCAGTGTACTCAGAAGGAAGGAAATAGTGAAGATCAGAGCGGAGATAAGCAACGTGGAGACCAAAGAAACAATTCAAAAGATCAACAAAACAAAGAGCTGGTTCTTTGAAAGGATAAACAAGATTGATGGACCTCTAGCCAGGCTCACCAAGAAGCAAAGAGAGAAGACCCAAATAAACAAAGTCCGAAATGAAAGAGGAGAAATAACAACAGACCCTGTGGAAATACAAAGGATTGTTAAAAAATACTATGAACAATTCTATTCCAGCACATTTGACAACCTGTAAGAAATGGACATTTTCCTAGAAAAATATAACCTTCCAAAACTCAATGAGGAGGAATCCAAACATCTCAATAGTCCAAAAACTATGGAAGAAATTGAAGCAGTCATCAAAAAGCTTCCAGCAAATAAAAGCCCAGGTCCATATGGCTACACAGGAGAGTTTTACCAAACATTCAAGGAAGAATTGAAAGCTATCCTCCTCAGATTATTCAAAAGCATTAAAGAAGAAGGAACACTTCCAAACACCTTCTATGAAGCCAGCATCACCCTAATACCAAAACCAGATAAAGACAACATGAGGAAAGAGAATTATAGGCCAATATCTCTCATGAACATAGATGCCAAAATCCTCAACAAAATTCTAGCAAATCGGATCCAGCAGTACATCAGAAAGATCATACACCATGACCAAGGAGGACTCATCCCAGGAATGTAGGGATGGTACAATATCTGCAAATCAATAAACGTGATATATGACTTAAACAAATTGAAGGATAAAAATCACATGGTCATATCAATTGATGCAGAAAAAGCATTTGACAAAATCCAACACCCTTTCTTGATAAAAACTCTCAGCAAAGTGGGAATAGAAGGAGCATACCTCAACATCATAAAAGCCATAAATGATAAACCCACAGCTAACATCATACTCAATGGGCAAAAACTGAAACCATTTCCCCTAAGAATAGGAACAAGAGAGGTATGCCCACTCTCACCTCTCCTGTTCGACATAGTACTGGAAGTATTAGCCATTGCAATTAGATAAGAAGAAGAAATAAAAGGCATCCAAATTGGAAAAGAAGAAGTAAAACTCTCCTTACTTACTGATGACATGGTACTGTACATAAAAAACCCAAAGGACTCCATCCCAAATCTAATTGGCTTAATAAATGAATTCACAATGTAGCAGGAAACAAAATTAATGCTAAGAAGTCTGTGGCATTTCTATACACCAATAGTGAAATTACAGAAAGAGATACTAAAAAAGCAATCCCATTTACCATCGCAACAAAAAAATTAAGATACCTAGGAATAAACGTAACTAAAGAGGTAAAAGACCTATATGTAGAAAACTACAGGACACTGAAAAAAGAGATAGAGGAAGATGTTAACAGATGGAAGAGCATACCATGCTCATGGATTGGGAGATTCAACATCATTAAAATGTCCATACTACCCAAAGCAATCTATAGATTCAATGCACTACTCATTAAAATACCAACGACATATTTCACAGACCTAGAAAGAATTCTTCATAGATTCATCTGTAATAAAAAAGACCACGAAGAGCTACAGCAATTCTGAGAAAGAAGAATAAAGTAGGTGGGATCTCAATACCACATTTCAAGCTATACTACAAAGCAAGTGTTCTCAAAAGAGCTTGGTACTGGCTCAAGAACAGACATATAGACCAATGGAATAGTATAGAGAACCCAAATATCTACCGAAACCACTATGCTCAACTAATATTTGACAAAGGAGGCATGAACATTCAGTGGAGCCAAGATAGCCTTTTCAATAAATGGTGTTGGGAAAATTGGATGGATACATGCAAAACAATGAAACTGGATCACCAACTTACACCAAATACAAAAATAAACTCAAAATGGATACAGGACTTAAAGTTTAGAAGGGAAACCATTAAAATACTAGAGGAATCCACAGGCAGCACAATCTCAGATACATGCCGAAAAAACTTCTTCACTGATACTGCTCCAAAGGCAATTGAAGTTAGAGAAAAATAAACAACTGGACTACATGAAAATAAAAAGCTTTTGCACAGGAAAAGAAACCATCAACAAAACAACAAGAAAGATCACTGTATGAAAGAACATATTTGCAAATGTTATTACTGATAAAGGTTTAATCTCCAAAATCTACAGCCAACTCATACAACTAAATAAAAGGAAGATAAATGATCCAATTAAAACAATGGGCAAGGGACCTAAATAGAACCTTTTCAAAAGATGACAGAAGGAAGGCCAAGAGACACATGAAAACATGTTCAAAGTCATTAATCATCCAAGAGATGCAAATCAAAATGACAATGTGATACCATCTTACACCGGTCAGAATGGCAATCATCAACAAACGACAAGTGTTGGCGAGGATGAGGAGAAAAAGGAACCCTTGTGCACTATTGGTGGGAATGCAGCCTGGTGCAGCCACTGTGGAGAACAGTATGGAGGTTTCTCAAAAAACTAAAAATGGATCTCCCATTTTACCCTGTAATGCCACTCTTAGGAATTTATCCTAAGAAATTACAAACACCAATCAGAAAGGATTTATGCACCCCTATGTTCATAGCAACACAATTTACAATAGCTACAATTTGGAAACAGCCTAGGTGCCCATCAGCAGATGAGTGGATCAGAAAACTATGGTACATCTACACAATGGAATTCTATGCTGCCATTAAAAAGAAGGATTTCTTACCATTTGCAGCAACCTGGTTGGAAATGGAGAGCCTTATGCTTAGTGAAATAAGCCAGTCAATGAAGGAGAAGCATCTCATGATCTCACTCATTTGTGGATAATAAAGAACATTATAAACTGATGAACAAAAGGATAGATTCAGAGAGAGTAAAGCTTCAAACATACTGTGAAATTACAGCAGGAAGATTAAAGTTAGGTGAGGTAGATAAGAGATCAATCAAAGGACTTGTATGCATGCATATAAGCATAACCAATGAACATAGACACTGGGGTGTTGGGTTATGCCTGGGAGGGAGGGGGGGCAATGGGGAGATATGTATAAAAAATTAATGAAAAAAAAAGACTTCATACCAAAAAAAAAAATTGAAGGGGAAAACAGGATCTTCGCAGACAAAAAAACAAAAAACAAAAACAAAAACAAAAACAAACAAACAAAAAAAAAACGGCTAAGGGAGTTTATCACTAACAAGACAGCAATGCAAGAAATGCTAAAGGGAATGCCGCAAAAATAAGAAATAAAAAGAAGGAACACAGCCACAAAAATAGAAATGATTACAAATAAGCACCTATTATATATAACTTTAAATGGAAACGGACTAAATTATTGAGTGGGTATATGGATTAAAAAAAACATGACCTATATATATGCTGTGTACAAGAGACCCACCTCAGAACAAGGGACTCACATAGACTGAAAGTGATGGGATGGAAAAATATCTTTCAGGCAAATGGAAATGAATAAAAAAAAAGAAAAAAGGCTGGGGTAGCAATACTTATATATATCAAAATAGACTTAAAAGGGAAAGCCATAACAAGAGATAAAGAAGGCCTCTTCATAATGGTAAAGTGATCAATACAAGAAGAGTATATCAGCCTGATAAACATATATGCACCAAATGCAGGAGCACCCAAATACATAAAAATAACTCCGGGAAGATATCAAGGGAGAGATCGACAACAATATATACAATCACAGTAAGGGACTTTAATACACCACTGACATCACTGGAAAAATCCTGTAGACAAAAAATCAGCAAAGAAACAGTAATCCTAAATGATTCACTAGATCACACTTAATTGATATTTTCAGAACATTTCACCCCAAAGTCACACAATATACATTCTTCTTAAGTGCACATGAGACATTTTCAAAAACAGACCACATACTGGGTGGTCACAAGCAAAGTCTCCTCAAATTCAAGATAAATGAAATTATACCAAGAATCTTCTCAGACCACAATGGCATAATATTAGAAATAAACTACAATACAAGCAATCCAAAAACTCAAATACTTGGAAGCTGAATCACATGCTATTAAATAATGATTGGGTTACCAATGAGATCAAAGAAGAAATTAAAAACATCCTGGAAACTAATGACAATTAAAACACAACAATCCAAAATCTATGGGACATAATGAAAGCAGTCCTGTGAGGGAAGTTTAAAGCTCTACAGGCCTACCTCAAAAAAAATAAGAAAAAGTGATAGTAAATCATTTACGTATATAACTCAAAGAATTAGAATGAGAGCAACAAGAAGAGCCTAGGGTGAACAGATGGACGGAGATGATAAAAATCAGAGCAAAATACAAAAGATCAATAAAACCAAGAGCTGGTTCTTTGAAAGGATAAAAAAGATTGATTAACCTCCAGCCAGGCTCACCAAGAAGCAAAGAAGGAAGACCCAAATAAACAAAATCAGATATGAAAGAGGCTAAATAATAAAGGACTTCACAAAGATACAAAGGATTGTTAAAAAATACCATGAACAACTCTAATAAATTAGACAACCTGGAGGAAAAGGGCATATTCCTAGAAAAATACAACCCTCCAAAACACAATCAGGAAGATTCTAAACATCTCAATAGGCCAATAACTATGGAAGAAATTGAAGCAGTCATCAAAAAGCTTCCAATAAACAAAAGTCCAGGGCGAGATGGCTTCACAGAGGAATTATACCAAAAATTCAAGGAAGAACTAAAACCTATCTTCCTCAGACTATTCCAAGGAATTCAAGAGGAAGGAATATTTCCAAGCTCATTCTATGAAGCCAGCATTACCCTAATACCAAAACCAGATAAAGACAACACAATGAAAGAGAATTATAGGCCAATATCCCTCATGAAGATGATGCCAAAATCTTCAACAGAATTCTAGCAAATCAGATCCACCAGCACATCATAAAGATCATACAGCATGACCAAGTAGGATTTATTCCAAAAATGCAAGGATGGTACAATAAATGTGATACATCACATAAACAAACTGAGAGACAAAAATCACATAATCATATCTATTGATGCGAAAAAAGCATGACAAAACCCAATACCCATTCTTTTTTTTAATATATTTTATTGATTTTTTACAGAGAGGAAAGGAGAGGGATAGAGAGTTATAAACATCGAAGAGAGAGGAACATAAATCAGCTGCCTCCCACACAACCCCTACTGGGGATGTGCCCACAACTGAAGTACATGCCCTTGACTGGAATCGAACCCAGGACCCTTCAGTCTGCAGGTAGCTGCTCTATCCACTGAGCCAAACTGGTTTCGGCCAATAACCATTCTTGATTAAAAACTCTCAGCAATGTGGGAATAGAAAGATCGTACCTCAACATAATAAAAGCCACATATGATAAACCCACAGCCAACATCATACTCAATGGGCAAAATCTAGAACCGTTTCTCTTAAGAAAAGGAACAAGACAGGGATGCCCACTCTCACCACTCCTGTTCAACATAGTATTTATTGGAAGTACTAGTCACTGCGATCAGACAAGCATAAGAAATAAAAGGCACCCAAATTGGAAAGTAGAAGTAAAACTGTCCTTATTCCTAGATACATGTTACTGTACATAGAAGACCCTAAAGACTCCATCAAAAAATTATTAGATTTAATAAAAGAATTCGGCAATGTAGCAGAATACAAAATTAATGCCAAGAAATATATGGCATTTCTTTGCACCAATAGTCAACTTACAGAAAGAGAGACTTAAAAAAACAATCCCATTTACCATTGCACCAAAAAAATCATGATACCTAGGAACAAACTTAATTAAGGAGGTAAAAGACCTATATGCAAAAAAGCTACAGAACATCGAAAAAAGAGACAGAGGAAGATATAAACAGATGGAAGAACATACCGTGTTCATGAATTGGTAGAATCAACATCAGCAAAATGTCCATACTACCCAAAGCAATCTATAGCCGCAATGCAATCCCCTTTAAAATACCAACAGCATGTTTCACAGACCTAAAAAGAACTTTCCAAAAATTCATCTGGAATAAAAAAAAAGACCCAGAAGAGCTACAGCAATCCTGAGAAAGAAGAACAAAGTAGAAGGGATCACAATAACCAGATATCAAGCTGTATCATAAAGCCTCTGTTCTTAAAACAACCTGGTACTGGCGGAAGAATAGACATATAGAGCAATGGACTAGAATAGAGAACACAGATATTGACACAAACCAATATGCCCAATTAATATGACAAAGGAGGCATGAACATTCCATAGAGTCAAGACAGTCTCTTCAATAAATCGTGCTGGGAAAATTAGATATATGCAGAAAAATGAAACTAGACTACCAATTTATACCATACACAAAAATAAACTCAAAATGGAAAAAAAAGGGCTTAAACATAAGATGGGAAATCATAAACATGCTAGAGGAATCCATAGGCAGTGAAATCTCAGACATATGCTGAACCAATTTTTTCACTGATATTGCTCTTTAGGTAGTGGTCAGCAAACTCATTAGTTAACAGAGCAGCAAACTGCAGCTCGTGAGCCGCATGTGGCTAGTGAACCACAGTTTGCTGACCACTGTCTACGGCAATGGAAAAGAAGAATAAGATAAACAAATAGAAGTACTCAAAATAAAAAGCGTTTGCAGAGCAAAGGAAGCCATAAAAAAAAAGAAACAAGAAAAGTCACTGCATGGGAGAATATATTTGTCAATGTTATCATAGATAAGGATTTAATCTCCAGCATCTACAGGGAACTCATACAAATTAATAAAAGGAAGATAAACAATCCAATAAAAAATGGGCAATGGACCTAAATAGATACTTTTCAAAAGAAGACAGAAGGGAGGCCAAGAGACATATGAAAACAGATGCAAATCAAAACAACAATGAGGTACCTTCTCACACCTGTCAGAATGGCTGTCATCAACAAATGACAAGTGTTGGCAAGGATGCAGAGAAAAAGGTACCCTTTTGCACTGCTGGTGGGAATGCAGATTGGTGCAGCCACTGTGGAGAACAATATGGACTTTCCTCAAAACACTAAAAATGGAACTCTCATTTGACCCAGTGACCCTAATTCTAGGAATATATTCCAAGAAGCTAGAAACACCACTCAGAAAGGATATATGTACCCCTATATTCATAGTAGCACAATTTACAATACCTAAAACTTGGAAACAGCCTATGTGCCCATTAGCAGATGAGTGGTTTAAAAATAGTGGTACATCTACAAAATGGAATATTATGCTGTGATAAAAAAGAAGGAATTCTTACCATTCACAACAGCATGGATGGAACTGGAGATCCTTATGCTAAGTGAAATAAGCCAGTCAGATAAAGATAAGTATCACATGATCTTACTCATTTATGGAATATAATGAATATAAATGGATGAACTAAAAGAGATCCAGAGACAGATAAGCATTGATCAGACTTTCAAACCTCAGAGGGAAGGTACGGGAGGGAGGGTACAAGCGGGAGAGATCAACCATAGGACTTGTATGCATGCATATAAGCCTAACCAATGGACACAGACACCAGGGATGAGGGCATGAAGGGGGTTTGGAAGGTAATGTGGGGATGAGGACACCTATGTAATATCTTAATCAATAAAGTGCCCATCAGCAGATGAGTGGATCAGAAAACTGTGGTACATCCACACAATGGAATTCTATGCTGCCATTAAAAAGAAGGAATTCTTACCATTTGCAGCAACCTGGTTGGAAATGGAGAGCCTTATGCTTAGTGAAATAAGCCAGTCAATGAAGGAGAAGCATCACATGATCTCACTCATTCGTGGATAATAAAGAACATTATAAACTGATGAACAAAAGGATAGATACAGAAACAGTAAAGCTTCAAACAGACTGTGAAATTACAGCAGGAAGATTAAAGTTAGGTGAGGTAGATAAGAGATCAATCAAAGGACTTGTATGCATGCATATAAGCATAACCAATGAACGTAGACACTGGGGGGTTGGGGTATGCCTGGGAGGGAGGGGGGGTCAATGGGGAGATATGTATAAAAATTAATAAAAATTAAAAATTAAAAAAAAGCCTAAGCAACTGTTCAACCATTGGACCACTGGACCGTTTGGTAGTTATGACATGCACTAACTACCAGAGTACAGACACTCAATTCACAGGCATGGAAGCATGGAACAGATTGACGAATCTCAGTGGGAAACAGGGAGGAGGGAGATCGAGTAGAGATTAACCAAAGATCTTATATGCATACCAGAGGCCCAGTGCATGAATTCATGCACTGGTGGGGTCCCTTGGCTTGGCCAGCAGGGATCGAGCTGAATCCATGCAGTGGGCTTCTGATATCCCCAAGGGGTCCTGGATTGTGAAAGGGCACAGGCCAGGACCAGGGCCCCCACCAGTACACAACACCTCTAGTATGATCATAATTGAATTAAATTAGAAATCAATTTCTCTACACACAGAGAAATTAGAAAACACACTTATGCACAATCCATGAATAAAAGAGGAAATATGAAATGAAATAAAAATAACATAGAACTGAATGAAAATGAAAATACAACATAGCAAAGTATCTGCTATGTTGTTAAAGTAATGCTGAGCGACAAACTTATAGCACTAAATACATAGTAAGAAATACAAAACGGTCTTGTCAATCTGGTGTGGCTCAGTGGTTGAGCATCGACCCATGAGCCAGGAGGCCATGGCTTGATTCCCAGTCAGGGTACATGCCCGGGTTAGGGGATCAATCCCAAGTAGAGCCACGCAGGAATTATCCAATCAATGAATGATTCTCTTGAATATCCATTGATGTTTCTCTTTCTCTCTCTCTCTCTCTCTTTCTCTCTCTCTCTCTTTTCCTCTCTCTGAAATCAATCCAAAGAAAGAAAAAGTAGAAGAAAAGGTCTCATATTAATAACTTAAGTTGCAAACTCAAGAAACCAAGGGGTGGGAAGAGAGGAAAAGAAACCCAGGCGAAGCAGAAGGAAGGAAATAAAGATGAGAGCAAAAATCAATGAAATTGAAAATAGAAAACAAAATAAAAAATTTAATGAAACAAAAGATTGATTCTTTCAAAAAGCAATAAAGTTTTGTCCATTAAGCATGATGTTGGCTATAAGTTTTTCATATATGGCCTTTATTAGGTTGAGAAATGATCCCTCTATTCCCACTTTGTTGATATTTTTTATCAAAAATGGGTGTTGGAATTTATTGAAGGCTTTTTTCTACATCTATTGATATGATCATGTGATTTTTGTCTTTAAATTTATGTGATATATCATATTTATTGATTTGTGAATACACACACGCACTTTTAGTGATTTTAGAGAGGAAGGGAGAGGAAGAGAGATGGAATCATCAATGATGAGAGATAATCTTGATCAGCTGCATCCTGCACGCCCCCCCCCCCCACTGGGTATCAAACTCACAACCAGGCATAGGCCCTTGACCAGAATTGAATCTGGGACCCTTCAATCCAGAGGCTGATACACTGATCCAAACCAGCTAGGGCTTCTGAATATTGTACCAGCCTTGCATCCCTGGAATAAATCCCACTTGGTCATGGGGTATGGTCTTTTTAATATATTGCTAGATCTGACTTGCTACTATTTTGTTGAAGATATTTGTATGTATTCGATATTAGCCTGTAATTCTCTTTCTTGGTTTTGGAATTAGGGTAATGCTGTCCTTGTGAAAAGAGGTCGGACGTGTTCCTTCCTACTGAATTTCTTGGAATAGTTTGAAGAAGGATAGGTGTTAGTTCTTTGAATATTTAGAAATACTCCCCTTGGAGCCACCTGGCCAAACTTTTGTTTCCTGGGAATTTCTTTTTTATTACTGCTTCAATTTCATCAGTTGATATTGGCCTATTCAGGTTTTCTGATTCTTACTGAATTAGTTTTGAAAGGTTGTATTTTTCAAAGAATTTGTTCTTTTTGTCCAGGTGGTGTATCTTATAGTTTTTTCTTACAATCCTATGTAGTTTTGTGGTATCAGTTGTTATTTCACCTCTTTCTTTTCTGATATACTTTATTTGGGTCCTCTTTCTTTGTTTCTGGATGAGTCTAACTAAATCAATATTGTTTATCTTTTCAAAGACCAGCTCTTGGTTTCATTGATCTTTTGTGTGTGTGTTTTTAGTCTCTACATCATTTATTTCCACTATGACCTCTATTATTTCCTTCCTTCTACTCACTCTTGGTTCTTCTTATATATATATATAACCTAGTGGCCCAGTGCATAAAATTTGTGCAGTGGGGGAGGCTTCCGTCAGCCCAAACTACACCCTCTCCAATTGGGGACCCCTTGGGGGTTGTCTGACCACCAGTTTAGGCCCAATCCCTGTGGAACTTGTGGTCGGACATCCCTCTTACAATATGAGACCGCTGACTCCTAACTGCTCACCTGCCTGTCTGCTTGATCACCCATAACTGCCTCTTCCTGCCTGCCTGATTGCTCTTAAATGTCCTCCCCTGCTGGCCTGATCTCTCCCGCAACTATTCTCCACTGCCAGCCTGATTTCGCCCCCAACTGCCTCTGCCTTCCTAATCACCTTTAAATGGCCTCCCTTGCCGGCCTGATCTTGCCCCCAACTGCCCTTGCCTACTGCCCTGGTTGCCACCAACTGCCCTAACCTTCCGGCTTGATCTCACACCCAACGGCTATCCGCTGTCGGGCTGATTTCACCCCCAGCTACCCTCTTCTGCTGACCTGTTTGCCCACAACTGCCCTCCCCTGCCAGCCTGATCTCACCCCCAAATGCCATCCCTGCTGGCCTCAGCCTCAGCCCCCACCACCATGGCTTTGTCCGGAAAAAAGTCACTTTCCCGGAAGATGGCTGGTCCACCCGGTCTAATTAGCATATTACCCTTTTAGTAGTATAGATTATACAGGATAGAATTGCTTAAATTGGAGGGGAAAGCCTTTTTTAGCTGGAGGAGATGCTCTTGGCAGACAAAAATATATATGGACTAATAGCCAGTCATGTGTACTATACTGCCAAAATGGTCATGAAAAAAATGAAGCGCTTTCTTACACCTTACACCAATCAGCTGTTCCCCTTAAATAAACCCCATATTACCCTGCTATAAAACCCCACCTTAGATATTGTCTTCACAGTTCGTCCAGATTAGGTTTGAATTGGTTGATTTCATTTTTAAATATACATATTTTATTGTTTAAAATATTACATATATTAGTAAATACAATCTCCTTTTTTCCCATTGAACTTCTCCCAGCCTCCCCTATCCTTTTCACATGCCCTCATCCCACCACCCCAGTGTTTGTGTCCATTGGTGTGCTTATATGCGTGCATACAAGTCCTTTGGGTGATCAATTTCCCTCCATTCCCAATACTCCCCAGCCTTCCCACTGTAATTTGACAGTCTCTTCAGTTTTTTACTACTCCCCAGCCTTCCCACTGTAATTTGACAGTCTCTTCGGTTTTTTACTGCCTCATTATCTTTTAATTCATTAGAATAAAATGTTCCTTATTTTAAAAAAGTCAGTGAGATCCAATTTACAATAGCCACAATTTGGAAACAGCCTAGGTGCCCGTCAGCAGATGAGTGGATCAGAAAACTGTGGTACATCTACACAATGGAATTCTATGCTGCCATTAAAAAGAAGGAATTCTTACCATTTGCAGCAACCTGGTTGGAACTGGAGAGCCTTATGCTTAGCGAAATAAGCCAGTCAATGAAGGAGAAGCATCACATGATCGCACTCATTGGGGGATAATAAAGATCATTATAAACTGATGAACAAAAGGATAGATACAGAGACAGTAAAGCTTCAAACAGACTGTGAAATTACAGCAGGAAGATTAAAGTTAGGTGAGGTAGATAAGAGATCAATCAAAGGACTTGTATCTATGCATATAATCATAACCAATGAACATAGACACTGGGGGGTTGGGGTATGCCTGGGAGGGAGGGGGGCAATGGGAAGATATGTATAAAAAATTAATAAAAAATATATTTAAAAAAAAGTGAGATCATGTGGTATTATTCATTTATAGCCTGCCTTATTTTACTTAACATAATGCTCTCCAGATCCATCCACGCTGCTGCAAAAGGTAAGAACTCTTTTTTATAGCAGGGTAATATTCCATTGGGTAGATGTACCATAGTTTTGTAATCTACTAATCTGCTGATGGGCATTTAGGGTGTTTCTAAATCTTAGCTATAGTGAATTGTGCTGCTGTAAGCATAGGGGAGCAAATAACCTTTCTCATTTGTGTTTCTATTTTGGGGGGATATATTCCTAGAATGGGGATTACTGGGTCAAAAGGGAGTTTCATTTTTAATTTTTTGAGGAAATCCCATAATGTTATCCACAGTAGCTACACCAGTCTGTATTTCCATGAGCAGTGCATAAAGATTCCATTTTCTCTGCATGCTCATCAACACTTGTCATTTGTTGATTTGATGGTTTCCATTTTGACAGATGTGAGATGGTACCACATTGTCTTTCTGATTTACATCTCTCGAATAGTGACTTTGAGCATGTTTTCACAAGTCTCTTGACCTTATTTCTGTCTTCTTTTGAAAAGATTCTATTTAGGTCCTTGCCCATTGTTTTTTAATTGGATTGTTTATCTTCCTTTTATTAAGTTATATGAGTCCCCTGTAGATGCTGGAGATTAAATCCTTATGGGTGATAACATTGGCAAATAAATTCTCCCATGCAGTAGGCTTTCTTGTTGTTTTGTTGATGGTTTTCATGGCTGTTCAAAAGATTTTTATTTTGATGTAGTCCCATTTATTTTCTCTTTAGTTCCATTGCCCTATCAGCTGTATCAGTGAAGAAGTTCCTTCAGCATATGTCTGAGATTTCACTGCCTGTAGAGTCCTCTAGTATTTTTATGGTTTCCCATCTTATGTTTAAGTCCTGTATCCATCTGGAGTTTATTTTTGTGTATGGTATAGGTTGGTGGTCTAGTTTCATTTTTTTTGCATATATCTGTCCAATTTTCTGAACATCATTTATTGAAGAGACTGTCCTGACTACATTGTATGTCCATGCCTCCTTTGTCAAATAGTAATTGAGTATAGTGTTTTGTGTAAATATCTGGATTCTTTATTCTATTTCATTGGTCTACATGTCTGTTCTGGTGCCAGTACCAGGCTGTTTTGAGAGGTGGTTTTGTAATACAGCTTGAAATCTGGTATTGAGATCCCACCTACTTTATTCTTCTTTCTCAGAATTGCTGTGGCTATTCGGGGTCTTTTTTGTTTCAGATGAATCTTTGGAATATGCCATTGGTATTTTAATAGGGAGCACATTGAATCTATAGATTGCTTTGCATAGTATAGACATTTTAATGATGTTAATTCTACCAATCCATGAACATGCTATGTTCTTACATCTGTTTACATCTCACTCTATTTTTTTCAGTGTCCTGTAATTTTCCACATATAGGCCTTTTACCTCCTTAGTTAACTTTATTCCAAGTTGTCTTAATTCATTGGTGTGCTGGTAAATGTGATTGCTTTTGTAGTCGTTCTGTAATTTCATTATTAGTGTATAGAAATGCCAGGGATTTGTTGGCATTCATTTTGTATCCTGCTACTTTGCAAAATTCATTTATTAAGACTATTAGTTTTTGATGTAGTCTTTCAGGTTTTTTATGTATAATATCATGTCATCTGCAAATAAGGACAGCTTTACTTCTTTTCCAATTTGGATGCATTTTATTTCTCCTTCTAGTCTAATTGCAATGGATAATACTTCCACTACTATGTTGTACAGGAGTGGTGAGAGTGGGCATCCCTGTCTTGTTCCTGTTCTTAGGGGAAATGGTTTCAGGTTTTGCCCATTGAGTGTGATGTTAGCTGTGGGTTTATTATATATGGCTTTTATTATGTTGAGGCATGATCATTCTATTCCCACCATCCTGAGAGTTTTTATCAAGAAAGGGTGTTGGTTTTTGTCAAATGCTTTTTCTGCATCAATTGACATGACTCTGTGATTTTTATATCTCAATTTGTTTATGTGATGTATCACATTTATTGATTTACAGATATTGTACCATCATAGCATTCCTGGGATAAATCCTATTTGGTCATGGTGTATGATCTTTCTGATATACTGCTGGATTCAATTACTAAAATTTTGTTGAGGAATTTGGCAGCTATGTTCATGAGGGATATTGGCCTGTAATTCTCTTTCAGTGTGTTGTCTTTATTTGGTTTTGGTATTAGGGTGATTCTGGCTTCATAGAACGAGCTTTAAAGTGTTCGTTCCTCTTGAATTTTCTGAAATGGTCTGAGTAAAATAGGTTTTAGTTCTTCCTTGAATGTTTGGTAAAACTCTTCTGTGAAACCATCTGGCCCCGGGCTTTTGTTTGCTGGAAGCTTTTTGCTGATTGCTTCAATTTCTTCCACAGTTACTAGCCTATTGAGATGTTTAGATTCTTCCTGATTAAGTTTTGAAAGGTTATATTTTTCTAGGAATATGTCCATTTCCTCCAGGTTGTCCAGTTTTTTTGGAATAGAGTTGCTCATAATATTTTTAACAATCCTTTGTATTTCAGTGAAGTCTGTTGTTATTTAGATTCTTTCAATTCTGATTTTGTTCATTTGGGTCCTCTCTCTTTGCTTCTTGGTGAGCCTGGCTAGAGGTTCATCAATCGTGTTTATCCTTTCCAAGAACCAGATCTTGGTTTTGTTGATCATTTGTAATTTTTTTTATTTCAATGTTGTTTCTCTCCACTCTGATCTTTATTATTATCTTCCTTCTATGTACACTGGGCTTTTCTTATTGGTCTCTTTCTAACTCATTGAGTTGTAGGGTTAGATAACTTATTATCCTTATTTCTTCTTTTTTTGCAGTAGTCTGGTAGAGCTATGAACTTCCCTCTCAAGACTGCTTTTGCTGTGTCTCAACGATTTTGGATTGTGGTGTTTTTATTGTCATTTGTTGCCATGATGTATTTTTTATTTATTCTTTGAGGTCTCTGGAAACCCAGGCGTTGTTTAATACCATGCTGTTCAGCCTCTATATGTTTGATTTTGTTGGATTGCTTTTATTATAGTTGATTTCCAGTTTTATGCCACTGTGATCTGAGAATATGGTTGATATGATTTCTATCTTCTTGAATTTGAATAGACTTTGCCTATGACCAAACATAAGGTCTGTCTTTGAAAATGACCCATGTGCACTTGAGAAGAATGTATATTCTGTGGCTTTGGGGTGAAATGTTCTGAAGAGGTGAATTAATTTTACATTTCCTCTTGGCTCTTCTTCATTTCCTCTTGGTTCTTACACATATTGTCAAATTTGTCTCTCATTCTTATCAGCCACCTTATGACCATTTCTCCTAATTCTTTCTCTGACAGTTTGCTTGCCTCCATTTCATTTATTTCCTTTTCTGGTGATGCCTGCATTTTTTTCATATGCAGGTTTTTTTTGTTTTGTTTTGTTTTGTTTAGTTTTGTTTTTTTTTGTCTCCCCAGGTTTCTCTTGTTCGGGTATCTGATTATGTAGTTCTCTTTATCTTGCGTTGATTTAAAGGCACAAAATGTAACACAACAAGGTACAACTCACAAGGCACTGAACATTAATGTATTCGTGATATTAATAACCCCAAATAAAGATGACCACCAGAGAAAGGCAAATTAGAGTATAGGAGAGAAAAATGAAGAGAAAAAAAGAAAGGAGTGCAAAAATGAAATTGGGAAAAGGATAAAAAAAATAAGAGAGAAAAGAAAGAATAAGAAAGAATAGGGGACCAAACTATATATATGGGGAGAAAACTCCAATAGAACAGCCACTAATTCCAACAAATGCTAGCAACAAGTATCTGGAGATTAATACAAACTACAAACAACAATTAATATCAAGTATGATGAGTGAAAACAGAAGCAAAAGAAAAACAAAAAAGAGGATAATCAAAACAATCTCACAAACAAGCAAACACCAACAAAAGTACAGAAACAAAAACAATTTTTTTTTATATTGAAAACAGAGAAGAGAGAGGTGTGTATGGATTTGGAACAGAGGATTGGGAATTAGATATATAAGTAGACTGAAATTTTAACAGGTGGTAAAAAGCAAGTCTAGAGAAAAATCTAAAGCAGGAAAGGGGTAAGAGAAACAGGACAACAAAGGGGAAAAGTTAGGAAGAGAGTGATGGCATAAAGGTAAAGGGAGATAGAGTAACATGATGGTAAAGGAAAAATAAAATTAGAATCTAGAACACTAATCCCAAAGTAAAGCAAAGAGAAAATAAAATGACACTTTTTAAAAAATATATAAAATACTGATTGAAAATAAAAATGTAATAATTAAAAAGGTAAAATCAAGTGAGGAAAAAAAAGTTTAAGTGAAAGATGAAAAAATTAAAAATAAAAATGTTTAGTGGTACTGTTCTGTTTGGCATGCCTGTTTACTAGTCAGGACAGTATTGCAGTTCCCTACATTCCACTGCTCCTCAGTGTTGTAAGCCAGTCCTCATTTTTAAGCAGGCAGTGTGTCTTAATTTCTTGTATTCCTTTATTTGTGTTTTCAGAAGAGTCAATTTGTTATTCAGCCCCTGGGTGGCAGTTTTGCTGGATTGACTTCTTGGTCCATAGGTCCTCTCTAACCAGTGGGTAGATCCTGTTTTCCCTGTGGCACTCAATAGTGGTTTGTGGGAGTGGGTTGCTCCAGAGCTCTGAGAGTTATTCCCCACTTTGATCCCCAGACTCCAGAAAGACAACTTTCCCCTGTATTCTCTTAGGGTTTCCCCAACTGGGTGATCCTATGTATTGGGTTTAGTAATCAGAAGCAAGGATTTAAAGAGGAAAAAGAAAAAAGGGGGAAAAAAGAGCCAGCATAAGTGTGCGAACTCCAGTGTTGAGCACAAGTCTGTGCCGTCTTTTTCCCACCTTGGGTCTAAGCAGCCAGCACACTTTAAAAATTTTTAGGCTGTTCTTTTGCATCAGATCAAACTGGGTTGCTTTTTAGAGTTACTTTCTGTTAGAAGCTCTGAGGAACCCTTTCCATATTCAGGGATCATGCCAGCCACAACAGCCACGGATTTTTCTAGGCACAGACTTCCCCTGGTCCTCCAGCTCCCGCATTGTGTGCATTTCTCTCTCCTGCCAGAACCAGAGACCTCACCTTATCCCATGCAAAATCTGACCTTTCCATGGTGGAGTGTAGAGCTTCTCTGAATCCCCGTGTTTGAGACAATTAGAGACCTGTGTTCTGGGGTTCGCAGTTGTTTGGTGGGTGTTGTAGTTGTTTATTTTCAGGCTTCTGATAACATCCACTTTCAAGAGGGCACAGTCTCCGCATCCGAGCTGGTCGCTCTGGGAGGGAACCGAGCAGCAGTGGGGGCTGCCCTGTCAGGGGAGCCCCTTCCAGCAGTTCCCCACAGTCTCCTGGATTATAGCTGTCCCTCAACTAACCAACAAATACTCCCCATGTGACCCTCAGCTGTTCTTTCTACCTACTCCAGGGCAAGGCTCTGGACACATCTGTCTATTCTGCCACCATTTTTTCTATCCTTAAACTGATTGGTTGCTTTCCATGCCTGTCAATGTCAAAAGCTCTGCCTCCTAGTCAGCCAATTGCTCCTCACACTTCACCCAGATTAGGTTCTGATTGGTCAGTTTCTATGCCAGTCAGCATTTTTGGGCCTATTAATAGGCCTGATCAGAAAGACGAGGCTGATCAGCAGCCCCTGCGGAGGCCAGAGAGAAAGAGAAGCATGGCTTCTGGCCAGGCCCAGAATGAAAGAGAGAGACAAGTGCTGATCAATAGCTGCCATGGAGGCTATGGATCAAACCCTGCTTCTCTTTCCGCAGGCCTCTCTCCAGGCCTGATCTACAGTTCCCTCAGCAATCAGTGCTGGGTCACCACGGCAACTCTGCACTGATTTATGGTTGGTTGAGCCTCTGGTTTCTGTGGATGTTACAGATTCTAGGTTTTTATATATTAGGATTTATATTTTTCATCAATTTTGGAAGGCAAGGGAGAAGTAGAGATAGAAATATCAATGATGAGAGAGAATCATTGATCAGCTGCCTCCTGCATGCCTCTGACTAGAGATTGAGCCTGCAACCTGGTTCATCCTCTCACTGTTAATCAAACAGTGACTGCCCAGTTCATAGGTCAATACTCAATCACTGAAGCATACAGGCTAGGTTCTGGGATCTTCTTGTTCTCTTTAAAATTCTTTAAGTTGTAGGGCTTGATAGTTTATTGAGAATTTTTCTTGATTCTTGAGCTAGGCCTATAGTGCTATGAACTTCCATCTCAGGATGGCTTTTGTTGTTTCCCATAGATTTTGGGTTATTGTGTGCTCATTTTAGTTGGTTTCAAAGGTGTTTTTTTTTTATTCCATGACTTCATTGACAACCTGTTCATTGTTTATTAACATGATATTTAGCCTTCATGTGTTTGAATGTCTTAGAGTGTTTTTATTGTAATTGATTTCTACTTTCATGTCACTGTTATCCAAGAAAATGCTTGATGTAATTTCAATCTTCTTGAATGTTTAGAGAGTTAGTTTATGTCCTAACATGGGGTCTATCTTTGAGAATGATAAAGGAACCCTAGTACACTGCTGGTAAGAAAGCAGATTGGTAAATCCACCATGGAAAATGGTATGGAGTTTTCTCAAAAAATTAAATATGGGACAATTCCAAATGACAGCAGAGTAAGTGGAAACTACACTGACATGTTCTGAGGACCAAACTGGAATTACAATTAAAATGCAGGAGGAACAATCTGGGTTAGTAAATTGAAGACTATCTGGAGAGAACTTTCATAACCAAGGATGAACAGTGGAGACTGCATATACAGTGGTACCTCGAGATACGAGTTGAATTCATTCCGTAACCTTGAGGCGAGGGAAACTATGAGACGTTCAAGTCGCGGTAAACTGGTGGGTCGTGTGCAGCCGGCCAATCCACGTGATTACTCGTATCTCAACTGTTGCTCGTATTTCAAAGCAAAAATCGCTCGCTCAACGGCTCATATCTTAAAAATTTCGTATGTTAGGACACTCGTATCTCGAGGTATCATTGTATACTGATTAGATAGCAGAGGTGCAAGAGAGCAGATGGCAAGATTCCAACAGGCAGCAGCTCAAGTTCCAGAGTGTTATCTCAGCTATGCGGAGGTTCCCATTATGAACTCTGGAATCTAAACCTCAAGCTGGGGCCACAAGGCCAGAGCACCAGACTGAGAAAGTTGCTCACATAACATCTGGTTGTGAAAAGCATCATGGTTGTTTTCTGCCAACATGAGACAGCTTGAAATGCAGGCACCCTCTTAAAGACCAATGCACAAAATTTCATGTACAGCTATTCACCTTGGCCTCCTGCAGAGTGGAATTGAGCTTTGTGAACAGAAACAAGCATTGGGTTCTCTGGGGATAGAGCTCAGAAAGCTGCCACCTATTTCCTGTGTTGATTAACACTCTCATACTGGAGAAGACATCTCTATCCAGCAGACTTATACCATCCAGGCAGCTTTTTCCTAGAGAGAGGGGGAGCAATTGTACCAACCTGTTGAAAAAAACCTGGCCCAACCGTGTAAAATCAGACTGCAGGCAGAAACAATTGCTTCACCCATTGGAAACCTCTCTCTCCACCCTGTGGTCAATAGCCCAAGGCTAATTAAGATTATATCAGTCATACTGCAGGCAGAGGCAGGTCCTTGGAGGCTTTGAGCCTTTGCCTGATATAATTCAGGGCCTGGGGCTAGGAAAAGCAAACCTTGGTGCACATTTTGGTCCTTTCCAAAGGCATCCAGCCACAGCAGAAGAAGCAAGAAGCTGTGTTGCAGAGAGCTCCAAACAGGGTTTTCAGGGCCAGTCACAAACAGCGTCTGACATTGACCAGCACTACAGATTGAGAATCAAAGTAGATTTACCTAATACATAGACACAAACCCAAACAGGCAGCCAAAATGGAGGGGGGGAGTGAAAGCCCACAAATGAAAGAACAAGATAATTTTCCAGGAGAACAGATAAATAAAATAAAGACATGAAATTTATCAGAGAGTACATAAAAATTATGGCAAAGATGCTCAACAGCACAAGAAAAGATAGTAAATATGAAAAAGATGAATCAGAAATAAAGAACAGCATAGCTCTAATAAAGAATACACAGCAGACCAGTGGTAGTGGAGGATTAGATCAGTGAATTGGAAGACATGGTAGGAAAAAATCCTTCACTCACATACCCTGTTTCCCCGAAAGTAAGACATCCCCCCAAATTAAGACCTACTTCCAGTTTTGCCTCTCGCTGTAATATAAGGCATCCCCCTGATAATAAGGTCTTCCCAGAACATTAGGCCTCCCTGGAATATAAGGCCCCTGAAGTTACTGTAAAATGTCTGACTCCTGATTTAAAGAGACCTCGCACTGCCTGAACAGCTCCAGCTGCGCTGTGGCCATTTAGTGAGCTGGTTTGTGATGAAAACTACTATTGTACAGTATACAGGTAATAAATTTCCTTTTTTTTTTGTTCAACAATAAATGTGTACCGTATTCTTCTTCGTGGAAAAATAAGACAGCCCCTGAAAATAAGACCTAGCGCATCTTTGGGAGTAAAAATTAATATCAGACACTGTGTTATTTTCGGGGAAAAAGGGTAGCTATAAAGAAAAGATAATTAAAAAGCAGAAGGACAGCTTAAGGGAGCTGTGGGACAAAATGAAACATAACAATATTAACATCATAGGAGTGCCAAAGGAGAATAAACTGACCTAGGGATAGGTAACCTGTTTAAAGAAATAATGACAGAAAACTTCGCTAACCTGGTAAAGGAAAATGTCACACAATTCTAAGAGGCACAGAGAGTCGCCAGAATGAAAAACCCAACCATGCCCATACCTAGACATATCATTATAAAAATGCCAAAAATTAAAGACAAAGAAAGAATCTTAAAGGCAGCAAAAAAAAAACACATTTTTTTACCCACAAAGGATCTCTAAGAGGCTGTAAGCTGATTTTTTATCAGAAACACAACAGGCTAAAAGGGAATGGCATGAGGTATTCAAGGTAATGGAAAACAAGGATCTGAAATAGATTACTATATCCTACAAGGCTATAATTTATAATAGATGGTGAAATAAAGAGCTTCTGAGACAAAAAAAGATATTAAAGCAATTTATCACCACCAAACCAGCACTGTAAGAAATGCTAAAGGCACTGCTGTAATGAGAAGAAGAAACAGAGAGAAAGAAACAGAGATACAAAGAATTAAAATGGCAATAAATAAGCACCTATCAGTATGAATTAAATTCTTCAATCAAAAGATATAGGGTAGCTGAATGGATTTGAAAGCATGATCCACATATATGCTAACTAAAAGAGAACCACCACAGAAGAAAAGATTCACACAATATGAGAGTGAGGATATGGAAAAAAATTTTCTATGCAAATGGAAACAAATATAAAGCTGGGGTGGCAATACTGATATATGAAAAAAATAGGTCATCAAAAGAGACAACAATGGTCACTACATAATACTAAAGGGGGTCTATCCAACAAGAGGAAATAAACCCAGTAAACATGTATGCACCCAATAGAGGAACACCAAAATATATTTAAAAAAAACTTATGGAGGACTTAATGGGAGAGCTAGACAACAATACAAACATAGTAGGGGACTTGAATACATCACTGGATAAATCTGCTAGACAAAAATTCAACCAAGAAATAGAAACTCTAAACAACTCAGTAGATCATATGAATCTAATTGAGATCTTCAGAACATTTCACACTAAAGCTACATTCTTCTCAAGTGCACATGGGACATTTACAAGGATACATCACATGTTAAAACACAGGCTAAGCCTCTATAAATTCAAGAAGAATGAATTCATATCAATATCAAGTAACTTCTCAGATCACAGTGGAATGAAATTTGAAATCAACTACAGTAAAAACACCCCAAAGACATTCAAACATATGGAGACTAAATAGAATGTTACTAAACAGTGAAATGTTATCAATTAGACCAAGAAAGAAATAAAAAAACTTCCTAGAAACAGATGAAAATGAACATACAATAATCCCAAATATCTGGGACACAGTAAAAGGAGTCCTGAGAGGGAAGTTTATAGCATTATAGGCCTACATCAAAAAAAATAAGAAAAATTCAAAATAAAATATTTAATTATACAACTTAAAGTATTAAAAAGAGAACAAGAAATGCCCAGAGTAAGTAGAAGGAATAAAATAATTATGATTAGAACAGAAATAAACAACATACAAATTAAAAAAAAAAGAAATCAACACAAAAGGTCAATGAAACCAAGAGCAGATTCTTTGAAAAGATAAACAGGATTGATGCACCTTGAGCCAGACTCATGAGGAAACCAAGAGAAATGACCCAATAAATAAAATCAGAAACAAAAGCAGTGAAGTAAAAACTGACATCACAGAAATACAAAGGACTGTAAGAAAATACTGTGAATAACTAAATGCCAAAAGCTGAACAATGTGGATGAAATAGAAAAATTCCTAGAAAAATACAATCTTCTAAAACTGAATCAGACCAAATCAGAAAACCTGAATAGGTCAATAACAACTAATCTTATATAATAAAAGCCTAATATGCAAATAACCAAACTGTGGAACAACTGGTCACTATGATGTGTACTGACCATCAGGGGGCAGGTGCTCAACACAAGCCCCAGGCCATCCAAGGTGGGGGCCCCCCGATTGCTCCACTGGTCACCCCATAGATCAGCCCTAATTGCCTGCCAGGCCTAGGGACCCTACCTGTGTATGAATTTTGTGCACTGGGCCTGTAGTAAAATAGAAGTAGTAATTTAAAAAAAACTCCCAGAAAACAAGTGCTGGCCTGGACAGCTTCACAGGGGAGTTTCACCAAACATTCACAGAAGAACTAACACCTATCCTCCTCAAATTATTTTAAAAAATCCAAAAGGAACAACACATCCAATCTCTTTTTATGATGCCAGCATTATCCTAATTCCAAAACCAGGTAAACACAGTACAAAGAAAGAAAATTACAGGCCAATATCCCCAGTGAACATATATGCTAAAATTCTCAACAAAATATTTTCAAATCAGATTCAGCAATATATTGAAAAGATCATACTCCATGACCAAGTGGGATTTATTCTAGGCATGTAAAACTGATACAATATCCGCAAATCAAGAAAAGTGATACTATCACATAAACAAATTAAAAGACAAAAATCACATGATTATATCAATAGATGCAGAAAAAGCATTCAACAAAATCAAACACCCACTTTTGATAAAAAATAAATTTAAAAAATAAAAATAAAAACCCTCAGTAAAGCAGGAATGGATGACCGATCACCAGGAAGTGCATGGAACACCTCTCAGCCCCTCCCCCCGAGGCCCACAGGCTACTATCACAGCAAGGCGGGTGGGGTGGCAGGGGGGTGGGTAGGATGAGGTAGGTACAGTGAGGTTGTTAGCCTACAGCTTGAGGCTAGTCCAGAGGCCTAACCATTTCGCAGCTGCCGCTGCAGCTGTAGATCAAAACCGGGGAGAGAAACTGGTTTGGCTCAGTGGATAGAGCATCGGCCTGTGGACTGAAAGGTCCGAGGTTTGATTCTGGTCAAGGGCATGTACCTTGGTTGCGGGCACATCCCCAGTAGGGGGCATGCAAGAGGCAGCTGATTGATGTCTCTCTCTCATTGATGTTTCTAACTCTCTATCCTTCTCCCTTCCTCTCTGTAAAAAAATCAATAAAATATATTTTTATAAAAAGACTAAGGAGAGAGACCTAGAAAGAGAGGCAGGGCCTGATCAGCAGCTGCCATGGAGAGGCCTGGAGACATTGAATGGCATAGAAACCAACAAATCAGAACCAAATCTGGGTGATGTGGGAGGAGCTTTTGACACTAACTAGCATAGAAATTGACCAATCAGAACCTAATCTGGGTAAAACAGTAAAGGCAGAACCTAAGGTGGGGGCTGAGGAGGGTTTTTAAGGGCAACAGCTGTTTGGTGTAAGGTGTAAGAAAGTGGTTCAATTTTTTCATGACCAGTTTGGTAGTACAATGCATATGACTGGCTATTAGTCCAGATATAGGGATTATGTATTTTTGTTGGCCAAGAGTATCTCCTCCTGCTGAAAAAGGCTCCCCCCTCCTCATTTAAGCAATCCTAACCTATATAATCTATCTATACTACTAAAAGGATAATATGCTAATTAGACAGGTTTGACCAGCCATCTTCTGGATGTCTGACTTCCTTCCACACAAAGCCATAGTGGTGGGGGCGGAGGCAGAGGTAGTTAGGGGCAATGAGGCTCACAGGGGAGGGCAGTTAGGGGCAAAATCAGGCCAGCAGGGGAGATTTTAGGGTGATCAGGCAGGCAGGCAGAGGTGATTAGGGGCAATCAGGCAGATAGGCAGAGAGGTTAGGGACGATCAGGCAGGCAGGCAGAGAGGTTAGGGGCGGTCAGGCAGGCAGGCAAATGAGAGATCAGGAGCCAGCAGTCCCAGATTGTGAAAGTGATGTCCAACTGCCAGCAGTCGGACATCCAATTGGAGAGTATGCAGGCTGGGCTGAGGGAAACCACCCCCCCATGCACAAATTTCATGCACTAGGTCTCTAGTATCAATATAATAAAGACCATATATGACTAACTTATAGCCAATTATCATGTTTAATGGGCAAAAACTGAAATCATTTCCTGTAAGAACAGGAACAAGATAGGGATGTCTACTTTCACCACTCTTACTCAACATAATACAGGAAGAGACAGCCACAGCAATCAGACAAGAAAACATAAAACACATAAAAATTGGAAAGGAGGAAGTAAAATTCTCATTATTTTCAGATGACATGATATCTTACATAGAAATCTCTAAAGTCTCCACTAAAAAAAACTATTCGATTTAATAAATGAATTTGGCAACGTAGCAGGATACAAAATTAACATCCAGAAATCAATGGCATTTTTATAGACTAAGAATGAATACTCAGAAATAGAAACTAAAAAAAAAAAATTCCATTTATCATTGCAACAACAAAAAAAATAAGATACTTAGAAAAATAAACTTAACAAAAGAGATAAGAGACTCAGAAAACTACAGGACATTGAATAAAATGATAGAGGACGATATAAACAATTGGGAGAATATACCTTGTTCATGGACTGGCAGTTTTAACGTTAAAATGTCCATACTCTCCAAGTAATCTATAGATTCAATGCAATCCCTATTAGAATACCAATGGCATATATCACAGAGCTAGAACAAATACTTCAAAAATTTATAAGGAATCAAAAAAGACCCTGAATAGCCGCAGCAAGCCTGAGAAAGAAGAATAAAGTTGGAGAGATCACAATACCAGATTTTAAGTTATACTACAAAGCCAGTGTAATCAATTCAGCCTGGCACAGGCTCAAGAACAGGCATGTAGATCAATGAAACAGAACAGATTCCAGAAATTGACCTAAGACACTATGCTAAATTAATATTTGACAATCGAGGCAAGAGTATTCAATGGTGTCGAGATACTGGTAGTCTCTTCAATAAATGGTGCTGGGAAAACTGAAGAAATACATGCAAAAAAAATAAACTTATCAACTTACACCATATACTAGAATAAACTCAAAATGGATAAAAGAATTGAATGTAAGTCATGAAACTATAGAAATCCTAGAAGAAACCATAGATAGCAACATCTCAGACATCTCTCATAGCAATGTGTTTGTGAATACATCTCCTAGGGCAAGGGAAACAAAGAAGAAAATAAAGAAATGGGACTACATCACAATATAAAGCTTCTACACAGCAAAAGAAACCATCAACAAAACAACAAGAAAGCCCAATGTATGGCAGAACATATTTGCCAATGATACATCTGATAAAAGATTAATATCCTAAATTTATAAGAAACTCATACAACTTAACAAAAGGAAGACAAACAATCCAATTAAAAAATTGGCAAAGGACCTAAATAGACACTTCTCCAAAGACTAGATTCAGATGGCCAAGAGATATGAAAAGTCACCAATCACTACAGAGATGCAAATTAAAATGACAATGAGGTATCACCTCACACCTGTCAGAATGGCTACCAACAACAAATCAACAAATGGCAAGTGCTGGCAAGGATGTGGAGAAAAGGGTACTCTAGTACACCGCTGGTGGAAATGAAGTCTGGTGCAGCCATTATGAAAAACAGTATAGAATGTTTTTAAAAAATTAAATATGGAACTAGCATTTAATCCAGTGATTGCACTTCTAGGAATATAGCCTAAGAAACCCAAAACATCTATCAGAAAGAATTTATGCACCTCTATGTTCATATCAGCACAATTTATAATAGCTATGACAATTTATAATAGTCCAAGTTCCCATCAGTATATGCGTGGATAAAAAAGCTGTGGTACATTTATACCATGAAATACAATAGAGCAGTAAAAAAGAATCTCTTACACCCTTTGAGACAACATGGAGGGACCTAGAGATTACTATGCTATGCAAAAATAAGCCAGCCACAGAAAAACCTAAATCACATGATTTCACCTATATGTGAAATCTAATGAACAAAGTATGTTGTCAAACAAAATAGACCCATAGACATGGAAGTATGCAATAGACTGACAATTCTCTGAGGGAAGGGAGTGGGGAATAAAGTGGGAAGAATTTAACCAAAGAATTTATATACATATATACATAACTCAGGGACACAGACTATAGTTCAGTAAAGGCCTGGGGAGGGGGTGGGAATGGGTAGGAGGAAGTCAATGAGGGAAAGAAGGGGACGTGTGTAATACTTTGAACAATAATGATAAATTAAAAAAAAACAAACCAAGAAACAAAAAGCAATAAAATTGACAAAACTCTAGAAGACTGACAAAAGTATAAAAATAGAAGACACAAGTTACCATTGTCAAGAATAAATCCTACAGTGATGGAAAAGATAGTAAAGGAATGTTACAAATAACTTTGTGATCATAAATTTGACAACTAAGAAGAAATGGGACAATTCCTTAAAACCCACAAAGTACTAGCTTCAACCAATATGAAGTAACCTTATAACCAACAGAAAAATTCAATTTGTAATTTAAGGTTCCTGAAAAAGAAATCTCTATGCTCACCCGAATTCAATGGAGAATTCTGTCAGACATTTGAAAGAATTATTTAATGCCAATTTTACAAAATCTATTTCAGAAAGTAGAAAGAGGAAGTGACACTACCAAACTCACTTCCTGAGGCCAATACTAATTTGATACCAAAACCAGGCAAAAAGTTAATACAAAAAAAGGAAACTAAGGACCAATATTGCTTATGAACTTAGATGCAAAACTTCTCATCAAAATGTGAACAAATTGAGTTGAACGTAATACGTAAAAAGAGCCGAAACTGGTTTGGCTCAGTGGATAAAGCATTGGCCTGTGAACTGAGAGGTCCCGGATTTGATTCCAGTAAAGGGCATGTATCTTGGTTGCAGGCACATCCCCAGTAGGGGGCATGCAAGAGGCAGCTGATTGATGTCTCTCTCTCATCAATGTTTCTAACTCTCTATCCCTCTCCCTTCCCTTCTGTAAAAAAAAAAAAAATCAATAAAAATATATTTTAAAAAAGAATTATACATCATGACCAAGTCTTGTTCAACATAAAAAGAATCAGTCAATGTAATCCACTGTAATCAACATGCTGAAGAAGCATATGATCACATTAATTGATGCAGAAAAAATATTTGACATTATCCAACATCCATTCATGAAAATGAAAACAAACCTCGCAGCAATTTGGAATCGAGGGGATGTACCTCAACTTCATAAAAAAACATCTACAGAAATCCAACAGCTAACATCATACTTAAAGGTGAAAGTCTTAATATTTCCCCCTAATATACAAATAAAGCAAGCATATCTGCTCTCAATACTCTTATGCAACATAGTACTGGAAGTTGAAAATAAAACTATTCATGCTTGCAGATGCTATAGGTATGTAGAACATCTCAATGAAACTACAGAAATAATCTTAGAACCAATAAGTCACCAAACTTGCAGGGTAGAAGATCAATACACAAATATTAAATTGTTTTTTTATATACTAAAATAATTAACAATATAATACCAAAATTAAATCATAAAAAAAAACAAAATTAAAAACACAATACCACTTACAATTGCTCTTAAAAAAAACTTAGGTATACACTAAACAAAAAATGTACAGGACAGGACATATATGTTAAAAATTGCATGCTGATAAAAGGAATAAAATACTTAAATAGATATACTGTGTTCATAGATTGGAAAATAATGAAGTAAAGATGTCAATTCTCCCCCTGTTGATCCACAAGTTTATTCTAATTCCTATCAAAATCATAGCATGTATGTTTGTAAACATGGGAAAATTTACTCTAAAATTATATGGAAAATCACAGGCCCTAGTATATCAATAACAATCTTGGAATAAAACAAAAAGGTGAGCAGAATCATTCTGCCATATATTAAGACTTACCATATAGCTATCATAATCGAAAGAGTGTGGTATTGTTGAAGGGGTAAATGTAGAGATCCACTATATGTTTATATATATATACCACATCCCAGAAATCTATAATAACAAAAGTATAATATGCTAATTAGACTGGACAGCCAAATGACCTTCCAGACACCATTCTGGACATCCTTCCAGAAGAAGACACAATGGTGAGGGGCCGAGGCAGAGGCAGTTAGGGGTGATCAGGTAGGCAGGCGAGCAGTTAGGAACCATCAGGCAAGCAAAGTGGTTAGGGGAGATCAGGGAGGGAGGCAACTGTTTAGGGGCAATCAGGCAGGCAGGGGCTGTTAGGGGAAATCAGGTAGTCAGGTGAGCGGTTAGGAGGCAGCAGTCCCAGATTGTGATAGGGATGTCTGACTGCCAGTTTACGCCCAATCTCGCAGGGCCTAAACTGGCAGTTGGACCTCCCCTGAGGAGTCCAAGATTGCGAAAGGGTGCAGGCTGGGCTGAGGGACACCCCCTTCCCCATGCACTAATTCCATGCACTGGACCTCTAGTAGAAACACATCAATAGGCTCAACTGGTATTTGATGAAGGTCCAAAGTCAACTCAATGGAGGAAGCATAGTCTTTTCAACAGGTGGTGCTGGAACAATGAATATCCATAGTTAAGAAAAGTAATCTCAACTTAATCTTCACTTCTTATATAAAAGCTAACTCAAAATAAATCATGCACTTAAAAAAGTAAAATTATAAAAACTTTAGATAAAAATCATAGGAGAAAAATTTTCGGGCTCTAGGGCCAAATAAACAGTTCTTACACAGAACACTAAAAGCATGTCCCATAAAGAAAAAATTGAATAATTGAACCTCACCAAAATTGAAAACTGTTGCTCTGTGAAAACCTATGTACCGAGATAAGATTACAGAGTAGACAAAATATTTGCAAACCACATATTTTAAAAAGAACTTTTATCGATAATATATAAATAATTATTCAAATTCAATTAAATAAAAAGAATAATCCTATTAGATGATGGACAAAGACATGAAGAGACATTTAACTGAAGAGATATAAGATGGCCAATAGTACATGAAAATATGTTCAATATCATAAGCTATTAAGAAAGTGAAAATTAAAACCACAATAAAATATCAATATATACCTATCCAAATAGATAAAATAAAATATAATGACAATACCAAATTCTAGCAAGAATATAGATAAAGAGAATAACTCATATATTGCTGATGAGAATGTAAAACAGTACAGCCATTCTAGAAAACAGTTTGGCAATTTCTTAAAAAACATACCACTAAACACACAACTACCATATTACCTAGCAACTGTATTCCTGGACATCTATCCAAGAAAAATGAAAACTTATGTTCATATAACTCTATATAAATATTCATAGCAGCTTTATTTGCAATTGCCCAAATAGAAATCAGCCTTGATATCCTTCAACGGATGAACGGTTAAACAAACTATGGTACATCCATACCATGGAATACTAGCTAGAGGGAGATACAGGTTTTGGTGAACTTGAAGAACATACAAATCACAAGATCATCTTTATGAATTTCCACCATCCAGATACCATTGCTGACATGTATACATAAGGAACTGTTTGACATTGAAACTGGGACTCAGAACTATTGGACATTGAAATTGGAACTCAAGCATTTTTTGTTCTTATAGGTTTATTTCTAGTCTGCAGAGGCAGGATGTTTCTAAAGAAAAGAACCAGGGCGGGGGGGGGGGCATGGGGAACAGATACAGAGGCAAAGAATCAGTGAACAGACTGTCATACTACAACGGGAAGGCAGGGGAGATTGCAGGGGTCATACTACAACAGGAAGGCAGGGGAGGGGGGCTGTAAGAGATCAACCAAAGGACTTGTATGCATGTATAAGCATAACCATTGGATACAAAACATTGGGGTGGGGGGCAGGTGAGAGCATGTACTGGCGGGTAGGGAAGGCAGGGGGGAGGTCAACAGTGGGGGGGAAAGGAGACATATGTACTACTATTTGTAATACTTTAAACAATAAAAAAAATAGCTATAGGGCCTTGGAAGGGACCCCTGCAAATGAGAAGCGTTGAACTTCAGTTTCATAGCAAATCTACTTAGAAAATCTACTAAGCGTCATAGTAAATCTATTCCTATTCAGAGTTGTAGACCATGTTACAGCACAGCTCCTTGTGCATGTTAGGTGTTCACTAAAAATTTATTGAATTGAATAATGAACAATACAGTATTTAGTGGCATTAAAAGGTTAATATCACCTGAAGCTATAATAACAGACATATGTTCAGATGAAGAATGTGATTACGAGGCCTGCTTAGACCACATCTAGCACATTTTTTCTGTTTTAACATAGGAAACAAAAAAAAAGTCTTCTCCGATCCAAAAACCTTGATTGCAAACCATGTACTATGTCCTTCCAGCCTTATCACCTTGTTTTGTACTGCCCATTCCATCCTCTGTATCTCGTATTAGATTTAAGTTCCATGAAGTTGAGGAGTATGTCAGTCTCTCTCACTATTATACTCCTTAATGCTGGTACAGGATCTAACAGCAAAAGGCACTCAGTAAATATTTATTTAATGAAGGATAAACCAGAGAATACCCAAAGAAGAGTAACTTAGACAGTAAAGTAATTTAATAGCATGTTTCTCTCATTAAAACATTATCAGAAACATTAAAATATAAGATATGGTCCATGCCTTCAAGAAGCTCCCAACTCAGAGGATATGTGAAAATACAACTTCAAAATTATGACCCAAATATAGAATGTAGCAAGTATAACAAAGAAACAGTTCAAAAAAGATGTTTAGCCTAGAACAGGGAAAAGACAACTCAGGGAAGACCAATAGAAGTGATTTCTGTCTTCCATCTGAATGGCTATCAAGTGGAAGATAGTTTATGACTCAGTAGAGGGGAGGAACAGGGTAGCCGACTACAGTATTAAATAAGGAAGGCTTTTGTAATAGGAAGATCAGCCTGCAAATGTCATGGGCTGTCTTTGGTGAGAGCAAATTATCCATTTCTAGTACATTTCAAGCCTAGGATGACAACCACTTGGTAGAGACATTGTAGAGGAAATGGGGACTTGTGCTGGATGACCTTTATGTCCGTTGTAACCAAGAAAATTTCTGATACTTTTGGTCTCTGCTTTAGATAAAAAGGGGAAAACATCAATCTTTTCTAACAAGAATTCTATACTAAATATATCTGTCCAGCTCTGTCTTAAGAAAATAATCGATGCTTAATAGAAATTATGTCTCTATATGTAGTACATATTAGACTTTAATCTCATCCCCCAAATTCCTTGCTTTGTGAGATTTTGAAATATTGCTATCTACCACAACATGTATAAGATGAAGTGAATGTGCTCTTTGATGTCCCTTCTGCATCACTGTAGAGCTAATGACAAGCTCCCCAATTTTTCTGGTCGGGACTAGGAAGAGATTCCTCTATTCCCCCATTAGAATCAGCCACATTAGAGGAAGCACTTGTATTCTTGGGTGTTTTCAGAAAACCCATTCATTCTTTTCTTCCTTGTTCCTACCCTGATTCTAGAACAATGAATCTGAGGCTTATTTATTACTATAAAACTGGTTATTATTTTCACCAAACAGATTTAACACATTTGTTCCACCTGCTCAATTATGCTCCTGATTACTTTCTTCTGGTATCATTGAAGTTTTTAACCCAAACCTCAAAGACCAATAAACTCTGAAACATTGCTCCTTTTACATGCTGCTCAAAAGTGTAAAGGTTGCATGGGTGACAATGGAAGTAAGAAAAAAGGTGAGCCCTAACCAGTTTGCTCAGTGAATAGAGTGTTTGTCTATGGACTCAAGGGTCCCAGGTTCGATTCTGGTCAAAGGCATGTACAGTATCTTGGTTGTGGCATATCTCCAGTAAGGAGTGTGCAGGAGGCAGCCAATTGATGTTTCCCTCTCATTGATTTTTCTGACTCTCTCTCCCTCTCCCTTCCTCTCTGTAAAAAAAAAATGAATAAAATATATTTAAAAAGAAAAGAAAAAGAAAAAAGGTGAATATGCGTAACATCCTCTCGTAAGTAAACTAACTAATATCAAGCCTCTTCCAACCCAACAAATTGGGGAAAGGGGGATGATGAGGGGAGAAGGTGACAGGGTTGACAATCACTGCTCTGTTTTCTCTGGCTGCATAACCATGCTCACTAACAACAATAATTCTGCACACATGCCAAAATCAATCAGATCTCCAGAGGATGATGTAGGTGGGTTGAAGTGAAGTGTGGACCAAATGACACAGTGTGCTGGGAAACATTTTGTAAATTAAGTGCTAAACATCTTATCTAATAAAAGAGTAATATGCAAATTAACCATCACCCTGCTACACCCACAAGCCATTCCCACCAGCCAATCAGGAGCAAGTATGCAAATTAACCCAACCAAGATGGCTACAGCCATGGAGCAAGAAGGAGACTTGGGTTTCCCTGGCAATGGAGGAAACCAAGCTTTCCACACACCATGGCTGGCCTATGCCACCACTCAAAGATACAAAGTTTCAATTATAGAAGATAAATAAATCCCAACAAAAATGGCAGCAGCCACGGAGCTGGAGAGAGCAGGAGGCTAGGGTTGCCCTGAGTGATGGAGAAAGCCAAGCTCTGGCAGCCCTAGGCTGCCTTGGTTTCTGCTAACAAAGTTTCAATTATAGAAGATAAATAAATCCCAACAAAAAAGGCTGCAGCCATGGAGCAAGCAGGAAGCTTGGCTCCACTCAAGGTTCCCAAGTTTCAATTATAGAAGATAAATAAATCCCAGATACCAGGGCCTCCACTCTAGTTGCTGGGGGTTGTGGCCTGGCTGAAAACCACCATAGGTCCCTCACCCAGGCCGCCCCACACTACAAGGGAACCTCCACCCTGCTCTGGGATACCCTTCAGGGCAAACCAGCTGGCCCCCACCCCACCTGGCCTCTATCCTATCTAATAAAAGAATAATATGCAAATTGACCATCACTCCAACATACAAGATGGCTTCCCCTATTTGGTAAAAAATGGTTGCCCCCATGTGGACACAAGACAACTGTCACAATATGGCCAACAGGAGAGGGCAGTTGGGAGGGACCAGTCCTGCAAGGGAGGGCAGTTGTGGGCGATCAGGCCAGAAGGGGAGGGCAATTGTGAAGGACTAGGTCTGCAAGTGAGGGCAGTTGGGGGCAATCAAGCCTGCAGAGGAGGGCAGGTGAGGAGAGACCAGACCAGCAGAGGCGAGAAGTTGGGGGAGACTGGGTCTGCAGGAAAGGGCAGCTGGGAGAGCAGTTGAAGGGGACCAGGCCTGCAGGGTAGGGCAGTTAGGGGTGCCCATGCCTGCAGGGGAGGGAAGTTAGGGGCAAATAGGATAGTAGGGGAGCAGTTAGCTATTAATCAGGCTGACAGAGGAATGGTTAGTGGGTGATCAGGCTGGCAGACAAAAGTGGTTAGGGGCAATCAGGAAGGCAGGCAAGCAAGCAGTTGGGAGCCAGCAGTCCTGGTTTGTGAGAGGGATGTCCGACTGCCCGTTTAGGTCCAATTCTATTGGGATCGGCCTAAATGGGCAGTCAGACATCCCTTGAGGGGTCTGTGTTAAGTATTGTACTGTTTTAAGTACTGTGTTAAGTATTGTACATACATTGTATTATACAATTTTAGAATCCCCCATTATCACCACCCACATATTATACACATGGAAATGGAAGCTCAGAGAAGTTGGATAATTTGCCTAAGATCACATTGCTAGTAAAGTACAGGAGCTAGCTATGGCAGGTTTCTTAAGAATGAATTCTCTCCATTCAGGAGTCTATACAGTCTATCCCATGGGGGGAGGAGGAATCTTCTAGTTGGAGTTGGGGATACCTATTGAGATGAGAGGTTGTTTCTAGAAACTCTACTGACATGAAACCCTGAGGGTGAAATGCTTTCCTATCATCAGTGTTAGAATCATGATGAAATGAGAAAAAGATGAAAATAACATAGAGTATGATGATTTATTATATAGGATCTCCGTTGCTTTTAGACTCATCTGTCATTAATATTAAACTATCATTGTTTTATCTGATTATATTCAGAACTTGGTATGTACCTAAGTCAGTGAAAATGAGTATGATCTTGGTTCATGGCAGGCAGGCAGTGCAGAAAAATATATGATAAGTCTTTTTAAATGCTTACTATATTACAGTAGATCTGACAACCAAAGAATAATGCAGGAAAACTAGGGTTAGTATAATGGGGCAAAAGAAAAGGATACAAACATTTATTGAAAATCTACCATAAATAGGTATTGTGCTAGAGATTTTACATGTTATTTCACCTAATCTTAGAGAAAAATCTGTGAGGCATGTCTCATTACCCTATTTATAAAATGAGCCAACTGAGGCTCCAAAATGTTAAGAAACATATGGTTCAAAACATACTGCCAGTTATATAGGAGTTTTGTAGCTGCCCTCTAATTATTCATTCAATATCTTCCTTTTCAAAAGCTATGTTATATTATTTGAAAAGATAAACAAAATTCGCAAAACTTTAGACTGATGAAGCAAAAAATAAATAAGGCTCAAATTATCAAGAATGAAAGAAGGGACATTACTACTGACTTTATAGATATAAAAAAGCATTATAAAGAGACAGCTGCATATATAGATAACTTAGCTGAAATGTTCAAATCTTTAGACAAAAATACCAAAACTGATTGAATAATTGAAAATCTTTATAGAACTATAACATGTAAATAGATTAAATTAGCAATGAAATAAAATAAAACCACCACCACAACAACAATAACAAAAACAGATAAAAAAAATGCCTAAGCTCCAATGACTCTACTAGTAAATTTTAATAAGCATTTAAGGAACAATTAACACCCATTCTTCACAAACTTCCATGAAACAGAACAGCAAAGAAAACTTCCCCACTTATTCTATGAGGTCATTATTAGCCTGATACAGAAATCAAACAAAGACATCATGAGAAGAGAAAATACAGACCAATATCTCAGGGATATAGCATAAACCCCCAACAAAACACTAACAAAGTGAATCCAGCAACATGTAGAAAGGATTATACACCATGAGCAAGTTGGACTTACCCCAGCAATATAAGATTTACCAATAATGAGAAACATCATATGAAAAAAGGGAATAATACAAATATTTCAAAAGACATAAAACCATGTTGACAAAATTTAATGATAAACACTCAATAAATTAGGAATGTAAGGGAAATCTTGAACTCAATATACTGTACTTCAGAAAGACCCAAAGTTAATATAATACCCAATGGTGAATGACTGGAACAAGCCAAGATTATTTGCTCTCACTATTTCTATTCCTTATTTTAATAGAGGTTCCAACTATGAAATTAGGCAATAAAAATAAATAAAAGCATCAAGATAGGAAAGAAATAAATAAAACTATCTTAACCTGCAGATGACATAATATATTTTAAAAATCCTAAGGAACACACACACATACAAAAAATTATTCGAGCTAATAACTGAGCTAAGGAACTTTGCATGACACAACAACAATATTAAAAATAATTAGTTGTAGCCCATCTGGTGTGGTTCGGTAGTTGAGCGTTGACCCATGCACCAAAAGGTTACCCGTTCCTATCCCCAGTCAGGGTGCATGTCCGGGATGCAGGCTCCCTCCCAGGTGGGGGACAAGAGGAGGGACTCCTAATCAATGTTTCTCTCTCATTGATGTTTCTATATCTTTCTCCCTCTCCCTTCCTTTCTCTCTAAAATAAATAAAAACATTTTTAAAAATTAGTTGTAGGTCTATACTTATAATAAACTATAAGAAATAAAATTTAAACAATTTCATTGACAATAGCATTAAAAATAAAATAAAAACAAGCAACCTGATTTTAAAATGGGCAAAGGAGGATACAAACAACTACAAGCATCTATTGTTTTTGTGGGTAGGAAGCATTAAGATAATTAAAATGCCCATTCTACCCAAAGCATTCTACAGATTCAATGCAATCCCTATTAAAATACCAATAACATATTTCACAGTTAGAACAAATACTCCAAAAATTTATATGGAACCATAAAATACCCCAAATAGCCACAGCAATCTTGAGAAAGAAGAACAAAATTGGAGGGATAACAATCAACTTATATTACAAAACCACTGTAATCAAAATATCCTGGTATTGGCACAAGAATAGTCATATAGATCAATGTAAGAGAACATAGACCCCAGAAATCCACCTATGACATTCTGGTCAATTAATATTTGACAAAGGAGGCAAGAACATACAATGGAGTAAAGAGAGTCTCTTTAATAAGTGTTGTTGAGAAAATTGGGTAGGTACATGCAAAAACCTGAAAATAGGCCACCAACTTACACCATACACAAGATGGATAAAAGACTTAAATGTAAGTCAGGAATCCATAAAAACCAAAGAAGTAAATATAGGCAGTAAAATCTCAGATATCTAACATAGCAGTATTTTCCTTAATACATCTCTTAGGGCAGTGGTTGGCAAAATGCACCTCAGGAGCTGAGGTTTGCTGCTATGTTGACTAATGAGTTTGCTGACCACTGTCTTAGGGCAATAAAAATAAAAATAAAAACAAGGAAAAAAATAAATGGGACTACATTGAACTAAAAAGATTCTGCACAGCAAAAGGAACCATCAACAAAATTAAAAGGGAACTCACTGTATGGAAGGATATATTTTCCAATGATACATCTGATAGGGGAAATTTCCAAAATATACAAAGAACCTATACAATTCAAGACCAGGATGACAAACAATCCAATTAAAAATGGGTAAAGGACCTGAACAGACACTTCTCTAAAGAGGACATACAATAGCCAATTGACATGAAAAAATGCGTACTTTCATTAATCATCAGAGAAATGCAAATTAAAACTACAATGATGTATCACCTCACATCTGTCAGAATGGCTACGATGAATAAATCAACCAACAAGTGCTGGCAAGGAAACCCTAGTGTACTAATAGTGGGAATGTAGACTGGTGCAGCCACTATGGAAAACAGTATGAAGTGTCCTAAAAAAATTAAAAATGGAGCTTCTGTTTTATACAGTGATCCCATTTCTAGGAATATAAACCTAAAAACCCCAAAACACCAATCAGAGAATATATGCACTTCTATGCCTGTAGCAGCATTATTTAGAACTAGTGGCTCAGTGCACGAATTTGTGCACATTGAAAGGAATTTAATTAGAAGAAATATTTTAATACCGCTATTCACCCTTTCTCTATAATAGAAGTGTCAGAGATGAAAGAAAATTACTAACTGGAGGAGAAACCAAGATGGCAGCATAGATAAACACCTAAACTGCTGCACTGCACAACAATTTTAAAACTACAGCTAAAAGACAGAAGAGAAATCATCCAGAACCACAGGAAAATTGGCTGAGTGGAAATTCTAGAAGGAAAGAGAAGGGCTGACAGAGACTGAGAGAAGCTACAAAAAGCTGAGGTATGGAGACACGCACATGGAGAGGGTGGGCGTCAGAGTGCCAGGCTGGCTTCCTCTAGTGAGAGGGAGACGGAAACTCCCAACTGCACTGAACCCCAGTTCTGGGCAAGAATCATATGGGGGGATCTGAAATGTCATGAAAAGGGAGGAGTGCACAGAAACTTAGTGGAGCCGCAAAACGCAGAGGTCTAGAGGAGCGTGCACCAGTGCATGTAGAGAGGACTGACTGCTGATTGTGCTGCTGGCTTTCTCTAGCAGGGGGAAGACGGAACCTCCTGACTGCACTGAATTCCAGTTCCAACTGCACTAACCTGAAGTTTCAGGCAAGACCCTGGGGACTCAGACTCATATGGGTCCCAGAGCACATGGAAACTCAGGGGACCTGGGAAAGGCAGAGGGCTGGAGGCACACATGCATGCATGCAGAGAGGAATGTAGCAATTACCAAAGGACACAGACCCAAGGGCCTCATAGGGCAGAGCTAACAGAAAGCCAAGGCTGTCTTCTCTGCCCTGAGATTCCACCCCATCCAAGCCTAGCACAGAGGCTTTTGTGAGTCTTGTTTCATAAGGCTGACTCCAGCACAAAAGTTTTTCTAGGGTAGACACAGCTGATCCTCACAGCCAATTGGCCTGGAGGTCAATTCCCCCCAGTGATACCAACAACAATCAAGACTTAACTACAACAAGGCTGTACACACAGTCAACAAAAGGGTGCACCAAGAATGTCCACCTCAGGTAACTGGGTAGGTGGAGCTACTCGGCCATATAGGACACCTAGCACACAAAGATACTCTACCAACTCAGGGAAAAAGTGAAAATGTGGAGACAAAGGAACAGATCTAAAACGAAAGAAATGGAGGAAAACAAATGACTGGATATAGAATTCAAAACCACGGTTATAAGGTTTTTCAAGAATTTCCTAGTAAAGATAGATAAATTTAGCGAGACCCAAGAGGAGATGAAAAAGGACCAACTAGATATGAAAAAGGACCAACTAGAAATTGAAGATACACTGATTGAAATAAAAAAATAATATACAGAGACCTAACAGCAGACTAGAGGAATGCAAGAATCAAGTCAAAGATTTGAAATACAAAGAAGCAAAAACACTCCAATGGAAAAGCAAAAAGAATTTAAAAATGTGAAGATACTATAAGGACCCTCTGGGGCACCTTCAACATACCAACATCAGAATTATGGGGGTGTCAGAAGAAAAGAGAGAGCAAGATACTGAAAACCTATTAGAAGAAATGATGACTGAAAACTTCCCCCACCTGGTGAAAGAAATAGACTTACAAGTCCAGGAAGCACACAGAACCCCAAACTAAAGGAATCCAAAGAGGACCACACCAAGACACATTATTATTAAAATGCCAAGAGTAAAAGACAAAGAGAGAATATTAAAAGCAGCAAGAGAAAAAATTAATTACCTACAAGGGAGCACCCATACAATTGTCAGCTGATTTCTCAACAGAAACTATGCAGGCCAGATGGGAGTGGCATGAAATATTCAAAGTGATGAATAGCAAGAACCTACAACCAAGATTACTCTACTCAGCAAAGCTATCATTCAGAATTGAAGGTTAGATAAAGAGCTTCACAGATAAGAAAAAGCTAAAGGAGTTCTTCACCACCAAAACAGTATTATATGAAATGCTGAAAGGTACTCTTTAAGAAGAGGATGAAGAAGACAAAGGTAAAGATAAAAATTATGAACAACAAATACATATCTATCAACAAGTGAATCTAAAAATCAAGTTAATTAAAAACCTAATGAACAGAATAAACTGCTGAATATTATAGAATCAGGGGCATAGAAAGGGAATGGACTGACAATTCTCAGGGGGAGATAAGTAAGGAGGGTGCAGGAAGAGACTAGACAAAAATCGTACACCTATGAATGAGGACAATGGAGGGAGGTAAGGGCAGAGAGTGGGGTGGGAGCTGGGTGGAGGGGAGATATGGGGGGAAAAGAGGAACAATTGTAATAATCTGAAAAATAAAGATTTATTAAAATAAAAAAAGAAAATTAGTAAAATATATATGAAAATAATATATAAATTAATTAATAAATATACAATAACATGATATAACAGCAACAAAAACACAATATAAAAATAACAAAAACATAATATAAAAACATTGATAAAAAACAATGACTGATAAATTGATTAAACTTATTCTAACACTGAGGCTAGTATAAGATGGGGACAAATCAATTTATTAAATCAGAACCTCTCCTCTGCAGATCCTGTTAATATTTCAGCTTCAATTATGTTTGGTCACAATCTTTTTTAAAATATATTTTATTGCTTTTTACAGAGAGGAAGGGAGAAGCATATAGAGTTAGAAATATCAATGAGAGAGAAACATGGATCAATTGCCTCTTGCACACCCCCTACTGTGGATGTACCTGCAACCAACCAAGGTACATGCACTGGACTGGAATCAAACCTGGGACCCTTTAGTCACAGGCCAGTGCTCTATCCACTAAGCCAAACTAGTTAGGACTAGGTTGTAGTCTTTTGATAATAAATCTAGTACCATTACAAAGACCCCATTTACTATTAAGATTTCTCAGTAGCATGATGATTGCACCTGCTTCCAATTCTAATTTATAACATGGCATTCCCAAAGGAATAATACTTTTAAGAAATAAGATGAGAAAAAAAATTTTGACATTATCCATTGAATCTAGTGTTACTGTCAATTACACTGTTGTCTCTGAATCTTAATGCAATATCTGTTCGCAACCTTTTTTCACTATGTAGAAAAAAAATAGGATACATCAGTGGTCGGCAAACTCATTAGTCAGCAGAGTGGCAAAACTTGCGAGCTGTGGTTTGCAGACCACTGGGATACATCATTGCATCTAATGTAGGAAACAGAATACTGATTTGTTTCATTTTAGTGGCATTTGGATTACTGGAATCTGGTTTACAACAAATGAGCAAATCCCTTTCAAAAGGAGATCTTCCATCTTTGTTTTTGAATATGACAGCAGCTCAATTACAGGGGGATAATTTTATCTACCTGGGTCACTATTATGATCATATTTAATCGCCACTGTTACTTCCATGCAATGCTGCAGCTTTCTTTCAGTTTCAGAATATCAACAAAAACAACCAAATTCACAATCAACAATGACACATGGAAACATGTGTGTGATTGGTGCCAGCAAGAGCTTTATATGTAGCTTTATATGTATCACTCATGTGCGAGTCAACATAGCCTATTATGTAGAACAAACTTGTTTACTTAGACCTGCTTTCTGTCGTAGCTAAACTTTTTCCAGACCAGTGAAGCATCCCAACTTCTCTTTCAGGTAATTGTCAGCAACAAAACAGTAAATATCAACACAAAGCAGATTATCCTATCTAATAAAGAGGGAATATGCTAATTGACCATCACTCCATCACAAAGATTGCTGTGCCCACAGCTGAGGCCAAGTTCCCATAAGGAGCCTTAACGAGCAATCAGCAGGGGCCTGAGGCTACGCCCTCCCCCATCCCTATGGGGCTTGACAGGGCACCTCAAGCCATGTCCCCCACCCAGAAAGGTTTGATAGGGGACCTCAAGGTGTGCTTCCTATCCTGGTGCTGGGGTAGGGAACCTCAGGCTGCTACCCTGCCCTAGCACCAGGCCAGGGGACCTCAGGCTGCATCCCTCAACTGGTGGGGTTTTACAGGGGACTTCAGGCCACACCCCCAACCCAGCCGGGCTTGACAGGAGACCTCAAGGTACACTTCCCATCCTGGTCCTGGGCTAGGGGACCTCAGGCTGCTACCCCTGCCTCAAGCACCAGGCCAGGGACCCTCAGGCCATGCCCCCCACCCAGCAGGGCTTCATATGGGACATCAGGCTGCACCCCCCCTACCTGGGGGTTTTATAGAGCACCTGAAGGTGTGCTTCCCATCCTGGTGCTAGGCTAGGGAACCTCAGGCTGCTTCACCTGATGCAGCGCCAGGCTGGGGGACCTCAGCGCACACCCCCCACCAGGTGGGGCTTAACAGGGGACTTCAGGCTGTGCCACCCACCCAGCGGGGCTCAATGGTGGACCTCACGGTGCACCCCCCAGTGCTGGGTTGGGGGAACTCAGGCTGTGCCCCCACCCAGTGGGGCTTGACTGGAGAGCTGAGGATGTGCCCTCCTGCCAGTGGGGCTTGACAGGGGACCTGAGGCTGTGCCTCCTCAACTAGCGGGGCTAGATGGGGGACCTCAGGCCATGCCTCCCACCTAACAGGGCTTGACAGGGGATCCCAGGCCGTGTCCCCGACCTGGTGGGACTTGACAGAGGACATCAAGGCTCCCCACCCTGGTCTGGGCTAGGATACCTCAGTCCACACCTCCTTTTTGGTGCCAGGCCAGGGGACTTGAGGCTACACCCCTGCCCTGCAGGGCTTGACAAGGGTGGGACTGGTGGGGTCTGGATCTATCCCAATGGGGGGGGGGTAGCAGGGTCTGGGTCTCATGCGATTTAGAGATACATGTGGGTGGGTGGGGACTTGACTCTAGGTCCCATGGTAAGCCCCAGACTCTGACAGGAGGAAGGTTTTCATATACATTTTACTAATTTTCTTTCATCTCTGACACTTCTATTATAGAGAAAGGGCAAATATCAATATTAAATTATTTCCTATAATTAATCCCCTTTTAATGTGCATGAATTTCATGCACCGGGTCACTAGTTATTGTATATCACACAGGGAAAACAATGAATAAAATATTTAACTGCAGCAGTATTTAACTATATTCTGTGCAGTGAGAAAACCCGAAGTCATTTTCAAGGTCCATCACTTCTTACCTCTTTTCAGTCAGGTCAAGTTTCTGTGCTTTCTAAATCTCCATTTTTTGACTAATAAAAAGAAAATAGGATTCCACCGAGTTTCCTATCTACCTACTCCAGGACTTCTATGATGATCAAATGAGATGAGGCATGGGAAAATGCTTCACGGACATTTGGTTACAGTGTAAAGTGTTTCAACCTGAGGCTAGTTGTCACTAGGGAGAGGTAGCCAGGTTGTCATTACCCTGACAGTCGGACACTTAGCATATTAGCCTTTTATATAGATAGATAGCTAAGATCTGGAGACAGTCCAGGTGCCCATGAGTAGATGAATGGATTAAAAAAAACCACTGTGGTACATTTACATAATCACCATACTATGCAGCTATAAAAAAGAAGGATCTATTTCCCTTTGAGACAGCATGGATGGACCTGGAGAGCATTATGCTAAGTGAATAAGCCAGTCAGAGAAAGACAAGTATCATATGATCTCATTTATATATGGAATCTAAAGAACAAAATAAAAGGATGAACAAAATAGGTCCAGAGGCACAGATGCATGGAACAGACTGAGATCTCAGGGTATAGGGGGAGGGAAGATATTAACCAAGGAACATATATCCATAGCCCAAGGACACAGACAATAGTCTAGTGAAGGCCTGGTGTATGTCAGGGGCTGAGTGAAGATGAACAATGTTGGGGAAAATCTGTAATACTGTCAGCAATATATATTTTTTAATCTTACTTTCTTTTTTAATATATAATTTTATTGATTTCAGAGAGGAATGGAGAGGGAGAGAGAGAGATAGAACCATCAATGGTGAGAGAGAATCATTGATTGGCTTCCTTCTACATGCCCCACACAATCCAGGCATGTGGCCTGACCAGGAATCAAACCATGACCTCTGGTTCATAGGTCAACACTCAACCACTGGGCAATGCCAGCTCTGCAATAATAATTTTTTTTTTCAAAAAGTATGAGATACAACCTTAGCTCACAAAGGAATGGCTTAATTGGAAGCTTTTTCATTGTCTTGAACCCAGATGACCATGTACTTGGCCAATGGGCCATCTTGTTCAATGAATTTCCAAGTTGATTTTAAAAATAAAGCAAAATAAAGAAGATATACAAATGTTCAAGAGGTGCATGAAAAGATACTCAATATCATTAATCATCAGAAAAAAGCAAATCAAAACACAATGATATAGATATCAACTAGCAACTGTAAGAATGGCTATCATCAAAAAGACAAGAGACCAAGCACTGGCGAAAATGTGGAGAAGAAGCCCAGCTGGCATGGCTCAGTAGTTGAGTGCCAACCTATGAACCAGGACGTCATAGTTTGATTCCTGATCAGGGTATGTGCCTGGGTTGCAGAGTCCATCTACAGTAGGGGGGTGGGGAGGAATGATCAATAATTATCTCTCATCAATGATGTTTCTATCTCTCTCTCCCTCTCCCTTCCTAAGGAAAAAAAATGAAAATGTGGAGAAAATAGAATACTTGTACATTGTTAGTGGGGATGTAAATCATTGCAGCAATTTTGAAAAACAATATGTAGGTTTGTCAAGAAATTAAAAATAGAACTACCCTATGATCCAGCAATTCCACTACTGGGTATATATCTAATGGAAATTAAATCACTGTCTCAAAGAAATATCTACAACTCCCATGGTTATAGTAACATTATTTACAATAGACAACTCATGGAAAGAACCTAAGTATCCCTCAATGGATAAAGAAAATGTGATATGTTTTTCAGCCATAAAAAGAAGGAAATCCTGTATTTTATGACAACATGAATGCACAAGAAGGCATTATCCTAAGTTAAATAAGTCAGACAAAAAAAAAGGACATTGACTGATCTCTCCTATATATGGAATTTAAAAATACTTAAACTTATATAAACCAAGAGTAGATTGCTGATTTTCAGGGGTGGTGGGATACAGGAAGGTGTGAAGATGGTCAAGGGTTATAAACTTATAGTTATAATATAAGTTCTGGAACTATACTGTACTTTATGTTGACTATAGTTAACAATACCAAATTGTATATTTGGAAGTTACTAAGAAAATAAATCCTTAAAGTCCTCACATCATACACCAAAAAAATGGCAAGTATGTGAGGTGATAAATATATTAACCAACATCACTGTGGTGATCATTTTTCAATATTGTATCATCTGTTGTATATCTTAAACTGACATAATGTTATATGTCAAATATATCACTATAAAGCTAGAAAAAAGAAAAGAAAAGAAAATACTTAGAAATATATTTTTCAAAAGAAGTACAAAACTTATACCAAGAACTACAAAATATTGTTGAAAAAAAATGAAGATCTAAATAACTAGAAAGACATTCCATGGTCATATATCAAAAGACTTAATATTGCTAAAATGGCAGTATTTCCCAAATTGATCTACATATTCAACTTAATCCCTATCAAAATCCCAACAAAATCTTTGCAGAAATTGATAAGCTGATCTTAAAATTCATATGGGACAAAGAATAGCAAAAACAATCTAAAAAAAATAGAGGGTTCATACTTCCTGATTACAAATTTGCTACAAAACTGCAATGTAATCAAGATAGTACAGGTAGAAGGATAGACATACAGATTAATGGAGTAAAACTGGAAGTTCAAAAATAAACCCTTAATTTACCAAGCGATTTTTCACAAGGATGGCAAGAAAATTCAATTCAATGGTGTGGGGGAAAGAGATAGTCATTAACAAATGTGCTGAGACAACTGTGTACCCAGGTGCAAAAAAGTGAAGTTGGACTCCTTCTTTGAAAATCAATATTAACTCAAAATGGATCACAAACTTCAATGTGATATAAAATCCTTATGGAAAAATAGATGGCGGCTGGCAGAACAGAGGTGAGGGAGAGGAAGTGAGTGAGTGGATGAAAGGAGAGTGTGTGGATGTGTGTGGTGTGTGTGTATGACTAAGGGACACAGTTAAATCCTGCAGGATCAGCAGGGGCTGGCAGACGAGGCTCTCTTGAACAAGGAGAGAATACTACCACCACTGTGGGCACTCCTTGGACTGCAGGACTCTGGCGCGGAGCCCACGGCATCTTGAAGGGAACAGCGGCCTTTTCTACAAACTCATCAGCACCACCACCCAGTCAGGACTTTGACACTGTCAGCGACCCAGGAGCCACTACAGTCAAAATCCTGCTACCCCAGCTGCAGACCCATGGATCCTAGGACATATACCTCCAAAGATGCACCCTTCCTGCAGCAGTATGTACATCTTCCTCCCTCCTCATCAGCAAAACCACACTGACGCATTTTCCAACATGCAGGCATCCAGGGCATACCACTCTGGAGGCAGCACCCTGGGAGCCATTGTGAGGCCTGCTGGATGTGATTCTGTACAGACAAGGATGTGCTGCCTCACAGTAGAAATTCTGAATTCCCTCTGCCTGAATAACTGCCGACAGACACCCCAGCTGTGTAACTTCAGTACCAGGGCCCCACAAAGTACCTCCGAGCTCTGCTATGGCAAACATTCCAGCATAGTCTGTGCACACATTTCCAATGGGCAGGCACCCTGAGCTCATCTATCCACAGGGTCCTCTGGGGAGATTCTTTGAGCCCCTGCTGGATGTGATTCTGTACAGATAAGGATGCACTGCACTGCAGAAGAAATTCTGAATTCCCTCTTCCTGAATAACTGCTCACATACACCACAGCTGCTTAACTTCAGCGCCAGGGCCCCTCAAAGTGCATTAGAGCTCTGAGCCAGCAAACGCACCACCACAGTCCATGTGCATATTACCAACGGCAGGTACCCTGATCCCACCTATCCACAGGGTGCTTATGGGAGCTGCTGTGAGTCCTTGCTGGGTGTGATTTTGGAAAACAGGGACACACTCCCCTGGCAGTAGAAATTCTGAATTCACGCATCCTGGATACCTGCACACAGATGTCACAATTACATGGCTTCAGGGCCAAGGATTTTTTATGACTGCTTCAATTTCTTCCATAGTTATTGGCCTATTGAGATGTTTAGATTCTTCCGGATTGAATTTTGGAAGATTATATTTTTCTAGGAATATGTCCATTTCCTCCAGGTTGTCCTATTTGTTGGAATAGAGTTGTTCATATTATTTTTTTTAACAATCCAAGAGGAAGGAACACTACCAAGCTCCTTTTATGAAGCCAGCATCACCCTAGTACGAAAACCAGATAAAAACAACAAAATGAAAGAGAATTACAGGACAATATTCCTCATGAATATAGATGCCAAAATCCTCAACAAGATTCTAGCAACTCGGATTCAGCAGTACATCAAAAAGATCATACACTATGACCAAGTAGCATTTATCCCAGGAATGCAAGAATGGTACAATATCTACAAATCGATAAACGTGATACATCATCACATAAACAAATTGAGAGATAGAAATCACATAGTCAAATCAATTGATGCAGAAAAAGCATTTGACAAAATCAAACATTCATTGTTTTGATAAAAATTCTCAGTAAGGTGGCAATAGAAGAATCATACCTCAACATAATAAAAGTCATATATGACAACCCAAAGCCAAAATCATACTCAATGGGCAAAAACTAAAAGCAGTTCCCCTAAGAATAGGAACAAGACAGGGATGCCCACTCTCACCACTCCTGTTCGATGTAGTACTGGAAGTGTTAGCCATTGTGATTAGAAAGAAGATATAAGAGCCATCCATCTTGGAAAAGAAGAAGTAAAACTCTCCTTATTTGCAAATGACATGATATTGTATATAAAAATCCCTAAAGACTCCATCAAAAAACTATTAGACTTAATAAATGAATATGGCAAAGCAGCAGGATACAAAATTAATGTCAAGAAATCTATGGCATTTCTATACACCATTTGTGAACTTATAGAAAGAGAGACTAAAAAAGCAATAACATTTACCATCACACTAAAAATATTAATATATCTAGGCATAAACTTAACTAAGGTGGTAAAAGACCTATATGTGGAAAACTACATGAGATTCAAAAAAAAGGAGAGAGAGATAGAGGAAGACGTGGACAGAAAAACATACCATATTCATGGATTGGTAGAATCAACATCATTAAAATGTCCATACTACCAAAGCAATATATAAATTTAATGCACTCCCCATTAAAATACTAACAGCATATTTCACAGACCTAGAAAGAACTCTCCAAAACTATAATTGGAATAAAAAAAAAGACCCCAAATAGCCACAGCAATCCTGAGAAAGAAGAACAAAGTCAGTGGGATCTCAATACCAGATTTCAAGCTGTATTACAAAGCAACTGTTCTGAAAACAGCCTGGTACTGGCACAAGAATAGGCATATAGACCAATGGAATAGAATAGAGAACCCAGATATTGACCTAAACCACTATTCTCAATTAATATTTGACAAAGGAGGCATAAACATACAATGGAGTCAAGACAGTCTCTTCAATAAATGGTGTTGGGAAAATTGGACAGATACATGCAAAAAAATGAAACTAGACCACCAAATTATACCATACACAAAAATAAACTCAAAATGGATGAAGGACTTAAAAATAATACAGGGAACCATAAAAATACCAGAGGAATCCACAGGAAGAGAAATCTCAGACATAAGCCGAAGAAATTTCTTCACTGTTACAGCTCTTAGGGCAATGAAAATTAATGTGAAAATAAACAAATGGGACTACATCAAAATAAAAAGCTTTTGCACAGCGAAAGACACCATCAACAAAACAACAGACTGGATCAGAAAACTGTGGTACATCTACACAATGGAATTCTATGCTGCCATTAAAAAGAAGGAATTCTTACCATTTGCAGCAACCTGGTTGGAACTGGAGAACCTTATGCTTAGTGAAATAAGCCAGTCAATGAAGGAGAAGCATCACATGATCTCACTCATTTGTCGATAATAAAGAACATTATAAACTGATGAACAAAAGGATAGATACAGAGACAGTAAAGCTTCAAACAGACTGTGAAATTACAGCAGGAAGATTAAAATTAGGTGAGCTAGATAAGAGATCAATCAAAGGACTTGTATGCATGCATATAAGCATAACCAATGAACATAGACACTGGGGGGTTGGGGTATGCCTGGGAGGGAGGGGCGGCAATGGGGAGATATGTATACAAAATTAATAAAAATTAAAAAAAATAAAATCTCACAGCAAAAGCTTTGTATGTAATATGGTATAAAATAAGGGAAGTGCTGAATGTCAGCACTAAATACTATGAGTTGAGGAAGAATGTTAATAATGGGTGATAAATATGATACTATCCTATAGTAATTTCATTATGTTTCCTGATACTGACACCTATGTATCCTTGAGTATATTTCATTTATACTAAATTTCAATTGAAAAAGGACTTGAAGTTTTGAGTTGTCTTGATACATTAAAATACTATATAATAAAAGGCTTATATGCAAATTGAAAAACAAAACAAAACAGGAAAGCCCACTACATGGGAGGATGTATTTGCCAATGTTATCACCCATAAGGGTTTAATCTCCAAAAATTACAGGGACTCATACAACTTAATAAAAAGAAGATAAATGATCCAATAAAACAATGGGCAACAGACCTAAATAGAAACTTTTAGAAAGAAGGCAGAAGAAAGGCCAAGAGACATGAAAACATGCTCAAAGTAACTAATTATCCAAGAGATGCAAATCAAAATGACAATGTGGTACCATTTGAAAGCTGTCAGAATGACTATCATCAACAAATCAACAAAGGACAAGTGCTGAAGAGGATGTGGAGAAAAAGAAACCCTTTTGCACTGCTGGTGGGAATGCAGACTGGTGCAGCCACTATGGAGAACAGTATGGAGTTTCCTCAAAAAACTAAAAATGGAACTCTCATTTGACTAAGTGATCCTACTTCTAGGAATATATCCCAAGAAGCTAGAGACACCACTCAGAAAAGATGTATGCACCCCTATGTTCATAGCAGCACAATTCACCATAGCTAAGATTTGGAAACAGCCTAAGTGCCCATCAGTAGTTGAATGAATTAGAAAACTATGGTCCATCTACACAATGGAATCCTACACTGCTTTTTAAAAAAAGAAGGAATTCCTACCATTTGCAGCAGCATGGATGCACTTAGCATTGTGCTAAGTGAAATAAACCAGGCAATGAAAAAAATACATGATTTCACTCATTTATGGAAAATAAAGGACATTATAACCTGATGAACAAAAAGATAGATACAGAGGCATCAAACCATCCAATAGACTGTCAAAATACAGTGGGAAGGCTGGTGAGTGTCGGGGGGGCCGGGGCAGCGGGAGAGTAAAAAGAGATCAACCAAAGGATTTATATGCATGCACATAAGCACAACCAATGGACACAAGACACTGGCGGGGGGATGAGGGTATGCGACAGGGGGTAGGGGAGGCTGGGGTAAGGTCAATGGGGGGGAATGGAGATATATTTACTAGTATATGTAATACTTTAACTAATAAAATTTATAAATAAGTAAATCCTTAGAAGAAAACATTGGTGTAAATCCTTGTTTACCTTGGAAAGCCCAGTGATTTTCAACCTTTTTCTTCTCATAGCATATATAAACTAATTACTAAAATTCTTTAGCACATCAAAAAAATTATATTTTTTGCAGATCTAAAAGAAAAGTATAATTTGGATCCATTCACATTGAACAGCTATTTTTATGATAGTTGTCATTTTTTAACTTGACAATCTAAAGGAAAAAGGTTTTTGTCCCTGACTAAGTAGTCAGGTATTGCATGTTTTAAAAATTCTTGCAGCATACCAGTTGAAAATCACTGGGTTTGGAAATAGTTTTTTAGAAATAACACCAGCAACACAAGCAACAAAAGCAAAAAAAATAGATAAACTGGATATTATCAAAATTAAAACCTTTTATGTTACAAAAGACACCATTCAAGAAAGTGGGGGAAAAAACTCACATAATTGGAAAGAATATTTGCAAGTCATATATATGTGATAAGGGACTCTTACCTAAACTATATAAAGAAATCTTATAGCTCAACAATCAATATCTAATAACTCAATTAAAAATTAGGCAAATAATTTGCAGACATTTCTTTAAAGGAGCAATACAATTAGCCAATGAACACATAAAAAAAAGTTGCTCAATATCTTTAGGGATAATCAAAGCAAAATCACAAGTGAAATACCTCTTGAGACTCAGGAGGATATATGTAATATTTTATAAAAAAGGCAAATAATAACAAGTATAAGTGAGGACATGGAAAAATTGAAATCCTATTATGTTCCTTGTAGGAATGTAAAACTGTATAGTCTCTTGGAAACTCTCTGGCAGCTCTTCAAAATGTTAAACACAGAGTTACCATATGACCCAGAAATTCCACTTCTAGGTATATATTGAAGAGAGTTAAAAACAAATGTCCACACAAAAACATGTACACAAATATTCAAAGCAGCATTAGTCATATGAGCCAAAAGACAGAAACAACCCAAAATGTGGAGTCTATAGAATAAAATATTCTTTAACCATAAAAAAATAAAATACTGATTTATGCTATACCATGAATGAACCTTGAAAATATCCTAAGTGAAAAAAAAATACCACACATAAAACTAGAGGCCTGCTGCACAAAATTCCTGCAGTGGGTGGGGGGTCCCTCAGCCTGGTCTGCTTCCTCTTACAGTCCAGGACCCCTCTGGGGATGTCTGCCTGGGATCGGGCCTAAGCCGGCAGTCAGACATCCCTCTTGCAATCCAGGATCCCTCACTCCTTACATTCGGCTCGCTGCTCCTTAGTGGCAGGCTCCTTACAGCTTGCCTCACTGCTCCTTAGTGCTGCTGAGGAGGCAGGAGAAGCTCCCGCCACTGCTGCTGCACTTGCCAGCTGTGAGCCTGGCATCTGGCTGAGTGGCTACTCACCCTGTGGGAGCACACTGACCACCAGGGGGCAGCTCCTTCATTGAGTGTCTTCCCCTGGTAGTCAGTGCACATCATAGTGACTGGTCATTCCACCGTTAACAGTTGCTTAGGCTTTTATTATGTACATGTCTAGAATAGCTGAATCTATAATAGAGATTAAGTAGAGTAATGTTTTCAAGGGAAACATTTAGTAAGGAATGGGTAGTGACTGCTTATAGAGACTGGGCTTCTTTTTGTGACTCTATAAAGTGCATTTTCATAATGGTTGCATAATTTTGTAACTATATTAAAACATTGAATTGCACAGTTTAAATGGATGAAGTGTATGATATGTGAAACATATCTCAATAAAGCTGTTGTTTAAAATAAAAGAAGTTCTGGATAAAATTGCTGGCACCTTGGCATGGATTAAGTCAGAGCACCAAACTATATTAGTGGCCACTGTATTTTTCACAACCATGCACTTGTGGAAAAAGAAACCATTTCACTGCTCACTTTTATATTTAAATATTTAAAATGATTCCAATAAAAGAATATACTTGATGGAACAGTAGCAATTATAGTGTTCATTAAAAATTATATTTATGCTAATGTACACTGTGTTTATTTTTATTTATAAATATATTTATAAAAATTTTAAAGGTTATACAGATTCTAAGAAAGTTGTAGTGCTGCATAATATTCTAAATTTATATAACATACCATACCATTCTAAACTTGCTTCAATTAGGTTGTTTAGTTTCTAGAGTTATAAATCTTGATTTACATTGGCCACAATAAAAATCCTTTTTTTTTTCAAGAGGGTAAAATATACACATAATATTTGGTTGAGGATTCTAGAAACCTATTTGTATTATTCATCATAATAAAGAAAGTTCTTTAAGAAAGAAGAAGGGGGAGAAGCGAGAGGAGAAAGGAAGAGAGAGACAGAGAGAGAGAGAGAGAGAGAGAGAGAGAGAGAGAGAGAGAGAGAGAAAAGGGGGGGATTCCCATTAGTTGCCTCTGCATGCACCCTAAACGCACAACCTGGATATGTGACCTGACCAGGAATCAAACCTGCCACCTTCTAGTGTATAGGACAACATTCCAACCAACTAAGATACACTAAGATACAGCCAGGGCAGTAAGTTCTAAAATACATTGTTTAATTTCTCAACTTTTAAAATATGTTTCCCTATATCTTGAGTTATATATTGCAAGATGGCCTATAATGCTAGCTTTAGATGTCATAGTTAATCCACATTTTAAAATACTTCCAAATTAACTAGGTTCTAAATCTATTCATTCAAATACTTAGTGTACTTTTTTCTATATCACAAAGGCCCAGATATTATCAACTGATAAAGTAGAACATTTGAATAAATGATCTCATGAATCCATTTGCTGCAATCTTGCTACAACACAAAAGTTATTTGCTAACTGGCTCCAAGGGAGAATAAAAAAATAGTTGAATAATTTATTTCAAATATAAGAGCTGTTTAATACTGCAGTACTTTTTTTTCCCCCAACACTATTTATTTATTTTTTCAATTTGATGGTAAAACTAGATTTTTTTAAACTTTCATAAATCTTTATTGTTCAGATTATTAGAATTGTTCCTCTTTCCCACCCCATATCTCCTCTCTACCTTGCTACCACCCCACCCTCCGCCCTTACCTCTCCCCTCCCCCATAGTCCTCATCCATAAGTGTATGATTTTTGCCCAGCCTCTCCCTGCATCCCCCCTCACCTTTTTCCCCCTGAGAATTATCAGTCCACTCCCTTTCTATGTCCCTAATTCTATTATATTCACCAGCTCTGTTCATCGGATTTTCAATTCACTTCATTTTTAGATTCACTTGTTGATAGATATGTATTTGTTGTTCATAATTTTTACCTTTACCGTTTTCTTCTTCCTCTTCTTAAAGAATACCTTTCAGCATTCCATAAAATATTGGTTTGGTGTTGATGAACTCCTTTAGTTTTTTCTTATCTGTGAAGCTCTTTATCTGCCCATCAATTCTGAATGATAGTTTTGCTGGGTGGAGTAATCTTGGTTGTAGGTTCTTGCTATTCATCACGTTGAATATTTCTTGCCACTCCCATCTGGCTTGCATAGTTTCTGTTGACAAATCAGCTGACAGTAGAGTGGGTGCTCCCCTTTATGTAATTAACTGTTTTTCTCTTGCTGCTTTTAATATTCTCTCTTCATCTTTTGCTCTTGGTATTTTAATTATGATGTGTCTTGGTGTGCTCCTCTTTGGATTCCTTTTGTTTGGGGTTCTGTGGGCTTCCTGGATTTGTAAGTCTATTTCTTTCACCAGGTGGGGGAAGTTTTCAGTCATTATTTCTTCAAATAGGTTTTCAGTATCTTGTTCTCTCTCTTCTTCTGGCCCCCACATAATTCTGATGTTGGTATGCTTGAAGTTTTCCCAGAGGCTCCTTACACTATCTTCACATTTTTTTATTCTTTTTGCTTTTTGCTTTTCCAGTGGAGTGTTTTTTGCTTCTTTGTATTTCAAATCTTTGACTTGATTCTTAAGATCCTCTATTCTACTTTTAGGTTTCTATATAATATTTTTTATTTCAGTCAGTGTATGTTTAATTTCTATTTGGTTCTTTTTCATCTCCTACTGTGTCTCGCTAAATTTATCCATTTTTTCTAGGAAATTCTTGAAAAACCTTATAACCGTGGTTTTGAACTCTACATTTAGTTGTTTTTCCTCCATTTCTTTCATTTGTGACCTGTTCTTTAGTCTCCATATATTTTGCCGCTTCCCTGAGTTGGTGGAGTAGCTTTGTGTGCTAGCTGTCCTATGTGGCTCAGTAGCTCTGCCAACCCAGTTACCTGAGGTGGACTCTCTTTGTGCACCCCTTTGTGAACTGTGTGTACAGTCTTGTTGTAGTTAATTCTTGATTGTTGTTGGTATCACTGGGAGATTAACCTCCAAGCCAACTGGTTGTGAGAATCAGCTGTGTCTGCGCATGTGGGCTTGCCTCCAGACCTCTGCCTTTTGTGCAGGAGCTTCCGGGACTCTACCTTTCGGTTCCCCTGATTTTCCGTATGCTCTAGGGACCCATATGAGTCTGGGTCCCCAGTGTCTTGCCCGAAACTGGAGTTCAGTGTAATTGGACCTGGATTTCAGTGCTGTTGTGAGGTTCTATTTTCCTCCTGCTAGAGGAAGCCAGGCACAATCAGCAGTCAGCGCTCTGTGTGTGCACTTTTGCCGGCACTTTTGCATGCACTTTTTGCGAGCCCCCAGACTTCTGTCTTTTGCAGCTCCAAGTTTCCATGCACTCCTTCCTTTTCACAACAGTACAGACTCCCCCATATGAGTCTCAGCTGGGGCTGGAGTTCAGTGCAGTTGGGATTTTCCTTCTCCCTCCCACTAGAGGAACCCTGCCAGACCCTCTTCCTCCCGTCCTCTCCATGAGTGTGTCTCCGTACCTCAGCATTTTACAGCTCCTCCGAGTCTTCGTGAGTCCCTCTCTTTACTTTTAGTTGTAGAATTTTCACTCAGCCAGCTTTCCTGTGGTTCTGTCTTTTCCTTGTAGTTTTGAAATTGTTGTGCGAGGCAACAGTTTAGGTGTTCACTTATGCCGCCATCTTGGTTTCTCCTAATACTGCAGTACTTTTAAAACTGAATTTTAGTTTTCTCCATTATGCAGAAACATATCAGTTGTACATGCTTCCATTTCAGGAAATTTTCTTGTTTTCTCTCTCCCTGAGCAGTTACTGAAAAGAATTTTATGAAGATGCAAGCAAAAAAAGTTAAATAAGTAATAAATATTGCCAGACTATTAATCACTTATTTGTTTTGCATCCACCTAATCTAATAATAGAGTAATATGCAAATTTGTCCTTAACAGCATCATGGATCACTATCGGATCACCAGGCTGTGTCCCCAACTTCTGCTCAGGCAGCTGCAGGGCCCACGGCAGGATAGGATACAATAGAAGGGGAAGTAAAATGCATGCAGAAGGAGGTAGCGACCGTGCAAGGGAACAGTGAGGCGTGGAGGAGGTGCACCTGGCAAGAAGTGGAGTGCAGGTGGTGCAGAGCAGGGAGCCCAACCCAGATGCAGGAGGAGGGCAGTGGTGGCCATTGGCTAGGAGGCACCCATGGGTCCAGGATGGAGTGGAGGATAATCTGAGGCCTTCTGGGTGGAGGTGCTCCTGCTTTGCAGCAGCAGCAGTGGCCAGGCCACGTGGGCCTCAGCCACCCTCAGTGGGAATGGGAGCAGGACAGTGGCAAGGAGGCTGGGGAAGGGGGAGATGGTAAACATCTGACGGTGGCTGAGCCCTGGGCTGGGGGTCAATGACCATCCCCAAAGGAAGCTTTAAGAATGGAAGGAATGAAGGAAGAACTTTATAAAGGAGTCAGTAGAGAGCAGAGTTAAAGAAGGAAAGAGGATGTGTGTATGAACTGTAGGAGCTATAATGAAAATCAAGTATAGTTTTGTACTGGGGGCAGATTTTAAAAGTAGGAGTCAGAAAATAAAAAAAGATAAATAATAATGAATAATTAGGTAGGTAGACAGATAGATATTACAACAGTGGAAGTAAGTAGAGAAGAGTGCATGGGAAAGGTACCATAAGAGAGAAAGAGGAAGAGAAGAAAAGTTTTAAAGAAGAGCCAGTAGAACTTAAAAGGAGAATAGGAAGAAGGAAGAAATGGTGGAGGGAGCAAAGCATGTTCAAGAGAGGAAGTGAAGAAAAAATTAAGGTGGGAAGGAAGGAAAGGGGGAGGAAGGAAAGGGATAAAGATAAAAGAATGAAGAAATGTGGGGAGGGAGGGTAGAAGAAAGATTGGAAGGAGGATGATGGAACAGAAGTAGGAAATAAGGAGGAAAGAAAAGTTTATAAATAATGAGTCTGTAGGAAAAAGTGTTACATAAAAGAGAGAAAAATTGTGTGACAGGAAAAAGCCAATAAGGAACTCAAATACAATTATGTGCGAAGGGGATAAGATTTAAAAAAATAGTTAATAGGGGTGACCAGGCCAGCAGGGGAGGGTAGTTAGGGGTGACCAGGCTGGTAGGGGAGGGCAGTTAAGGGGAACAGGCCAGGAAGGGAGGGCAATTAAGAAGATCAGGCCAGCAGGCCAGGGCAGTTAGGGGGATCAGGCAGGCAGGGCAGGGCAGTTAGGGGCATCAGGCAGACAGGCAGAGTGGTTAGGGCAGGCAGGCAGGTGAGCAGTTAGGAGCCAGAGGTCCCAGATTGAGAGAGGGATGCCCAATTGCCAGTTTAGGCCCAATCCCAGATTGGAGAGGGTACAGATCAGGCTGTGGGACCACCTCCCACCTCATGTACAAATTTTGTACACTGGGCCTCTAGTCCTATCTAATAAAAGAGTAATATGCAAATTGACCATGCCTCCACTACACCCACAAGCCATGCTCACAAGCTATGCTCACAAGCCACGCCTACCAGCCAATCAGGAGTGAATATGCAAATTAACCCAACCAAGATGGTTAAGGCCACATAGAGAGCAGGAGGGAGGCTTGAGTTGCCCTGGCGATGAAGGAAGCCAAACTTTCCACACACCCTGGCAGGCTCAGATCTCCACTTAAGGTTACAAAGTTTCAATTATAGAAGATAAATAAATTCCAACAGAAATGGCTGCCGCCATGTAGTTAGCAGAAAGCTTGGCTCCACTCCAAGCTACAAAGTTTCAATTCTAGAAAATAAATAAATCCAAGATACCAGGGCCTCCACTTGGGTTGCCAGGGAGTGTGGGTGGCCTGCAAACCATGATAGGCCCCTCCCCCAGGCTGCTCCACACCCCAAAAGAACCCCCACCCTGATATGGGACACCCTTCAGGGCAAACCAGCAGGCCCCCACCCATGCACCAGGCCTCTATCCTATCTAATAAAAGAGTAATATGCAGATTGACCATCACTCCAACACACAAGATGACTGCCCCCATGTGGACACAAGATGGCCAGCAGGAGAGGACAGTTGGAAGGGACCAGGCCTGCAAGGGACGGCAGTTGGGGGTGATCAAGCCTGCAGGGGAGAGCAGTTAGGGGTGACCAGGGTTGCAGGGGATGGCAGTTAGAAGCAAACAGTCTGGCAGGAGAGAAGTTAGGCATCAATCAGGCTAGCAGGGGAGTGGTTAGGGGATGATCAGGCTGGCAGACAGGATTGGTTAGGACCATCAGGAAGGCAAGCAGGCAAGCAGTTGGGAACCAACAGTCCTGGATTGTGAGAGAGATGTCCGAATGCCCATTTAGGCCTGGTCCTACCTGGATCAGGCCTAAACGGGCATTCGGACATCCCTCGAAGGGTCCCAGATTGGAGAGGGCGCAGGCTGGGCTAAAGGACACCCTCCTAGCCCTCTAGTTTATAAATAAAATATAACAAAACAAAGAAGTTTAAAATTGAAAACCTTCCATATTAATTCTTCTTTCTACCTTCACTCCTCCAAGTTAAAAAGTTCCAAGTTCTGCTCTGGCTGGTTTGACTCAATGGATAGAGCATCAGCCTGTGGACAGGGGGTCTCAGGTTTGATTCCGGTCAAGGGCATGTGCCTGGGCTGTGGGCTTGATCCCTCTTGGGGAGGTGCAGGAGGTAGCCAATCAATGATTCTCTCTCATCATTGATGTTTCTCTCTTTCCCTTTCCCTTCCTCTCTGAAATCAATAAAGATATTAAAAAAAAAAAGTTCCAAGTTCTTATCCAGTCTCACTCAAGCTCAGATTCTCTCAACATTCTGGTGGGTAGAGATGTACAGCTATACAGCTATATAGCATCTAATAAAATTCTGGGCCACAGTCACTGAGTAAACAGGCAAAGATAAACAAAAGGCATTTCTTATCAAACAAACACAACATGATTGAGCATACAGCATTTCAATCAGTCAACATCTGTTGTATAAACATATTTCCTATGTTATAAATGTACTGTGAATGTACAATTCATTTTTATGAACTTACTGCCTCATGCTGCCTTATCATTGTATTTTAATTCTAGTTATAAGGACCTGAACAAGAAAGTACAGTATATGCTAAATTCAAGAAAATCTTGATTATTCATAACCATTCAGGAATGAGTTATCCAAATTGCCCAGCTAGTTACACAAGAGCTTAATACTTCAAAAACAAACACTTTTAATTTAATCTGTTAGACAGAAATCTACACAAAACACTCATTGTATATCTTCATAAGTAGAATATGGTGAATACTCACAATTTAATTTTTTTTATCAATTTGTGTCATTATTATGAACAGCATTTACTGCACTATGTTATAATGCAATGATGCCCTCAAAGCCTATTTTAGCAAGGTAGAGCTATTCATTCCACACTGCTGAGTCCTTGGCTTTTTACTGGTTTTCCAATTCCTTCCTTAGAGTGAATGTCCCTCCCTCCTACTATCTTCTATGAGCCTTTCTAACATTTCTAAATTGCCTCTACAGCTATTGGCTGGAAAATCTGGTAATCATCATTTAAGCATAGCAAGTAAATAATTCATGAATGAGAATTTGAGAAGCTTACCCTATAAAGTACATGAACTTATAGACATGAATTTTGTGATACATACTTTAATCTTCACAAACTTTTTTTCTCTTTTTCTAGTTCTTAGATCAGGCTACAAGACAACTGACTTCCAGCTATATGATACTTTATCTTTATAATCAAAAAAATTTATGACCTGATACAAAGTCCTTAGGCAATTAAAACAAAGGTTGATTAAGACAAACTTACTTCTTCTGCAACTACAGATTTTAAGTAGTATAGTTTTCTAAACTTGAACTTTTAGAATACCTAAGAAATAAATTGCATAGAGACTTAATACTCCAGAAGCATGGCTAAGAATTCTTAAAACTCATATAAAATGAAGTATATAAATAGGAGAACAAGTTCAATTCAATCAGGAAATGTTTATTGGGCATCATAGTAGATACCACAGGGGATATAAAAATAAATAACATACAGTTCTTGCTTTAGAAAATTAATATCTAGTAAGCCAGATTACATGATACTAATGACTAAGAGGAAAAGCAAAGAAAGGTAAGCGATGTTACAAAAGCATAAATAAGGTACCATGGGAGTTCAAAGAAATGAGATTAAATTTAGTTTGGGGAGAAGGATCAGAAAATCACAGTGTTTCATCATGGAATAAATGGGTGAGCATTATAGGTTGGATGGGTTCTTGAGGAGAAGTAGGAGGAAGAGGCAGCAGGCGTAGGCAACTCAGGCTAAGGATACTGGATTCATTCATTCCACAAATAATTACTAAGTGTTTATTATGTGTCAAATACTGTTGTAGTTACTGGGGATAGAGTAGCAAACAAAACTGACAAAAACCCCTGTCCTCATCGAACTTAATAGTGGTGGGGTTGAGGGGGTTGGGAGGCAGAGGGAGAGAACAAAAAATAGTTAACATGTGTTAACCACTGGTTAAGTGCTTTACAAATAAATTCCTTTCATCCTCAAAACATCTCTATGAAATAGATTATTATTATTCTATTTTACAGATAGAAAACTGAGCAGAGGTTAGATAAACTGCCCAAAAGCACAAAATGAAAAATGGAATCAGGATCCAAACCAGGGATGTTCAAGCTATGGACTCTGTGTTCTTTCCTTTTTAATTTCTTTATTGATTAAGGTGTTACATGTTCCCCCATTCCACTCCATTCCCCCACTCATGTCCTCACCCCCCTGTTGTCTGTGTTCTTAACCATTATGCTATTATAAATAAGCATGATCTATGACATATTGGATGTTAATTTGTACTCTATGTTCAGGGAGCAGTAATCCCATTTATTTGAAATATATAAGCAAATAGTAAAGGACAGAGCTAAAAAAATACAATGGGCTTCTATTATGGATGGACTTCAATGTAAATCAGAGGAGTGCCTGCTGAATTAAGTGCAACTGGAAGCCATCAAAGATGATCATATGATTAATGCCTCACTTTATAAAGGATGAATAGGAGTAAGGAGAGAGGCCAGGAGAGGAAATGAGATTTACTACTGAACATTTGTTAAGAATATTGACACAGCCCAGGTAATAAGTAATTAAGTGATATAATATAGGATGGGACAAAAGTAGGTTTACAGTTGTTCGTATGGAAAATAATATAATAACTAACAAATAATAACACACGAATAAACTCTGTGTTTCATGTATTCACAACTGTAGGCCTACTTTGTCCTCACCCTGTATGTTATATATAATATGATATATGATAAAATGTAATTTAAATTACGTCAGTTCTTCTGGAAACCGATCATTGTCTCACTAATAGAAAGATGTGGACAGGAAACCAGAAGGCTGGTCAACCTTACTTGCTCTGAAAGGTCAGAGCTAATCACTCATTGTTTAGTTGAGACATGGGTAGCTGAAGCAGTCTCACCTGTTTGTCTTATGTAAATTTCTGCAGCTTGGCTACTATTGGGATTTCCTGCCTAAAGACTATGGGTGTATCCCATAGTCTTAATAAAAGGGATACCAAGGCCAGAATGAGGTGTAGTCCTCTCTTGGGCTTCTGACTGGCCCCCCTATTTCCCAAACTAATGTTTTTCTAGTCTCTTTTCATTTGTGTGCAGCATTCTCCAGAACCCGAACCCTGAACCACACAGGACGTGAAAGGGGTTCCCACACAGTTCCAAGAAATTAGATCTCTCTCTCCCTCCCCACCTCCTCTCTCTTTTCTCCCTCTCTCTCTCTCTCTCTCTCTCTCTCTCTCTCTCTCTCTCTCTCTCTCTCACACACACACACACACACACACACACACACACACACACACACACACCAATAACTGGAAAACTCATTCTTGAGTTCAGGCCAAAACTTTTAAGTCACCCGTGACTTCTGTTTCTTCTCACATTCTATATCCAATCAATAGCAAATCCAGAATTCAACAATCTTTCACCACTTTTACTACCACTCCCCTAGTCCAGTGGTTGGCAAACTGCAGCTCCTGAGCCACATGTGGCTAGCGAGCCGCGGTTTATCACTCTGTTGACTAATGAGTTTGCTGACCACTGACCTAGACTCTCGATTCCAATAATTACAGGCTGTTGTTGTTCCTTGTGATTAAGCCCCTATCCCAGTGGTCGGCAAACTCATTAGTCAACAGGGTGGCAAACTACAGCTCACGAGCCACAGTTTGCTGATCACTGCCCTATTCCAAGCTATCAAAACTCTTGGCCAACTTACTGAAATAGCCTTCTTACTCCCTGCTTCTACCCTTGCCCCACCTGCTACAATCTTATTCTCAAACCAGTAGCCAGATCTATCTTGCTAACAATAATAACAAAAAAAGGCAATCCAGGTTGTTCCTTTGTTCAAAACTCTCCAATGGCTTCCCATTTTATTCAGAGTAAAAAGCTAAAGTTTTACAATAGCCTACCAAGCCCTACATGATCTAGTCCTCTTCCATTCACCAATCTGAACTCACTTCCTACTACATTTTCTTTCACTGACTGTGCTTCTGTCATACTGCCACTTTGCTCTTTCTGGAACACTTATGTTCTCCCCATATCAGGGTCTTTACACTTGCTTGTCTCTGTTCATGTCTGCCTGACTCTCTCCTAGCCTCAAATCTCTGCTCAAATGTCATATTCTCAGTTAGCTTTTCTAACTTTTAAAATTGTACACATATACATATGTTATGCCAACCTTCTCTATCCAACTTTGCCAATTTTTCTCCATATAACTTTTCATTACCTGACATTTATATATTTTATTAGCTGCTTGAGTTTTTATCCAACAGAATATCAGCTCCATGATGGCCAGGATTTTTGTTTGCTGTGTTTACTCTTACATTCTCAGTACCTTTAATAGTGCCTGGCACATAGTAGTCCTCAATACATATTTGTTGAATAAATTAATGAATTCAGGAAAAACAAAATAAGATAAACAAGGGATACTGAAGAATCATACTTCATGTATCTGGGTAACTGATAGAATGAACAGAACAAGGAATGAGAAAATATTAAAATGTCTTCATGGTGCCCAGACTCCAGAATGACAGTAGCATTATCAGAAACAGAATAGTTAGGGAAAGTGGAGAGAGGAAATTATCTAATTTTTAAACATGATGAATATTTGGTATGGAAAACTAATGAGAGATCAAGCAATGCAAATCTGGATCTTAAGAAATTAGGGCTAACGATACAGGTTTGGTGATTATTAATATAGAGATAATAGTGGAGCATATAGAAAATACTTTTGAGAAAGGCTATATTTAGAGGGGTTCAAGGAAGAAAATCATTCAGGGAGATAGAAAGAAAACAAAACTAATGCCCTATCATCATACCAAGAGAGGATAGAGTTTCAAGAAGATGATGGTAAATTAGTATTAAATATCACAGAGAAGTCAAGAGGACTCTTAGAACAGGCAGGTTAATTTGGCAATTAGGATGCTATTGGTAATCTTTGAGAAGTATTTCATTGAAGTGGCCGGAGCAGAGGCCAAATTTGAAAGCATTTAAAAAAGATACTTTTGAGACAATGCCAGCCATTTATCTAAGTGAACAGCAGTGGGACCCCATGTGCCTGCAGCTGACAGCTGTGGGGCCTTGCACTAGCCACAACAAGGAGCCGCTACTACCACCACAGCCACTTCCTGGGTGCAGCTCCAGCTTGAAGAGTGCAACATCTTGAAGGGTTTACAAGGTCCTCTTTGGGAGGCGGCTGTGGGGAGCAGCAGTGGCTAGGCGCCAGGGCTTGCCATCACTTGGACTTATACAATCTTGGCCTAAATCCATGTCCATCCTGCTCCAGACCCCATGTACCCACATAGGTCACTACCCAGACCCGCATGCCTGCAACAGACACAGGGGGTCCTCTGTACACCTAGAAAGCATCCAGCCTGAACTCGTGCACCTGATGGGACCCAGCCTAGATACTGTGCCACTGCTGTGTGACTATCAATGACCTGGCAGGGCTCTTGCCCCTACCATTAACTCACCCACCACCACCACTACTGTGCTGCCACCATCACCCTAATGCCCAGCTACTCAGCTCCACCACCAGGGTTTTGGTGCAGGAACTGAAGGATGGGAGGTAGATGTAGCCTCCCGTGATCTGGAACTATTGAACTGACGACCTAAGGAGACTGAAGAGGCTACAGATCTATAGATGAGACTGGAGAGCCAGGGACTAAAAGAGGAGGCCCCAGAGGTAATGGATATAAAGATTACAGATTGGTACAGTAGTGGAAGCTTGGGCCTGAATTCCCTGAATAGAGTAGTGCTAGAACCCCACCATCATATAGCCTGGAAACCTCCTCCTGACCAGTGGGAAGGTTCACACAGTGGAGTTCAGGGCCAGCCTACATTAGACGGATCTGAAGAACACACCCAACATTGAATCTGGAGGGACCCTCCATTTCTTGAAGGAACTCATGCTGGTGAGCAGAAAGGGGGCTGGACAGTAGGTCAGCCCTGCCTACCTGGAAAGCAGGTGAGGTCCTCTCTTTCCCACAGCAAAACAGCTAGTTCTGACCCAACCTTCAGTAACCTGAGGCAAGGGGGAACAGCCTGCATCAGAAAATCTGTGCCCCCACAGGTGACTGAGAGGAGGTGCCAGCAAACCAGACAGAGCTGAGGCATTAGAAGGAGAGGAAGGGCCTGGCCCCCCTCCTGCAAGCTACTAACACCACTCCCAGTATGAGTCTTATCAAACCATCCCAGCTAAGACCAGGATAACACCCCCCCCCACTCCCAGAGCCCAGACCTATGGGGAAGGGGAGTAGAGCTCACAACAGGAATAATCAAAGCATGACAACCAGCCTCTGGGCTAAGGAGTCCCTACTCACTAGACTACTCAGGATTTTGGCCTTTCAACCTCAATCAGGTTGTGCAGTGCCAGAAAGGGACAGCTACTTAATAGTACAATTGCCTATAACAGAGAAGTTCCCAGGAGTCCCATGATAGACATACCAAGAGAGCAGATTAAACATCAGAAAAAATCCAGCAAGCACCACAAATAGTAGACCCAAAAGGTTTTTCAGTGTGTGTATGTGTATGTGTGTGTGTAGTTTTGTTTTTTGGTCTGTGTGTGTGAGTGGATTTTTTTTGTTTTCATTTTTTGTTGTATGTTTGTTTTCCCTTTTTTCTTTCTTTTTTTTTCTTGCAATCTCCCTAATTTCTCTCTTCCCTTTGATTCTATTCAAATTTGTCTATTCTTTTATTGTTATTAGTTTTTATTTATTTTATTTTTTATAATTTTTTTCTGTTTTACTCTTTCTATCTATATCTTATATCCATTATGGCTACTTTTTAATACATTATTATTATTTCATTTATTTTCTGTTTCATTTTCTTTTTTTCTCCTATACTAGTTCTTTTAGCTTTGTCCTTGTTTCCATATAGTCATTTTTTCATTTTCTTTTTTCTTTTTCATTTATATCCCCCCTAAGTCTTTAGTCACATATCTTTTTATTTTTTTTTCCTATGCTTTGCTATTGTTTCTTCTTTCTTAGTCTTTCTGTTGTTAATGCATTGAGTAGCTTTGATTTTCATGGAATTTTTGGTTTGGTCCTATTGTATCTTATTCTGTTCTGTCACACCTGGCATGATGATGCTGGGGTTGAACCTCACTAACAACAGATTGGAGAGGAGATGCTTACCATGAATGAGACTGCAACAATCAAGTCCCAATTACAACAGGAAGAGCCCAAATAACACACATAAGGAGCATTCTTGCTCAGGTAAACAAAGAGACTATACTACTGGAACCCTCAAGACATTTTCTATATAAAGCTATACTACAAAGACTGGAAGGCATAACAGTTCTATATCAGACATAGGAGCAAATACAAAGAGACAGCTAAAATGGGGAGACAACCCCCAAATGAAGGAAAAGAAGGAACCTCCAGAAAAAGAAATAAATGAAATGGAGGCTAGCAACCTATCACACATAGAATTCAAATCAATAGTTATATAGATGCTTAAGGACCAGTGAAAATTACAACAGAATGAAAAAGGAAGTAAGAGGCCATAAACAAGAATCATATAAAAATGAATAATATATATGACCTCAAGAACACACTGGAAGGAATTAAAAGTAGGTTAAATGAAGGAGAGTATGGAATCAGCAATTTGGAAGATAAGGTAGAAATAAATTCCAAAATTAGAGCAGCAAGTAGAAAAAATAATTAAAAGGCAGAAAGATAGCTTAAGAGAGCTCTGAGACAATATGAAACATAACAACATCTGTATTATAGGAATACCAGAAGGAGAAGAAGGACAGCAAGGAACAGAGAACTGGTTAAAAGAAATAATGACAGAAAACTCACCCAACCTGGTGAAGGAAAATGTCACAGGAGTTCAGGAGGCACAGTAAGTCCCAATCAAGATGAACCCAAAAAGACCCACACCTACACATGACATAATTAACCCTTTGTACACCATAAGTGTCTACAGATGCAAACAGCAGATGTTCCCTCCACGCCACCTGCGTCTATTATTATAGTTTCAAACCTCACATATCAACTCTGGTCACCCAATTTTAAAATAAGACTTGTTAGTGACATCTCTGGGATTGTAAAAAAATTTATGGTAACTTAAAATTCAAAAATATTCCAGCACATATGGAAGAAATGGGTATGGTTTATGTTTTGGATGTGTGGCAGTTAATTGGTTAAAATGGCAAACATTAAAGACAAAGAATCTTAAATGCAGTAAGAGAATGACAGAAAATTACCTACAAAGGAGTTCCAATTAGAATGTCAGCTGACTTCTCAATGGAAACACTTCAGGCCAGAAGGGAGTAACAGAAAATATTCTAAGTAATGAAAAGCAAGAGCCTAAAGTCAAGACTACGGTACCCAGAAGGTCTATCATTTAAAATTGAAGGTAAAATAAAAAGCTTTCCAGACCAAAAAAAAAAAAAGTTAAAGAAGTAAATTACAACCAAACCAGCAATGCAAGAAATGTTAAAAGGACTCCTTTAATAATAAGAAAAGGTGAGAGGATCATAGGCATAAAAAAATGGCAATAAATAAATACCAATCTATACTAATAATAGCCTAGGTGGTCGTCATGCCCTCAGACATCACACCCTAATGTCGCCACAAGATGGCCATCACAAGATGGCCACACACAGCAGAGGTCATCTGGTGGAGGAGGCAGGTTATGACAGGGGAGGGCAGTTGTGGACCATCAGGTCGGCAGGGGAGACAGATGGGAGTCATCAGGCCATCATGGCAGGACAGATGGAAGCCATCAGGCCAGCAGAAGAGGGTAGTTGGGGGGCAGCAGGAGAGGGATTGGACCTAATCCGGCAGTCAGACATCCCCCAAGCAGGCCCAGATTGGAGAGGGTGTAGGCTAGGCTGAGAGACATGCCTTCCAATGCACAAATTTCATGCAACAGGCCCCTAGTCAATAATAACCTTAAATGTAAAGAGCTTAAATACTCCAGTCAAAAGACATTGGGTGACTGAATGGATAAGAAAACATGATCTAAAACAAAACAAACAAAACAAAAGATCATAAAGAAAACATAACCTGGAGAACCAAGAGAGTGGCATAAGGTATACAGCTGTACGTGGTGCCTCTTGCAACCACACCAAAACTACAAATAAAAGACAACGTGTCTATCACCCAGAACCACAGGAAAGCTGGCACAGAGAAAGTTCTATAACTAGAAGGTAAGAAGAGTGCATTGAGACCTGGTAGGACATGCAGAGGCTCAGAAAGGCAGAGGTACAGGGATGCGTGTAAATTGGGCTGGTGTGTGCTGTTTTTTTCAATTGGGAGTTACAAGTTCCCAACTGCTCTGAACTACAGTTTCTGGCAAGATTCCCTCAGACCCCATTCCACCCAATTTACACATCCACCACACTGTGTGCAGCAGCTTTTGCATATGAATGGCCTGCCCTCTTGCAGCTTAACCTAACAAATTACAACTGGGTCAGACAACTCCAAAACTTCCAAACTCCAAGCAAAGAGGAGAAATCTACAGATCACCCTGTAGCTCCTGCTGGGTGTCCTCAGACAGTAGCTGACTTGCACCTCCTTGGAGATCCAAGAACCAGTGTACCTAGACGTCAGTGTGAGATGACACCAAATTTCAACTCCTCACATACATAAGTGACACACTCAAAGGCAGACTTGGTGAGCACCAAAGCTGCACTGAAGCAAGTCTTGCCCCATAGGAGTGTCTCCAGCACAGCAGTTCTTCTATTACTAGAAACAGCTAATCCTCACAGTCAATTGGCCTGGAGGTCAATTCCTCCCAGTGCACCAATAGCAATCAAGGCTTATCTACAACAAGACTGTGTACTCAGCCCACAAAGGGGGGCACCAAGAGTGTCCACCTCAGGTGATTGGGGGGGCCCTAAGGACAACTAGCACACAAAGGCACTCCATCAACAGAGGAAAGTAGCCTAAATGCGGAGACAAAGAAACATGTCACAAATGAAAGAAATGGAGGAAAGCAAATGACTGGACATATAGTTCAAAACCACATTTATAAGGTTACTCAAGAATCTTCTACAAACTGCCGAGAAACTTAGTGAGACCTCTGAGAAATTTACTAAGGATCTTAATGAGATGACAAAAAATAAATAAAAAATGGAAAAGGACCAGTCAGAAATTAAGCATACACTGTCTGAAATAAAGAATAATATACAGAATGGTAGACTAGAGGACCCCAAGAATCAAACCAAAGATTTGAAATATGAGGAAGCAAAAAACACTCAACCAGAAACAAAAAGAAAAAAGAGTCCAAAAAATGTGAAGATAGTGTAAGGAGCCTCTGGGACAACTTCAAGCATACCAACATCAGAATTATGAGGTGCCAGAAGAAGAGAGAAAACAAGATACTGAAAACCTATTTGAAGAAATAATGACAGAAAACTTCCCCTACCTGGTGAAAGAAATGGACTTATAAAGTGCAGGAAGCACAGAGAATCCCAAACAAAAGGAATCCAAAGAGGACCACCCCAAGGCACATCATAATAAAAATGCCAAGGGCAAAAGACAAAGAGAGAATCTTGAAAACAGCAAGAGAAAAACAGTTAGTTACCTACAAGGGAGTACACATACAACTGTCAGCTAATTTCTCAACAGAAACTATGCCAGACAGAAGAAAGTGGCAGGAAATATTCAAAGTGATGAATACCAAAAACCTACAACCAAGATTGCTCTACCCAGCAAAGTAACCATTCACATTTGAAGGTCTGATAAACAGCTTCATAGACAAGAAAAAGCTAAAAGAATTCACCACCACCAAACCAGGGTATTCTAGAAGAAGAAGAAGAAGAAGAAGAAGAAGAAGAAGAAGAAGAAGAAG
>JAAGEH010000013.1:9805061-9836541 GCA_011751065.1 Lasiurus cinereus | reverse complement strand
AGAAGAAGAAGAAGAAGAAGAAGAAGAAGAAGAAGAAGAAGAAGAAGAAGGAGGTAAAAATAAAAATTATTAACAACAAAGTGATAACAAATATATACCTATCAACAAGTGAATACAGAAATATAAAAGAATCAGGGAAATAGAAAGGTATTGGGGGAAGGGAATGTGAGGCATGCAGGAAGAGATTGGATAAAAATTTATACCTATGGATGAGGACAGTGGCAGGTGGGTAAGGCCATGGGGTGGGGGTGGGGAATCAGGTAGAGGGGAGCTGTTGGGGGAAAAAGAGGAACATCTGTAATAAACTGAATAAAGATTTATTTTTAAAAAAAGAAATAAAGGAGAATCCAAGATGGCGGCATAGGTAAACACCTACACTGCTGCCTCGCACAACAATTTCAAAACTACAACTAAAAGACAGAACGGACATCATCCAGAACCACAGGAAAGTTGGCGGAGTGTAAGTTCTACAGCTAGAAGGAAAGAGAGGGGCTCAAGGAGACCCAGAGGAGCTGCAAAAAGCCGAGGTACTGAGATGCGCGCGCTGAGAGAGCGGGTGCCGGAGTACCTGGCTGACTTTCTCTGGTGGGAGGGAAACGGAGACTCCCAACAGCATTGAACCCCTTATTTTATGACACTAAACCCCAGATCCAGTGAAACTCATACGGGGGGAGTTTGGACTGTGAAAAGGGAGAGGTGCACGGAAATTTAGGGGAGTCGCAGAAGATCAGGCCTGGTCTCGCACATGCACGGTGCTGCGCACAGGACAGATTGCTGATTGTGCCGCTGGCTTTCACGACTGGGCGGGAGACAGACCCTCCGAACTGTGCCACTTCTGAGTCCACTAAGCCCCTGTTTCGGGCGAAACCCAGGGGACCTAGACTCATGTGGTCCTGGTGCACAGGGGAGCTGGAAAGGCAGCGGTTAGAGGCACTGTGGGTGCGCGTGCACAAGGACTGCTCCAGGGATTACCCAGTCACGTGAGACTCAGGGGCCGTGGAGGGCGGGGCCGACTGGAAAGCAAGGCGGTCCCTTAAGCCCTGAGACTCCACCCATCCCAAGCTCAATGGAGGCTTCTTCAGTTTTGCGTCTGGTATCATAAGGCTGAATCCAACACAGAAGTTTCCCCGGCATAGTGAAAATGCCGAAACAAGGGAAGGGATCACAAACAAAAGAAAGGGAGGAAAAAAAATGACTGGATATAGAGTTCAAAACCACGCTTATAAGGTTTTTCAAGAATATGCTAGAAAAATTCGATAAATTTAGTGAGACCCAAGAGGAGATGAAAAAGAATCAACTAGAAATTAAACATACACTGACTCAAATAAAAAATATTATACAGAGTCCTAACAGCAGACTAGAGAAAGGCAAGAATCAAGTAAAAAATTTGAAATATAAAGAAGCAGACAACATTCAACTGGAAAAACAAGAAGAGAAAAGAATCCAAAAATGTGAACATAATGTAAGGAGACTCTGGAACAGCTTTAAGCGTACCAACATCAGAATTGTGGGGGTGCCAGAAGAAGAGAGAGAGCAAGATACTGAAAACCTGTTTAAAGAAATAATGACTGAAAACTTCCCACATCTGGTAAAAGAAATAGACTTACAAGTCCAGGAAGCACACAGAACCCCATATAAAAGGAATCCAAAGAGGACTACACCAAGACACATCATAATTAAAATACCAAGAGCAAAATACAAAGAGAGAATATTAAAAGCAGCAAGAGAAAAACAGTTCATTACCTACAAGGGAGCACCCATACGACTGTCAGCTGATTTCTCAACAGAAACGATGCAGGCCAGACGGGAATGGCAAGAAATATTCAACGTGATGAATAGCAAGAACCTACAACCAAGAATAATCTATCCAGCAAAGCTAACATTCAGAATTGAAGGGCAGATAAAGGGCTTCACAGATAAGAAAAAGCTAAAGGAGTTCATCAACTCCAAACCAGTATTATATGAAATGCTCAAAGGTACTCTTTTAGAAGAGGAAGAAGAAAAAGGTAAAAGCCAAAAAATTATGAACAACAAATACATATCTATCAACAAGTGAATCTAAAAATTAAGTGAATTAAAAATTTGATCAACAGAATAAACTGGTGAATATAATAGAATCAGGAGCACAGAAAGGGAGTGGACTGATAATTCTCAGGGGGAAAGGGGTGAGGGGTGTACAGGGAGAGACTGGACAAAAATCATACACCTATGGATGAGATCAATGGGAGGGAGCTAAGGGCAGAGGGAGGGGTGGGAGCTGGGTGGAGGGGTGCTATGGAGGGGAAAAAAGAGAAACAAATGTAATAATCTGAATAATAAAGATTTAATTTAAAAAAAGAAATAAAAAAGGAAAACATAACCTATATATATGCTTTTTACAAGAAACCCATCTCAGAATGAAAGATACACACAGACTGTGGGTGAAGGGATGGAAAAAGATATCCCATGCAAATGTAAAGGAAAATAAACCTGGGGAAGCACTATTCATATCAGATAAAATAGACTTGAAAACAAAGGCCATAACAATGACTAAGAAGTCCATTATATAATACTAAAGGGAATGATTCAACAAGAAAATATACCCTTGTAAAGACATGTGCACCCAATCAATACAGGAGCACTCAAGTTCATAAAAAAAAATCTTCGTGGGCTTATTGGAAGCAATTAACAGCAATATGGTCATAATAGGGGACTTTAACACCCCAATAATATCACTGGATAGAGCTTCCAGACAAAAATTCAACAAGTAAACTGAGTCCTTAAAGACACACAGGATGAGATGGCTCTAACTGATATTTACAGAACATTTCACCCCAAAGCAACAGAATACACATTCTTCTTATGTGCACATGGAACATTCTCAAAGACAGACCACATGTTAGGACACACAGACAAAAAAATCTATACAAATTCAAGGAGATTAATATAATACCAAGCATCTTCTCAGATCACTCTGGTATGAAGTTAGAAACCAACTATAATAAAAAAGAAACCTCAAAAACACTGAACATAATTATCACTTTGTATGCCATAAGTGTCTACAGATGCACTTATGTTAATAAACAATGAATATCAATGAGATAAAGGAAGAAATAAAAAATTTCCTGGAAACAAATGAAAATGAAAATAGAACCACCCAAAACCTATAGAACAAGGTGAAAGCAGTCCTCAAAGGAAAGTCCATAGCATTACAGCCATACCTCAAGAAACAAGAAAAAACATTAGTAAACTATCTAACCCTACAACTAAATGAATTAGAAAGAAAACAGCAAAAAAAAGCTCAGAGGAAATAGAAGGAAAGAAATAATAAATACCAGAGAAGAAATGAATGACCTCTATAGAGAATTTTTTTTAAAGTATAAAATATCAATGAAATCAATAACTGGTTCTTTGAAAAGATAAACAAGATTGATAAACTCCTATCCAAACTCATAAAAAAACAAAGAGAGAAGACCCAAATAAGTAAAATCAGAAATGAAAGAGGCAATATAACAATGGACAACACAAATACAAAAGATTGTAAATAAATACCATGAACAACTATATGCCAACAAACTGGACAACCTGGGTGAAATGAACAAATTTCTACAATCTTCCAAAACTCAATCAGGAAGAATCAGATAACCTGAGTATGCCAATAACAACTGGTGAAATGGAAGCAGTATCAAAAAACTTGCAGCATTAGTCAGTTTGGCTCAGCGGATAGAGCATCAGTCTGTGGACCAAAGGGTCCTGGGTTTGATTCTGATCAATGGCATGTACTTCAGTTGCAGGTTTCTCCCAGGTCCGGGCCCTGGTCAGGGTTCATGCACGAAGAAACCAAACGATGTGCTTCTCTCATATCGATATTCCTCTATGTCTTTCCTCTCTCTTCCACTCTCTTTAAAAATCAGATGAGGATTAAAAACAACAACATTCCAGCAAACAAAAGTCCTGGACTGGATGGATTTACAGAAGAATTTCACCAAACATTCAAAGATGAACTAACACCTATCCTCCTCAAACTATTACAAAAAACTCTGGATGGTATGACTCAGCAGTTGAGTGTTTACCTAGAAACCAAGAGGTTGCTGGTTCCATTGCTGCTTTGATTTCCAGTCAGGGCACAACCCTGGGTTGTGGAATCAATCCCCAGTGGGGGGCATGCTGGAGGCAGCCGATCAATGATGTTCTTCTCTTGTCTACGTTTCTCTCTCTCTATTCCTCTCCTTCCCTCTGTAAAAATCAATAAAAATATTTTTTTAAAAACTCAAGAAAGAACATTTCCAAGCACTTTTTATGAACCCAGAATTACCCTAATTCTAAAAACAGATAAAAAAACACTACAAAGAGAAAATTATAGGCCAATAACCAAGATGGACACAAATGCTAAAATCCTCAACTAAATATTAGCAAATTGGATCCAACAATATATTAAAAAGATCATACACCATGCACCATGACCAAGTGGAATTTATTCTGGGGATGCAAGGCTGGTACAATATTAGCAAATCTATAAATGTGATACATCACATAAAAAATGGAAGAAAAAATCACATAATTTTTCTGCATTTATTGAAATGCAGAAAAGGCATTCAACAAAATCCAGCACTGTTTTTTGATAAAAAAAAATCTCAGGAAAGTGGAAATAGAGGGATAATTCCTCAACATAATAAACACCATTTATGCCAAACCTACAGCCAACATAATACTCAATGGACAACTAAAAACATTTCCCTTAAGAATAGGAACAACACAAGGATGTCCACTTTCACCACTCATATACAACATAGTACTAGAAATCCTAGCCACAGCATTCAGACAAGAAGAAGAAATAACAGGCATCCAAATAGGGAATAAATGAGCAAAACTGTCATTATTCATAGTTGACATGATATCATATATAGAAAACCCTAAAGACTCCATCAGCAAATTACTAGAGTTAATAAGTGAATTTGGTAAGGTAGTAGGATACAAAATCCATATCCACAAATTGGTGGCATTTTTATATACCAATAATGAACTCTCAGAAAGAGAAACTCAAAAAAGAATCCCATTTTCCATTGCAACAACAACCTAAATAATAAACTTAACCAAAGATGTAAGAGACCTTTACTTGGAAAACTATAGGATATTGAAAAAAGAAAATAGAGAAAGATACAAATGGAAAAGTAAACCATATTCATGGATTGGAAGAATTAATATCATGAAAATGTTTATACTGCCCAAAGCGATCTATAGATTCAATGTAATCCCCATTAAAATACCAATGACATACTTCACAGAACTAGAACAAATACTCCAAAACTTTATATGGAACCATAAAACACCCCAAATAGTTGCAGCAATCTCAAGGAAGAACAAAGTCGGCAGGATTACAGAACCTAATAGCAAACTACACTATAAGACTATTATAAACAAAACAGCCTTGTACAGGCACAAGAACAGGAATATAGACCAATAAATCAGAACAGAGACCCTAGAAATTAATTCACATCATTATGGGTAATTTATATTTGACAAATGAATTAAGATTATAGAATGGAGTTAAGACAACCTTTTCAACAAATGGTGTTGGGAAAATTGGACAGATAAATGTAAAAAGATGAAACTAGACCACTAACTTCACAATACACAAGAATAAACTCAAAATGGATAAAAGACTTAAATGTAAGGCATAAAACCATAAAAATCTTAGAAAACATAGGCAATAAAATCCAAGACATTTCACATAACCGAATTTTTGCCAATACATGTCCTAGGACAGTGGTTGGCAAACGCATTAGTTAACAAAGCTAAATATCAACAGCATAACGACTGAAATTTCTTTTGAGAGCCAAATTTTTTAAACTTAAACTTCTTTTAAGGCCACTTCTTTAAAATAGACTCGCCCAGGCCGTGGTATTTTGTGGAAGAGCCACACTCAAGGGGCCAAAGAGCTACATATGGCTTGCAAGCCACAGTTTGCCAACCATGGTTCTAGGACAAAGGAAATAAAGGTGAAAATAAATAAATGGGACCACACCAAAATAAAAAATGTCCCTCTCCTTGGAATTCGTCTATAAAAAAGGTTCACCAAAAAAATAATAGTAAAATAATATATAAGAATGCAGAAAAATGCACATTTCATTGTTGCCAGTAATAATAAAAAACTGTAAACTACATGAATTGTTCAACTATAGGAAAATAGTTTAGTAATTTCTGACATAGTAAAAAAAGCAAATACTTGATAAATATTATAAAGATTATGGAGAAAAAAGAAAAACTATATTTTAAATAGAAAAAATCCTATCTAATAAAAGAGCAATATGCAGCCAAAACTGGTTTGGCTCAGTGGATAGAGAATCGGCCTAGGGACTGAAAGGTCCCAGGTTCGATTCTGGTCAAGGGCATGTATCCTGGTTGCAGGCATATCCCCAGTAGGGGGCGTGCAGGAGGCAGCTGATTGATGTCTCTCTCTCATAGATGTTTCTGGCTTTCTATCCCTTTCCCTTCCTCTCTGTGAAAAATCAATAAAATATATTTTAAAAAAAGAGTAATATGCAAATTGACCATACCTCCGCAAGCCATGCCCAACAGCCACACCCAACAGCCAATCAGAGCAAGTATGCAAATTAACCCAACCAAGATGGCTACAGTCACAGAGAGAGCAGGAGGGAGGCTTGGGTTGTCCCGGCGATGGAGGAAGCCAAGCTTTCCAGAAACCTTGGATGGCACTTAAGGCAATAAAGTTTCAATGGCTGTGCCAGCAGAAGGCTTTGCTCTGCTCCAGGCTACAAAGTTTCAATTGTAAAAGATAAATAAATCCCAGAAACCTGGCCCTCCACTTGGGTCGCTGGGGGATGTTGCCAATCTGCAAACCATCACAGGCCCCTCAACCAGGCCACCCCATGCCCCAAGGGAACACCCACCCTGATCTCGGACACCCTTCAAGGCAAACCAGCTGGCCCCCACCCATGCACCAGGTCTCAATCCTATCTTATAAAAGAGTAATATGCAGATTGACCATCACTCCAACACACAAGATGGCTACTTCCATGTGGTCAAAAAATCCTGCCCTCATGTGGACACATGATAGCCACCACAAGATGGCCAGCAAGGTAGGGCAGTTGGGAGAAACCAGGCCAGCAAGGGAGGACAGTGTGGGTGATCAGGCCAGCAGGGGAGGGCAGTTAGGTGTGACCAGGCCAGCAGACAAGGGAAGCTGGGGTGAGTGGGCCTGCAGGGGAGGGCAGTTATGGGTGACCAGGCCAGCAGGGGAGAGCAGTTAAGGGCAAACAGGTTGGCAGGGAGCAGTTAGGCATCAATCAGGTTGGCAGGGGAGTGGTTAGGGGGTGATCAGGCTGGCAGAAGCAGTTTGGGGGCAATCAGGAAGGTAGGCAGGTGAGCAGTTGGGAGGCAGTAGTCCTGGATCGGGCCTAAATGGGCAGTCAGACATCCCTCATGGGGTCCCAGATTGGAGAAGAAGAAGGCTGGGCTGAAGGATACCCACCCCTGTGCATGAATTTTATGCACCCGGCCTCTAGTAATATATAAACTTAAAATACATGTCATCTATTCATTTGGCATTTAATTATGGAGCCCCTGCTATCATGATAGGAACATACTAGCTATACAGTGGCAGTCAAAACAGACAGTCCTTCTAGCCTCATAAAACAATCTGTTGTGAAAAAATACGTACATATCTACAAACAAAGAAAAGTATACTATCAAATAAAAAAAAGCTGCATGTTTTGTGGATAGAATTATGGCTCTACTCCTTCCAATACACTTCAAGAAAAATAGCTCTTTTCAATAAATAAAGAGAAAAATAAATATTTATAGCAATGAATGGAAGAACATTAAGAGGGTCGCTTGAGGGGGAAACAGGGTTTGAGAAAATATTTTTTTAGAGGAGGAAATCTGAGCAGGTGGCAAGACAAAAGATATAGCAAAGAGGCAAAGATTGAAAATTCACACATCTTTTTTACTGCAACAGCTAAGTTAGCATATCCATTCTGAGAGTTCTTCAAATTCTTTGGATAATGGACTTTGAATAGCCTAGAACAGTTGTCCTAGAGATGACATTTAAATACATCTGGTGAACACTAATAAAGATCCCATCTTCCACCGAAAACATGCTTGATTCAGACAAAAAAATCTCACAGTAAAACTGCTAAACATGAAGGCAACAGTTACTGAACACTATTACCTCTCATGAATTGCCTCAGACTATACAATATGTATTTGGTTCGCTCTAATAACTTTGCTTCTAAATGATTATTTTTGAACAGAGTAAAAACTGGCTGGGTGTGGGATGTATTTTTATTACCTTTTAAAAGAAGGACATTTTAATAAAAGTGTGGTTTAGCACATCTAATACTCTGACTTCTCAGTTCTAAAATTACAAATTCAAACATGGCATTCTCTGACCACAACCTTCCAGTTTCTGGTTCAACTACTCCAACTATCACCATTCTTTCAACTCAAAGTGATCTCTAGTTCACTGAACTCACTCCTTACTTTCTTCGTATTTATTGTAATTTTCTTTACTTCCTTCCTTATTCTACCTAGGTTCTACAATGCATCACTGAAGTAAAACTATTGCAAAACCACCAATCTCTTGCCTCGCTCACTATAATGTGTTCTTGATGAGGATAATGATGCTTTTATACTCATATAGCCAACGTCCAAACACTGATCATTCCTACTAAGCACTTTTTGTGCACCAGTATTCAGTAGCTAATGATGGGGCAAAGTCACATGACAGGCAGATGGATTTCAAGACAAAGTCAAAATCACTACCTATGGCCAGGCCCTGAACACTGCTCACCAATTCTCCTTTTCCTCTGATCAACACACTCTTTTTCTTACTCTATCACAATTTTTTTAAATTTCCTCCACTCTCCTCAAACCTCCACATCACTATTCTGCAGTTCTACCCCTTTTTAGAAAGTGACTTTGCCTCTTAATTATTAGAAGAAACAAGCCATTAGCTCCCTAAGGCTGGCACATAGCAGGTACAAATATATGCCAAATAGGGGGGGGGGAGATAAAAACATGAAAAGGAAAAAAAAAACTTGTCATGGTAACCTTAAACAAAGCACTTAGGCCTTGGTTTTCTGATCTTTTTCTTTTCATGATCCCATTTTATTACTTTTTTATATCTTATTTTCAATTACAGTTTACATTCAATATTATTTTGTCTTAATTTCAGGTGTAAAGCATAGAGGGTTTTCTGATCTTAAAAAAGAGGTAGGTGTATGATATTATCTAAGTAGCCTCCAGCTCTAAATGCTGTGATAGTAAAATTTATGTTCACAAATCAGGAGTTCTGAAAGCAACCTGCCTAGAGAAAGATCTTCTCAAAAGTCAATAAGCAAGAGCCAGGAAATACCATATTAAGCCTGTGTTTCCAATTAGAGAAGATACTATCTCATTGTTCAGTAAATATTTGCTGAGTTTCTTCTATGTGTAAAGGGTTACAGGGGAGCTGAAATTGGTTTGGCTCAGTGGATAGAGCGTCGGCCTGTGGACTGAAGAGTCCCAGGTTCAATTCTGGTCAAGGGCATGTACTGTATCTTGGTTATGGGCACATCCCCACATGCAGGAGGTGGCTGATCGATGTCTCTCTCTCTCTCATCGATGTTTCTAACTCTCTATCCCTCTTCCTTCCTCTCTGTAAAAAATCAATAAAATATTAAAAAAAAGAGTTACAGGGGAGAATAAAGGCTATATAAGAACTAGAACTTTCAATCTACTAGGGAAAGAAATACTTCATATAAACATCTCTAAATAGAGGCCTGGTGCATGAAATTCACACCCAGGGTGGGGGGGGGTGAAAGTCATTCCTTCAGCCCAGCCTGCACCTTCTCACAATGTGGGACTACTGGCTCCTAACCGCTCACCTGCCTGTCTGCCTGATCCCCCCAACCACTCTGCCTGCCTGCCTTATCACCCCTAACCACTTGCCTGCCTGCCTGATTGCCACTAAACACTCTGCCTGCCTGCCTTATCACCCCTAACCACTCACCTGCCTGCAATGATAACCCCTAACCACTCTGCCTGCCTGCCTGATTGCCCCTAATTACTCTGACTTTTGGCCTGCCTGATGCCCCCAACCACTTGCCTGCCTGCCTGAACACCCCTAATTGCCTCTGCCTGCCTGCCTGATGCCCCTATCTACTTGCCTGCTTGCCTAATCACCCCTAACCACTCTGCATGCCTGCCTGATTGCCCCTAACTGCTCACCTACCCGCCTGATTGCCTCTAACTACTAGCCTGTCTGCCTGACCACCCCTAACCCCTTGTCTGCTTGCCTGATCATCCTTAACCACTCGCCTGCCTGCCTGATCACCCCTAACTGCCTCTACCTCAGCCTCCGCCACCGCAGTTTACTCTTGAAGGATGTCCAGAATGACATCCAGAAGGTTGTGGAGCTGTCCAATCTAATTAACATATTACACTTTATTATTATAGATTAGTGACCCAGTGCACAAAATTTGTGCACATTAAAAGGGAATTAATTGAAGAAAATATTTGCCCTTTCTCTATAATAAAAGTGTCAGAGATGAAAAATTAGTAAAATGTATATGAAAATCTTCCTCCTGTCAGAGTCTGGGGCACACCATGGGAACTAGAGTCAAGTCTCCACCTACCCATGTATGCCTCAAAATCACATGAGACCCAGACCCAGCTGGCCCGAAACCCGTCAAGCCCAACTGTGTGAGGGGATGTGGCCTCAGGTTGCCTGACCTGGTGCCAGGGTGAGGGGTACAGCCTCAGGTCCCCTGGGGCCAGCACCAGGGCGAGGTATGTGGTCTGAGGTCCCCCGGCCAGGGCCAGGGTGAGAGGCATGCCTTGAGGTCCCCTGTCAAGCCCCACAGGCAGGGATCATGGCCTGAGGTTCCCCATCAAGCCATGGATGGCAGGGGGCACCGCCTCAGGTCCCTAGCCTGGCACCAGGGCAGGGAGTGCAGCCTCAGGTCATCCAGCCCGGCACTGGGGAGGAGGGCACAGCCTGCAGTCCCCCAGCCCAGCACCAGGGCAGGGGGTGCAGCCTGAGGTCCACTGGCCAAGCGCCAGGGTGGGAGCATTGCCTGAGGTCCCCTGCCCTTACCCAGTGCCACACAGCCACAGGTCCCTGCAGATTGCTCGTTAAGGTTTGTTATGGGAACTCGGCCTCTGCTGTGAGTGCAACTATCTTGTGTTATGGGATCCCCACCTCTGCTGTGGGTACAACCATCTTGTGTTACTGAATCCCCACCTCCATTGTGGGTGCAGCCATCGTGTTATGGCGTGACGGTCAATTTGCATATTCTTGCTTTATTAGACAAGATAGATGATGATGTGCAGCAACTGAAAAAATACTAGTGATTAATGAGACTTAACAGCTCTTATTCCTGCCCAATCAACTGTGAAGAGTTGATGGTTGTCAAAAAACTGTCACTTCCTAAGATGAGATATACCGTAACAGCATGCGTTTCTTACAAGTCCTGAGACTATTCACAGCTACAGACAAGAGTGGGTGAGCAGAGAAATGTAAAGTTAAGTCTTCACTTACTAAACTGTTTTTCAAATTTTAAGACACTCTACTTTTTAAAATGTGTTTAAATGAAGAAACACCTTGAAAATATTTGTTAAACCTATTACTTGCACAAATTTTATGGTCAGTGGAATAAATCTGAATATATCTGCTCAATGAAAAACAAAAAGGGAGAAAAATAGGTATTGACATATTGATGCATAGGGTTCTAAAATTGGCCTTGCATTAGAATCACCTAGGTAATTTATTTTTATTTATGTTGTGAAAAATAGTCAGTGTATTGTGGTGTTCAGGCAATTTACACTTGACTCATTTCAACAACAAAACCTCCATAAGTTTGTGTGATCTGAAATCCTTATTTCAGGACTGTTCATTAGTCCTTATTCCCTCCTGTTAACACACATGTTCATTAAATTAAGTTCATATTTATTAATCAAGGTGGTTTTAAATATTGTAGGAAAAAGAAACCATGAGCAAAGTAGGCCTCTGCACTTAAGAATCTTACCTAGTTAGGTAGACATATAAGTTACAGATTCTATAATAATAAAGACATTTTTGGTTAACATGGCAGAAAATAAGTTTTTATTATTTTTTAAAATAATTCATATGTGTCTTTTTTTCCCCATTGACCCCCTCCAGCCTGCCCTCACCCTCCACCCCAGGCCTTCAGCACCCTATTGTCTGTCCATTGGTTATGCATATATGAATACAAGATCTTTGGTTAATTACCTCCCACTTACCCACCCTGCCTGCCTTCCTTCTGAGATTCCACACTCTGTTCCATGCCTCCATGTCTCTGGATCTACTCCAATCATAAGTTTATTTTGTTAATTAAGTTCTACATGTAATTGATTTCACGTGATACTTGTCTTTCTCTGACTAACTTATTGCACTTAGCATGATACTCTCCAGATCCCTCCATGCTGTCTTAAAGGATTCTTCTTTTTTATTGCTGCATAGTATTCCATGATATAAATATAACACAGCTTTTTATCCACTCATCTTCTGATGGGTACTTGGGCTGCTTCCAGATCTTAACTATTATAAATTATGCTATCAACATAGGGGTGCATACATTTTTCCTGATTGGTGTTTTGGGTTTCTTAGGATATATTCCTAGAAGTGGGATCACTGGGTCAAATGGCCATTCCATATTTAATTTTTTTTAGGAAACTCCATACTGTTTTCCATAATGGTTGAACCAGTCTGCATTCCACCAGCAGTGTATTACTTTTCCCTTTTCTCCACATCACCACCAGCACTTGACATTTGTTGATTTGTTGGTGGTAGCCATCCTGAAAGATGTGAAGTGACACCTCATTATCTTTTTAATTTGCATCTCTCTGATGATCAGTGACTTTGAGCATTTATTCATGTCTCTTGACCTTCTGTATACCCACTTTGGAGAAGTCTCTATTTAGATTCTCTGTCCTTTTTTAAAAAGGATTGTTTGTCTTCCTTTTGTTAACTTCTAAGAGTTCATTATATATTTTGGATATTAACCCTTTATCAAATATAACAGTGCCAAATATGTTCTCCCATACAGTGGGCTCCCATTTCATTTTGTTGATGGTTTTGTTTGCTGTGCAGAAGCTTTTTATTTTGATATACTCCCATTTGTTTATTTTCTCCTTAGTTTCCTTTGCTTCAGGAGATATATCTGTAAACATATCGCTACTACTGATGTCTGAGATTTTGGTGCCTTTGGTTTCTTATAGCATTTTTATGGTTTCACAACTTACATTTAAGTCAATTTTGAGTTTATTCTTGTGTACGGTGTAATTTGGTGGTCTAGGTCATTTTTTTGCATGTATCTGACCAATTTTCTCAGCATCATTTATTAAAGAGATTTTCTTGACTCCATTGTGTGCTCTTGCCTCTTTTGTCAAAAATTAATTGAGCATAATGGCTTAGATAGATTTCTGGGGTCTCTGTTCCACTTCATTTATCTATATGCCTGTTCTTGTGCCAGTACGAGGCTGTTTTGATTATGGTGTTTTTGAAGCATAACTTGAAATCTGGTACTGTAATTCATCCAACTTTGTTTTTCTTTCTCATGATTGCTGTGGCTATTTTGGGTATTTTTGTTGTTGTTGCATGTAAATTTTTGGAGTTTTTCTTCCAGCTCTGTGAAATATGCTGTTGGTATTTTTAATAGGGATTGACTTCAACGTGTAGATTGTCTTGGGTAGTATGAACATTTTAGTGATGTTGATTCTGCCTATCCATGAACACGATATATTATTCCACTTGTTGATATCTTCTTCTTTCTCTTTTTTCAATGTCCTACAGTTTTCTGAGTACAGGTCTTTTACCTTCTTAAATTTATTCCTAGGTATATTAATTTTTTTGTTGCATTGATAAATGGAATTGATTATTTTCTATTTCTGAGAATTCATTATTGCTGTATAAGAAAGCCATCAATTTTTGTATGTTGATTTTGTATCCTGCTACATTGCCAAATTCATTTATTATATCTAGTAGTTTTTTGGTGGAGTCTTTAGGGTTTTCTATATACAATATCATGTCATCTACAAATAATGAGTTTTACTTCCTTCTTTCCAATTTGGATACCTTTTATTTCTTCTTCTTGTCTGATCGCTGTGGCTCGGACTTTCAGTACTATGCTGAATAAGAGCGGTGAAAGTGGAAATCACCTACGTAACTTTTTAAATTGCATATTGCTGCCTGCCCCACTCAGAATCTCTGGAATTCAGGCCCAGAAATGTGCATCTTTAAAGTTCTTCAGTTGATTGTGATGCACTGCCAGGTTTGAGAACATTTATGCCCAACCCCACAAGAATTTTGTATTATAGGATAGCAAAAGAAATTAACAATTTATTTCTATAAATATATTTCTTGAGGCTAACAGCTTTTTAAAAAATAAAATATACTATACAATGGGTTCGTATATTAAGTGTTTATGCACACTTAGTAATGTATTGATGTCCTTTTCATAATGATTACATATACTATGTTTATATCCATTTTATAGGATTTAGAGAATAACTTTTAACTACTTTAAATGTTTAATATTTATAGTTCCTATATATTTGCTTTAATGCCACATTATTGATTATACCTATGATTTATTTGATGCGAGTCTTTGGTCAGGAAAACAAATATTGCTCTCATGGGAAAACATAAACCATTTTATGATGCAGTTTCCAGAAACACCTCAGTGGTAAAAGTCAGGACCTGCCTATACAAGTGTAGCTCATTTTTCACAAAAGGTATGCTCCTAAAAAGTGGTATAAATTAAATTTCTATCAGTCAAGTCATTTAAAATCTATCAAAGACCCACTTAAGTTAAAGAAATTCTTTAATAAAAATACTTTTCAAAAATTAAAGCTTGCCCTTATTTTATTTGATCTGAAATTTTAAATTTAATACATGGTACGCTATTAGAACAAGGCACACTAATATTTCAATAGAGGTTAGTACAGTACAATAATAAAGTGCAGTACTGCACATGATATACTTTGGAGTAAAAAAAGTAATAACTGACCCTAGCCGGTTTGGTTCACGGGTGAGACATCAGCCTGTGGACTGAAGAATGGCAGGTCCCATTCCAGTCCAGGGCACATACCTTCACTGCAGGCTAGATCCAGAGGGCTGTGTGCAGGAGGCAACCAATTGATATGTCTCTCTCACATCAATGTTTTGTTCTCTGACTCTCCCCCTCCCTTCCACTCTCTCTGAAAATCAATGGAGAAAATATCCTCAGGTGAAGATTAACAACAACAAAAAAAGTAATCACTGGAGCTCACATCCAAGATGTCTTTGCTCACAAAAAGTTCCAATGAGTCACTAAAAATAGCAGGTATGAGGATCCCATTTTTCAGAAAGAGAAATGCAAGCACAGGTTGTAAGTGATGAGGACTTCTGAACTGAAGACAGGTAAACTAAATACTAGAACCAACTCAATAATCCAAAGTCATTTGCACTCAAGAACAATGCTACTCAAAGTAACCATTTCCTAGTGCAGAAGAAAGATGAAGTCAGAAAATTTATGCAAAAGTATTTTGTAAACTGTAAAGTACTATGCAAATATAGGAGGCAAAGTTCTTAGTTGAGAGTGAAGATGGAAATAGATCTGAAGAGTAAGTATGAAAAAATCTGGAAAAGGGAGGGAAGGAATGGATAGGGAGGACAGCATTAAAGATCTAACTTGAGTTTTGTGGTCAATAACCAGTGAAACTAATACTGTTGTAATTAACCTAGTTATTAATAACAGGAAAGTAGCAAAGGGGGAAGCCTGCCATTATAGGCAGCTTCACTAGGAAGCTACAGCTTTACACTCGCAAGGAGTCCAACAAAGGTAAGACAGACAGACGCATACCCAGTAAAGTGGGGGTAGGCAATAGTGAAAATATTTCGTGTCTGTCACACCTAAGGACTGAGATGGCTGGTCAGAATAAGCATGGCCACGTCACGTTCACATAAGATTTCGGATATTTAATTCCCTGAACAAAGGAATTTGTGCTCTTGGGTCCTCTAACTGCCCTTGGGATTCTTGTTGCTTAGTGTAGACTCTCCTGCATTTTTCTGTATGGCCCACAGCCATGCAGACCAGCCCACACAATGGACCAATGGACTGTAACTAACCTGATGCTAAACTGGACTCAGATACACCATGGAGCAGAAACTCTAAACACTGGTACTGATTTTAGCTTTACTGAAGGGATATAATTCCATGCAAATAAATCTCTCTACCATATATCATCCTCCGGGGGGGCCTCTGGAAATGCTTACTCCAGTGGTACCCAAAGAACCCCCCTTTCACCAATAACAAGACCAGGCAGTGTGGTCACATAGTTTCTTCCAGCCTCTTTTGCTGCATGGGTATAAACACCAAGCAGGCAGAAAATTACCAATATTATGATTTTGCCAAATGTATAAAAGAAGTGAGAGAAGGCAAAGGAGTTAAGGGTATATGCATGTCAGGGGCTGAATTACAATGGTGGCAGTGGAAAAATAGAAAAGGAAAAGACTATGAGATTCCAAGATCAGATTGATAGGATTTAACTAAGATGGATGAGAGGCTCAAAAATGTGTCAACACCAGTTTTAGGCAATAGCATTTGAATGCTTGTACACAGAGTACTGAACAGATGGGATTTTAGAGGTCAGCTGTAGTACTAGATTTCCTTAAGTAATGCTGAGTTACCAGAGTCATGCAGACAAGACCTAGCAAACAATGGGCTAGGGCAGTGGTTGACAAACTCATTAATCAACAGAGCAGCAAATCGCTGCTCATGAGCCGCATGTGGCTTGCGAGCCACAGTTTGCCGACTACTGGGCTAGAGAAATTAGGAGAGGAAGGCAAAGAGAAGTTTGCCTAAATTGGCAATAGATTTAATAATAGGCATGGAGGTCAATGGACAATGGAATGAATAGATTATTATCTAGTGATGGTGGGATGATGATGCAGAATGGGCTCCTAGGATAAGATGTGTGATGAAGACTGGAATCATGAGGCAGGAGAAGTATTTTGTTGTATGTGATTACACTTGTCTGCTCTCACCCCCTCTTACCTTTTGCAGCATAATTTAAATCATAAGCTACTATATATATATATATATATATATATAATAAATAATGCTGGAGAACCTTAAGCTATACCACACACAAATATATACAACTGGAATGAATGAATGAACTCAGACACATGGTAGAAGTATATGTTAAAAAGTTCTACAAATTTATCCAAAAGTTAGCACTAAAGGCAGATATTCTCATGCTAATAAGTTCAGAATAGAATAAAGACAAAACTGGAGGTCTGAAGTCCTGGCTTCTAGTCCAAGTTGTATAATCTGAGCTTCATCACCTATAAAAGTAGGTAATGACACCCTCCCTACACAACCATAGGTCATAGGAATGAACGTAAGATTCATGAGGGGAGAGAATTTAACTGTTCTGTTTGCTAGTATATCTCTAGTACTTAGCCTGATATATAGCAGAAGCTTATAAATATTTAAGTGAATGAGTATAGAAAAGTGGTTTTATATATAAGAGTTCTATACAAATATCAAGTATGGACTTACCTCCTTAATAATAATTATATAAAATGAAAGCTGTTTCGATTATAGCAATATGAAATGCTCTAACATTTTTAAAACATCTTTAAACAATATATCTTATTTCTTCCTAATTAAATAGCTATGAACTAGCAGTAGCTCAACAGTTGAAAAGTTTAAGCAGCTAATTCTAAAATTATTTCCTGGACTAGCTCCATGGAGGCCAGGAGCAAAAGGTCAAAGACAAGAATGAACAGTGAAGCTACTTTCCACTGGGAGTTTTTAAGCTGGAAGCCTGATAAAAAAGGCAAGATGAAAGTTTGTATAGTCACATATGAAATATATTAAGAAGTTTAAAAGCTCTTCTTTCTTCTGCATCAAAAATATGTACCTGCTGTTCCTAAGGATCCCCTTACTTTTTCTACTTGCCCTTATCCCCAATCAATACCATATATTATGATTTTGTTAGAGGCAGGGATAGAATATAGGGGACTAGCTATTATTATAAGAAATATTAATCATGATCTGTTAACCATGATTATTTTTGTTGTAATTAAATAAAGTACATTCTAACCTGGCTGGGAGATGTATGCAGAACCTGGGAGCTAACTTGGAAATGTGGCCCATCATCCTCATCCCAGAGCTGCCTATTATGGAAAGATTAACAACCTTGTTGTAGAAACCAGAGGGGCCATCCCTTTGCAAACCTCCAACCCGCATTGCCTATAATCTGTAACCATTATACCCATTCTTATTTCTTTTGCCTACTTCCCCAGTAATCATTGTCCTTGAATTCCACATAAACAGCTGGTTTATGGTGAAGAGGGGGTGCAGAGCAGATTTTCCTGGATGATCTGCTGCTTTCCCATACTGCCAGCAGTACTGGAATAAACACTCATATATGATTCAACCCTCTCTTCTGAATTGGCTCAAGTAGTAACAGGCAGCCTGAACTCATTTGTTGTCTGGTTTCAATTTCTGTCTTCTCTGGTACATCAGCCTTTTAAATTTACAGTTATATATTTTGTTTAATTTAAAAGTTTTTAATCCTCCACCTGAGGACATGCTTAAAGGTGGGAGGAGGAAGAAGAGGGAAGAGGGAGAGAGGGAGAGAGCGAGAGAAGGAAAGAGAGAGAGAGGGAGAGAGGGAGAGAGAGTTAGAGAGAGAGAGAGAGAGGGAGAGAGAGATGAGAAACATTGACCGGTTGCCTTCCATATGTGTTCTGACTGGAAATCATACCAGCACAGGACAACGCTCAACCAAGTCACTCAGGCCAGGCTAACTTAAATAAATTTTATATTTGTATTTTATTTCAAAATTTGTCACCTTATAGTGTATATGCTATATTAACTGTTAGGGTCAAAAATAGAATATTGGGGACTAGCTATAGCTACGGGAAATATTAATCATGCTCTGTTAACCATAATTGCCTTGTGTTGGTTAAAGAAAGGACATTCTGACCTAGCTGGGAGTTGTATGCCCCCAGGACTTGGGAGTTAACCTTGGACTTGGGAATCAACCTGGGAACCATCCTCACTCAAAATCTGCCTATCATCATGGAAAGATTAACATAACAACCTTGTTGCCCAAACAATGGAGTCCCACCCCAGCCTCCTACTTCCCCATGCCTATAATCCCTACTTCCCCATCTAATTTTTATCCTACCCTATATTAAGCAGCTGGCTTATAGGGATCTCCAGAGCAGAATTTTTGTGGATGACTTGCTGCTTTTCCATACTTCCAGCAATATTGGAATAAAATCTCATATATAATTCAACCCTGTCTCTGCTTAATTGGCCCAAGTAGTGACAGGCAGCACAGACCCACTGATTATCTAGTTACATAAATACTGAAATTCTTTGTTGAATGAACAAATGGAAGAATTTTATCTAAACACCAATGTATTAAGCCTACCACTTTCACATCTCCTCCTGTCTTTGCCCTCCTATCCAGCATATTTAATGACCTACCATTATGATCTTTCCAGTTCAGTTAGCTAGTCTGGCAAATCCTTGATCCTGGATAAATGGAACCATTTACCTACTCTAAATTTGTACCTGAACAACTAAATATTCCTAGAGGAAATCATACAACCTTGCTGAAGGGTTGCACTTAAAGTCACAATTACAGACCTCAAACAAATACTAAATGCTGTCTGTTTGAAATCCACTACATTTCTCTATTAACCTTAGTTCTCAGGAAAATTATTTGAAATATTTTTCATTCTTACCACTCTCCTCTGCACTCTACCCTGATGATCTTGCCCCACACAGTACTACATTGAGAAGGGTACCATTAGTGGTGAATACTCCTCTTTCCACCAACAAATGTTTCAGCTGACCCGTCTTTTCTCCTATTACACTGGATAAACTTATACTCTCCACCTCAAAGGCCAATCCTTCCACTTGTACTATTTCTGTCCCCACACTACGGGTCCTTCATCATCAGTCTCTCCTCCATAGATTATCCTCAGGCATTTATATAAAAAATCCAAACTCCTTGTCCCTGCCAACTTCCCCTTCACTCAACACTAGGATCTAGTCAAACTAGCATCCCGTTGTACCTTGAACATGCCAAACTTTCCTGTCTTAGAACAGAATCCAAACTCTACTATTGACTTTGGCCAGAAAGACATGGGTCCTCCTGCCTTTACAACCTCATCTTGCATAACTTTTGGCAATTTACTACATTCCAGTCATACAACATTCATTTCAGTTTCTACAACATTACAAGATCTTCCTTGCTTCACAACCTTCACACAATATTTCTCAGTACTAGCTGTGGGACACCCCAATTCCCTTCTCATTCTATATTATCCTCCTTAGATAGGCCTTCTCTATTCATTCTAATTAAAGCAGGCCCTCCCTCCATGTTATTCTCTCACAGCACACTTCATAGCCCTTTGTAAACACATATTCACTTATATATTGGCTGTCTCTGGCATTAGACTCTAATGGCATCAGGGCCTGGACACTCTATTTTGTGTGCTGTCATATACCCAGCATCTAATTACACAATACTTTGTATAAACTATTAGTAGCTTAATAATATCTTTTGGAGTATGGACAAAAAAGGGTTACATACTAAACCTAACAAGCTCAAGGGAGGCCTGTGTGGCCTTATAAACTCAAGAGACCTAAAGTAACCACATAGGATGATCTGAAAATAAAACTTTCTAACAGCAGTTCATGGCCTATAGTCATGTCCTAGACTGGTATCTTTCCTGATAAAAGTCCATCTTTCCCTTAATTGAGCCTGTCTATAGTCTTGCATCTACAATAACATACCTTTGGAATATCAAAGTAACTTTCCTTTCTCCAGACCCCTTTCAGACACAACCACACCAGAGAACAGACCTTAAATACCCTCATTATTACTGTTATTAAGGGCTAATTGGTGACTGTTAACTATCCTGTACTCATCCATGTAAAAGAAGTATGTATTTATCATTTTATTTTTTATCCAATCCCAGATGTTTCCCTGCTTTGTGTTATTCTGCCTCCCCAATCTATTACCAAGGGATTTCATGTAACCACCTAAGTCTCTTCTTTTGGTTGTAATAATTCAAGTGAGTTGCAAAACTGCCATTCTCCAGAGCATTGTCTCAATTCTTTGAGATCTTGCTTCTGGCAATTGTCCTCAGTTTGGCTCAAATAAACTTAACAATTCTCTACAGGTTTGAGCATTTCTTATGTAGACAGAAGGAAGGAATGAACGAATGCCCATTGTTTCCTTTTGATCTTCCTAATATCCTAAGTAATATGACTTTATTAGCCTATCCTAGTGGTTGGCAAACTCATTAGTCAACAGAGCCAAAAATCAACAGTATAACGATTGAAATTTCTTTTGAGAGGCAGATTTTTTAAACTTAAACTTCTAAGCCCACTTCTTCAAAATAGACTTGCCCAGGCCATGGTATTTTGTGGAAGAGCCACACTCAAGGGGCCAAAGAGACGCATGTGGCTCACGAGCCGTAGTTTGCGGACCACAGGCCTATCCTATAGGTCAAGAGTCACACAGTAAGTAGTAGAACCCAAGTCTTCTTACTCCAAATCCAACATTTTTGTTTTATACTACCTCACCAGGAAATGTTCTTTATTGTTATGAACACAAGTACTATAATAAAACTCATTGAGTCACATTTCCAAAAAAGATGTGTCAAATTCAACTACAGTTCTTCTGTTGAAAGAATATCTGAGAAAAGTACAACCCCTTTCCTCACCCTCAGAAAAAAAGACTATATTTCACATACTACAAGGAGACAAAGAAAACAGGTTAGGGCAATGGTCGGCAAACCGTGGCTCACGAGCCACATGCAGCTCGCAAACCGCAGTTCGCTGCTCTGTTGACTAATGAGTTTGCTGACCACTGGGTTAGGGTATTCACTTTGTTTATTTATTTCATAGCATATAATGATATCCTACTGGGAAGCTTGTTATAAGCCATTTAAGCCAATAAAAGTAAAGAAATAATAGCCCTAAGACAGGCCAGTAAGCAAAGAAAAGTGTAATAGGTAAACTGAGATAGATAGTTAAACAGCAGTTTGCAGCCATCTGGAAAATCTAGATTAGTGGTTCCCAGCATGGGGTACACATTCCATAGGGGGGAAATTCGGGAATGAGTTATTAACAGTAAATTTTTTGCAATTCTTATGGTTCTAGGCCTCATATATACTATATAAATATACATTGTGATATATTTATTCATTTCAGTTCTCTATTGTTTTGAAACTTTATTTGCTATTTTATTCATATTACTCCATATTATTATTATTTTTTAAATTTCTTAATGATTTCCTCAGTATTTCAACTGTCCTCTCATTCTTTTATTTTTCTCTTTAATGGATGCCATGTTCTTTGGAAGCTTGTTTAGATCAAGTTATTGGCCTTTTAGGCTTCCTCCATGTGAATAGGAGCTCACTTTTTGAATAAGAATTATATTTCACAGGGCAGGGGCAGGGGAGAGAGGCATCAGGATTTTAAGAGATGCTTAGGTGGGCCATGCCCAAAAAAAGGTTGGGAACCACTGATCTAGATGTAAAGCAGCTTGCAGCCATCTAGTAAATCCTAACTTCCCTAAACCAGGGACACTTAAAAATAAATGGTTTGCACTTCTCCCAAACCAAAGGGTAAATAAATAGCTTAAATCACCCTACTCAGAGAGATAGTAGTAAACCTTAGTGCCATTTGCCAACCACACCTAAGGACAGATGAAATTAACAGAATAAACTTAATTTTGGTATATCTGCATAAAACTAATGAATATTCTATTAATCATCCCCTCCCTAAGACCTCCCCTTAATTCCCAGCCTTTAAAACCCCTCAAGATAAAAGACCCAGAGCAAGTACGTACTTTACGTCCAGGAGCACAGCAGTACCTCCCCCACTTTCTTCCTCCCCAACAGGTTTGCATCTCTTAAACTCAGGAGGCTTGCAACCAGGGCAGCTAAGGGTAGCAGCAATTTGTCCCAGAAAAACCCTGTAACCTGTCCCCAAGGTCCCTTTTCTCTGATTTAATGAGCGAAAGCAGACCATCCTAGGTTCATTTCCCCAGCCTTCCTTATTTCATAGTCCCCATCTTTAATAAATATCCTCTAAAATTCACCTGAACTGGTATCAAATTTTTCCTGCACGAAGTAAAGAACCCACATACTACCAGCTGGCCCTAGGCAGACCCACTCATAGCCAGGTCCCCTTTCCAGTAATAGCAGGTGAGTTAATACTTTCCAGGCAAGATCTTTTAACGAGTCCTTAACTGTTTTGGAAGTGTATGATGGTGTGTCATCATGAAGCAAAATTAATTTGCCATCGCTTCTGGAACATTCTGGTCGTTTCACGATCAAAGTGTGTTTCAAACTGATTATTTGTTGTCAGTATCGATCAGTATTAATGGATTTACCTGGTTTTAGAAGCTCATAATATATCACACCTTCCTGATACCACCAAATACAGAGCATTGTCTTCTTTTTGAAGTGATTTGGCCTTGTAGTAGATGTTGATGGTTCACCTGGATCAACCCATGATCTTGTGCGTTGGGAATTCTCAAAATAAATCCACTTTTCATCATCAGTGAAGCAACATTTTACTGATGACTTTTCAGTTTTCCATTTGTCTTTCTTTCAGTTGATGTGGCATCCTTTTGCCTTCCTTTAAAATTTTTCCCATTGCTTGTAAATGATCAGAAAGTGTTTGCTGAGCAATGTTTAAATCTTTCTGCAAGTTGTTTTTGAGTTGGACACACATCTTCATCCAATAATGCTTGTAATTGTTGGTCTTAAAACTTTTTCAGTTGACCTGGACATTCTTGGTCTTTCACATCAAAATCACCACTTTTAAAGCATTTAAACCAGCATTCACAAGTATCTTGAGAGGGAGCATGTTCACAATAAGCTTCCCAATGTATGTGATAACTTTTTCTTAAAAATAAAGTAATGAATTAAAACTTCCTGCAAATTTTCTTCTTTTGGCATGAAATTCAACATTTTTAAGCGTAAAAATATCTATGATGTTAACACCTTCAGAAAACTTGACATATGAAGTTTTGAAGCTCGCCGTCAATACAACAAAATAGCACACATATCAAATCACATATTTATCAACATATGTTTATCTCCATCTATTGAAAAAATCTGCATTATTAATTGGTACAATGTGATTAGAGGTTCCAACAACCTCCTCAAGATCAATTAATTTCCCAGAATGGCTCACAGAACTCAGAGAAACATTTTACGACTAGATTACCATTTTTTAAAATCTTTATTGTTCAGGATATAACTCAGGAACAATGAAATAGAAGAGATGCATAGAGCACTGAGCTTTCATGCCCTTGCCCAGCAATGCATCTGGAAGCCCTCTACACTCATTCTTTTTAGCTTTTTATGGAGGTCTCATTACATATGCATGATTGAACCTTAAGGGATATTTATTTATTTATTCTTTATTATTGAAAGTATTACATATGTGCCCCTTTTCCCCATTGTGCTCTCCCAGTCTATCCCTGCCCCCAGCCCTGAGCTTCACTGCCCCCCACTGTCTGTGTCCATTGGGTATGCTTATATGCATATAAGTTTTTTGGTTGATCTTTTACTCCCTCCTCTGCTTCCCCTCCCCGCCTTCCTTCCAAGGCTTAATGGTTTCTTTGATGATTCTGTGTCCCTGGATCTGTTTTTGTTCATCAGTTTATGTTGTTCATTATATTCCTCACATGAGTGACATCATGTGATACTTATCTTTCTCTGAATGGCTTATTTCACTTAGCATAATGCTCCCCAGGACCATCCATGCTGTTGCAAATTGTAAGAGTTCTTTCTTTTTTATAGCTACATAGTATTCCATTGTGTAGATGTACTATTCATCTGCTGATGGGGACTTAGGCTGTTTCCAAATCTTACCAATTGTAAATTGTGCAGCTATGAATATAGGGATGCATATGTTTTTCTTTATTGATGTTTCTGATTTTTGAGAATTCCTAGGAGTGGGATAACTTGGTCAAATGGGAGTTCCATTTTTAATTTTTTGAGGAAACTCCCAAATATTTTCCACAGAGGCTGTACCAGTCTGAGTTCCCACCAACAGTGCACATCCTTGCCAGCACTTGTCTTTTGTTGACTTGTTGAGGATAGCAATTCTGACAGGTGTAAAATAACACTTCATTGTTGTTTTGATTTGCATCTCTCTGGTGATTAGTGACTTTGAGCATGATTTCAAATGTCCCTTGGCCTTTTGTATGTCCTCTTTTGAAAAGTGTCTATTTAGGTCCTTTACCCATTTTTTGATTGGATTGTTTATCTTCCTTTTGTTAAGTTGTATGAGTTCCCTATAAATTTTGGAGATTAAACCCTTGTTGGAGATAAAATTGGCAAATACATTCTCCCACGCAGTGGGTTTTGTTGTTGCTGGTTTCTTTTGCTGTGCAGAAGTTTTTTATTTTGATGTAGTCCCACTGGTTTACTTTCTCCTTCATTTCCATTGTCCTAGAAGATGTATCAATAAAAATATTACTATGAACTATATCTAGTATTTTGATGCCTATGGATTCTTCTAAGATTTTTATAGTTTCCTAACTTATGTTTAAGTCTTTTATCCATTTTGAGTTTATCTTTGTGTATGATATAAGTTCGTGGTCAAATTTCATTTTTTGCAAATATCTGTCCAATTTTCCCAATACTATTTATTGAAGAGACTATCTTGACTCCATTGTATACTCTTGCCTCCTTTGTCAAATATTAATTGAGCATACTGATTTGAGTCAGTTTCTGGGTCCTCTGTTTTGTTCCATTGGTATATGTTTCTATTCTTGTGTCAGTATCAAGCTGTTTTGAGAAGAGTGGCTTTGGATTATAACTTAATATCTGGTATTGTGAACTCTCCGACTTTTTTCCCCTCAGGATTGATTTAGCTATTCAGAGTCTTTTTTTATTTCATATAAATTTTTGGATAGTTTGTTCTAGTTCTTTGAAATATGCTGTTGGTATTTTAATGAGGATTGCAATGAATCTATAGATTGGTTTGGGTATTATGAACATTTTGATGATGTTGATTCTACCAATCAGTGAACACAGTATATTCTACTTGTTTACCATATTTTTCCATGTATAAGACACTATTTTTTTCTAAAATCATTAGACTGAAATCAAGGGGCTTCTTATACATGGATGTTGGCTGAAGAGGGAGCCACACAGGTGCATAGCTGCCTATACCTTGTCAAACAGGCTTCCTCCATTCACGAGCCTTATTGTTACTGATATCAGCTGATGCCTTAATTGGAGGTGGAGGTGGAGGTGGAGAGTGCAGAGATGCAACAGGGACTGGAGCATTCTGAGCCCATAAAGATGACAAAAAAAAATAAAATAAAATAAAGATAAATACCAGTAAGCTATTGTCTTATTCTGCAAAATTCAAACTGAATGTAATCAGCTATGAAAAAGAGCATGGAAATAGAGCTGCAGAAAGACAATTTGGACCTCCTCCACTGTGTAGAAACAGTGGAGAAAACAGGAAAAAGACCTCCTTAAGATGCCAAAAAGAAGAAAGCCTTAAGAGGAAAACCAGAGAGAGAAAATGGCGGCGGAGAAGACGGGCGAGTCTGGATCTTTGTCGCTGGGCAGAGAGAGAGAGAGCGGCTGAGAGTTGCATTGGGAGTGTTTGTTGGCAAGCTAGGAGTCAGTTGTCCTCCAGGGGAAGGCGGGGAACTGCTGGAAGGGGCTCTCCCGGCCAGGCAGCCCCACTGTTTTTGTCGGCCAGAGCCACCAGCGCTAACGCAGAGCCCGAGCCATCTTGCAGTGGGAGGTGGATGTCTGCGGCGGTCTGAAGCCTTCGGCTGGGCACCCATCGAGCAGCCGGGGACCCGAGGACCCAGAACTCTGCTCTCCAATCGGCGCAGACACGCAGCGGAATCAGAGATCCACAGAGCACACGGAAAGGTCAGATTGAGCCTGACTTAAGGGGGAGGTGGATGTCTGCCGAGGTCTGAAAGCTGCGGCTGACTGAGGCACCCACAGAGCAGCCAGGGACCCAGAGCTCGGCTTCCCAGGCAGCACAGACTCGCAGGTGGAGGATTCAGAGATCCACATGGCGCGCAGAAGGGTGAGGTCTCCTACCCCCTCAGGGCAGAGACTCACACTGTGGGAGCCTGGCTGCGGGAAAGCTGCCTCTGGAGAGGTCCCCAGAGGTGGTCAGGGCATGATCCCTGAGTGTGAAGGCAAACCCTCTGAGCTGTTGACAGAGGAGAGCTCCAGAAAACGACTTTTTTTTTTTTCTGAGGCAGAGGGACAGCCTGGGAGTTATTACAGTGTCCCGGCTGCAAAACCCCCACAAACTGGTTTTGAGAACCACAGAGTAGCAGGATCTGAGCACAGCCTAGAGAGGTCCTGAGCTTTGTCTCAGAGATCAATTCCAAAACACTGCCACCCAATGGAGGACACACAAATTAACTCTCGCATAACCACAAAAGAATAAAGAGATTAAAACACCAAGAGGGGAACACAGGGAACTGCAATACCTCCCCTACTGGGAAACAGGAGTGCCAAGCAGAATGATAGTGGAAGTGAAGGACCATTCTATTTTTCTTCTTTTTTTTAATTTTTCCTTTTTTTAAAATTTTTTATTTTTTATTTTCACATATTTTAATAAAAAGAATATTTTTTTCTTTCTACCTCAATTGATTTTACCTTTATAATTATTACATTTTTGTTTTAAACTAGTATTATTAATTACCACTAGTACTTTACTGTTTTTGGAAAAAAAAAGTGTCATTTTGTTTTCTCTTTATTTTATTTCGGGATTAGAGTTCTACATTCTATTTTCATCTTTCATTTAGCATAATTTTACTCCAACTCAACTCTACCTTTATGCCAACACTTTCCTCCTAACTTTCCCCATTTTGTTCTCTTGTTTCTCTTTCCCTTTTCCAACTTCAGATTCTCCCTATATTTCTCTTTACCTGGTTAAAATTTCACCCCATTTATATATCTAATTTCAAATCCCCTACTACAAATCCACACAAATCTCTCTCCTCTTGTCTTCACTAGCCAAAAAGTTTTTTTTCTCTATGTCCTTTTGTTGCTATTTGCCTGAAAAGTGATTATATCGATTTTTTGAAATTTTTTGTGAGATTGTTTTAGTTTATTCTACTTGTTTTATTTTGTTTTTGCTTGCTCTGTTTTCTACCACTCTTTTCCCTCACCTCCCCCGTTACCAGTTGCTATTTGCAATTTGCCTTAATCTCTAGGTACTGCTTACTGGCCTTTATTGGGATTAGTGACTGTAATATTGGAGTTGTCTCCTGACATCTATATTTTGTTCCTCTTTTCTCTCTTATACACTGTCTTTTCTCTTTGACTTTTTTCTCTTCCTCTTTCCTTCTCCTTTCTATTTTCTTATTTTATTATTTTATTGTTCATTTATTTATCTTTTTTTTTCTCACTCTCCCAATTTGACTTTGGCACTTCTTTTTTTTCTTTTTTCCTCATTTTCCTCTTCTTTCTCTATTTACCCCTAATTTGTCCTTCATTGGTGGTCACCTTATTTGTGATTATTAACATCTTGAATACATTTCTACTCAGTGCCTTGTGTGCTGTACCTGGTTGTGTTCTAGTTTGTGCCTTTCAATCAACGTAGGAGAGAGAACTACATAACCAGACACCTGGAGAAGAAAGACCATGGGCAGAAAAACAAACAGCCCACATAAGACAGAAAGGCAGGTTTCACCAGAAAAGGAAGTAAACAAAATAGAACCACAAATAGGCCTAACAGAGAAAGAGTTCAGAGAAATGATCATAATGTGGTTGAAAAGAATGGAAGACAAATTTGACAATATGAGTAAGAGCCAAGAGGAAATGAAGAAGAACCTAGAGGAGATGAAGAATCAGCAAGAAGAAATGCAGAAGAACCTAGAGAAGGTGCAGAATAAACAAGAAGAAATGAAAAATGACATCACTGCTATAAAGAACTCAATAGGAAGCATCAAAAGTAGACTAGAAGAAGCAGAGGACCTCATCAGTGAGCTAGAAGACACAGTAGGAAAAAATACCCAAGTACAGCAGCTTCTGGAAAAAAAAGTTAAAAAGCAAGAGGAGAGTCTAAGGGAACTTTGGGATAACATGAAACAAAACAACATCCGCATAATTGGGGTTCCAGAAAGAGTGGAAACTGAACAAGGATTAGAGATCGTGTTTGAAGAAATAATGACAGAAAATTTCCCCAATATAGAAAAGAAAAAAAAACCACACAAATCCAAGAAGCTCACAGAGTCCCAAGCAAAATGAATCCCAACAAACCGACACCGAGGCACATTATAATTAAATTGGCAAACACCGACAACAAAGTAAGAATCTTAAAAGCAGCCAGAGAGAAACAGAAAGTTACCTACAAAGGAACCCCCATCAGACTAGCTACTGACTTCTCAACAGAAACTCGTCAGGCCAGAAGGGAACGGAATGAAATATACAAAGTCATGCAAAGGAAGGGCCTGAATCCAAGAAAACTGTACCCTGCAAGACTCTCAATCAAAATTGAAGGTGAAATCAAAAGCTTCACAGACAAAAAATGACTAAGGGAATATATTACCACCAAACCAGCAATGCAAGAAATGTTAAAAGGTCTGCTGTAATAAAAAGAAAGAGGAAGCAAAGAAGGAACTCGGGGGTAAGGACTAAAAATGGCAACAGATAAGTACTTATCAATAATAACTTTAAATGTAACCGGATTAAATGCTCCAATCAAAAGACAGGGTAACCGATTGGATAAGAAAACATGATCCATATATCTGCTTTCTACAAGAAACCCACCTTAGGAAAAGAGATGCACATAGATTGAGGGTGAAGAGATGGAACATGGTATTTCAGGGAAATAGGAATGAAAAAAAAGCTGGGGTTGCAATACTTATATCTGACAAATTAGATCTCAAAGTGAAGGACATAACAAGAGATAAATTAGGCCACTTCTTAATACTAAAGAGAACAATCCAACAAGAAGAAATAACTCTGCTAAACATATATGCACTCAATATAGGAGCACCTAAATACATAAAAAAAACTCTTGGAGGATATTAAGGAAGAGATTGATAGCAATACAATCATATTAGGAGACTTTAATACCCCACTGTCACCATTCGACAATTCCTCTAAACAAAAAATCAGCAAAGAAACATCAATCCTAAATGACTCACTAGACCAGATGGACTTAATTGACATCTTCAGAACATTTCACCCCAAACCCACAGAATATACATTCTTCTCCAGTGCACATGGGTAATTTTCAAAGATAGATCATATGTTGGGTCATAAGAAAAGTCTCTTCAAATTCAAGAAGATAGAAATCATATCAAGCATTTTCTCAGACCACAGTGGCATAAAACTGGAAATCAACTATAATAAAAACAATAGAAAGAAATCAAACACATGGAGACTAAACAGCATGCTATTAAACAACGACTGGGTAAACAGAGAGATAAAGAAATAAAAAACATCATGGCAACAAGTGACAATGACAACACAACAATACAAACTTTATGGAACACAGTGAAAGCAGTCTTGACAGGGAAGTTCAAAGCTCTACAAGCCTACTGCAAAAAACAGGAAACAATGGTAATAAATTACCTAAACCTACAACTCAAAGAACTACAATGAGAGCAACAAGAAAAGCCCAGTGTACTCAGACGGAAGGAAATAGTGAAGATCAGGGCGGAGATAAACAACTTGGAGACCACAGAAACAATTCAAAAGATCAACAAAACAAAGAGCTGGTTCTTTGAAAGGATAAACAAGATTGATGGACCCCTAGCCTTGCTCACCAAGAAGCAAAGAGCGAAGACCCAAATAAACAAAATCAGAAATGAAAGAGGAGAAATGACAACAGACCCTGTGGAAATACAAAGGATTGTTAAAAAATAGTATGAACAACTCTATTCCAACAAATTGGAAAACCTGCAAGAAATGGACATTTTCCTAGAAAAATATAAACACTCAAAACTCAATGAGGAGGAAACCAAACCTCTCAATAGTCCAATAACTATGGAAGAAATTGAAGCAGTCATCAAAAAGCTTCCGACAAATAAAAGCGAGGGTCCAGATGGCTACACAGGAGAGTTTTACTAAACATTCAAGGAAGAATTAAAACCTATCCTCCTCAGACTATTCAAAAACATTCAAGAAGAAGGAACACTTCCAAACACCTATAATGAAGCCAGCATCACCCTAATACAAAACCAGATAAAGACAACACAAGGAAAGAGAATTATAGGCCAATATCTCTCATGAACATAGATGCCAAAATCCTCAACAAAATTCTAGCAAACCGGATCCAGCAGTACATCAGAAAGATCATACACCATGACCAAGCAGGATTCATCCCAGGAATGCAGGGATGGTTCAATATCCGCAAATCAATAAATGTGATACATCACATAAACAAATTGAGAGATAAAAATCACATAGTCATATCAATTGATGCAGAAAAAG
>JAAGEH010000013.1:9708386-9800061 GCA_011751065.1 Lasiurus cinereus | reverse complement strand
CATACAGTGATCTTTCTTGTTGTTTTGTTGATGGTTTATTTTGCTGTGCAAAAGCTTTTTATTTTGATGTAGTACCATTTGTTTATTTTTTCTTTAGCTTCCATTGATTGTCTTTGGAGCAGTATCAGTGAAGAAGTTCTTTTGGCATATATCTGAGATTGTGCTGCCTGTGGATTCCTCTAGTATTTTAATGGTTTCCCTTCTAATGTTGATGTCCTGTATCCATTTTGAGATCATTTTTGTATTTGGTGTAAGTTGGTGGTTCACTTTCAGTTTTTTGCATGTATCTGTCCAATTTTCCCAACACCATTTATTGAAGAGGTTATCTTGGCTCCATTGAATGTTCATGCCTCCTTTGTCAAATATTAATTGAGCATAGTGGTTTGGGTGGATATCTGGGTTTTCTATTTTATTCCATTGGTCTATATGTCTGTTCTTATTCCAGTACCAGGCTGTTTTGAGAACAGTTGCTTTGTAGTATAGCTTGAAGTCTGGTATTGAGATCCCACCTACTTTATTTTTCTTTCTCCGAATTGCTGTAGCTATCCATGGTCTTTTTTTGATTCACATGAATCTATGAAGAATTCTTTCTATGTCTGTGAAATATGTCGTTGGTATTTTAATGGGTAGTGCGTTGAATCTGTAGATTGCTTTCGGTAGTATGGACATTTTAATGATGTTGATTTCCCAATCCATGAGCATGGTATGCACTTCCATCTGTTAACATCTTCCTCTATCTCTTTTCTCAATGTCCTGTAGTTTTCTGCATAAAGGTCTTTTACCTTTTCAGTTAGGTTTATTCCTAGGTATCTTAATTTTTTTGGTGGTGCGATGGTAAATGGGATTGCTTTTTTAGTTTCTCTTTCTATAATATCACTATTAGTTTATAGAAAAACCACAGACTTCTTAGCATTAATTTTGTATCCTGATACATTGCCGAATTCATTAATTAAGTTAATTACTTTGGGAATGGAGTCCTTTGGGTTTTTTATGTACAATATCATGTTATCTGCAAATAAGGACAGCTTTACTTCTTCTTTTCCAATTGGGATGCCTTTTGTTTCTTCTTCTTGTCTAATTGTAATGGGTAATACTTCCAGTACTATGTCGACCAGGAGAGGTGTGAGTGGGCATCCCTGTCTTGTTCCTGTTCCTAGGGGAAATGGTTTTAGTTTTTGCCCATTAAGTATGATGTTAGCTGTGGGTTTATCATATATGGCTTTTATGATGTTGAGGTATGATCCTTCTATTCCCACTTTCCTGAGAGTTTTTTTCAAGAAAGGGTGTTGGATTTGGTCAAATTATTGTTCTGCATCAATTGATATGACTATGTGATTTTTATCTCTCAATTTGTTTATGTGATGTATTACGTTTATTGATTTGCGGAGAGTGTACCATCCCTGCATTCCTGGGATGAATCCTGCTTGGTCATGGTGTATGATCTTTCTGATGTACTGCTGGATCCGGTTTGCTAGAATTTTGTTGAGGATTTTGGCATCTATGTTCATGAGAGATATTGGCCTATAATTCTCTTTCATTGTGTTGTCTTTATCTGGTTTAGGTATTAGGGTGATGCTGGCTTCATAGAAGGTGTTTGGAGGTGTTCCTTTTTCTTGAATGTTTTTGAATAGTCTGAGGAGGATAGGTTTTAATTCTTCCTTGAATGTTTGGTAAAGCTCTCCTTTGTATCCATCTGGTCCCGGGCTTTTATTTGCTGGAAGCTTTTTTATGACTGCTTCAATTTCTTCCATAGTTATTGGACTATTGAGATGTTTGGTTTCCTCCTCATTGAGATTTGGGGGTTTATATTTTTCTAAGAAAATGTCCATTTCTTGCAGGTTGTCCAGTTTGTTGGAATAGAGTTGTTCATACTATTTTTTAACAATCCTTTGTATTTCCACAGAGTCTGTTGTTATTTCTCCTCTTTCATATCTGATTTTGTTTATTTGGGTCTTCTCTCTTTGCTTCTTGGTGAGCCTGGCCAGGGGTCCATCAATCTTGTTTATCCTTTCAAAGAACCAGGTCTTTGTTTTGTTGACCTTTTGAATTGTTTCTTTGGTCTCCAAATTGTTTATCTCCGCTCTGATCTTCACTATTTCCTTCCTTCTGAGTACACTGGGCTTTTCTTGTTGCTCTCGTTGTAGCTCTTTGAATTGTAGGTTTAGGTAATTTATTACCATTGTTTCCTGTTTTTTGCAGTAGGCTTGTAGGGCTATGAACTTCCCTCTAAAGACTGCTTTCACTGTGTCCCATACATTTTGTATTGTTGTGTTGTCATTGTCATTTGTTGCCATGATGTTTTTTATTTCTTCCTTGATCTCTCTGGTTACCCAGTCGTTGTTTAAAAGCATGCTGTTTTGTCTCCATGTGTTTGATTTCTTTCTATTGTTTTTATTATAGTTGATATCCAGTTTTATGCCACTGTGGTCTGAGAAAATGCTTGATATGATTTTTATCTTCTTGAATTTGAAGAGACTCTTCTTATGACCCAACATATGATCTATCTTTGAAAATGACCCATGTGCACTGGAGAAGAATGTATATTCTGTGGCTTTGGGGTGAAATGTTCTGAAGATGTCAATTAATTCCATCTGGTCTAGTGAGTCATTTAGGATTGATGTTTCTTTGCTGATTTTTTGTTTAGAGGAATTGTCCAATGGTGACAGTGGGTTATTAAAGTCTCCTACTGTGATTGTATTGCTGTCAATCTCTCCCTTAATATCCTCCAAGAGTTTTTTTATGTATTTAGGTGCTCCTATATTGGGTTCATATATGTTTAGCAGAGTTATTTCTTCTTGTTGGATTGTTCCCTTTAGTATTATGAAGTGTCCTTCTTTATCTCTTGTTATGTCCTTCACTTTGAGGTCTAATTTGTCAGATATAAGTATTGCAACGCCAGCTTTTTTTTCATTTCCATTTGCCTGAAATACCATGTTCCATCCCTTCACCCAAATCTGTGTGCATCTCTTTTCCTAATATGGGTTTCTTGAAGACAGCAGATATATGGATCATGTTTTCTTATCCAATCGGTTACTCTATGTCTTTTGATTGGAGCATTTAATCCGTTTACATTTAAAGTTATTATTAATAAGTACTTATCTGTTGCCATTTTTAGTGCTTACCCCTGAGGTCCTTCTTTGTTTCCTCTTTCTTTTTATTACAGCAGACCTTTTAACATTTCTTGCATTGCTGGTTTGGTGGTAATATATTCCCTTAGTCCTTTTATGTCTGTGAAGCTTTTGATTTCACCTTCAATTTTGATTGAGAGTCTTGCAGGCTACAGTTTTCTTGGATTCAGGCCCTTCATTTGCATGACTTTGTATATTTCATTCCATTCCCTTCTGGCCTGACGAGTTTCTGTTGAGAAGTCAGTAGCTAGTCTAATGGGGGTTCCTTTGTAGGTAACTTTGTTTCTCTCTGGCTGCTTTTAAGATTCTTACTTTGTCGTCGGTGTTTGCCAATTTAATTATAATGTGCCTCGGTGTCGGTTTGTTGGGGTTCATTTTGCTTGGGACTCTGTGAGCTTCTTGGATTTGTGTGGGTTTTTTCTTTTCTATATTGGGGAAATTTTCTGTCATTATTTCTTCAAACACAATCTCTAATCCTTGTTCAGTTTCCACTCTTTCGGGAACCCCAATTATGCGGATGTTGTTTTGTTTCTTGTTATCCCAAAGTTCCCTTAGACTCTCCTCTTGCTTTTTAACTTTTTTTTCTAGAAGCTGCTGTACTTGGGTATTTTCTTCTACCGTGTCTTCTAGTTCACTGATCCGCTCCTCTGCTTCTTCTAGTCTAGTTTTGATGATTTCTATTGAGTTCTTTATAGCAGTGATGTCATTTTTCATTTCTTCTTTTTTATTCTGCACCTCCTCTAGCTTCTTCTGCATTTCTTCTTGCTGCTTCTTTATCTCCTCTTGCATCTTCTTCATTTCCTCTCGGCTCTTACTCATATTGTCAAATTTGTCTTCCATTCTTTTCAACCACATTATGATCATTTCTCTGATCTCTTTCTCTGGTAGGCTTATTTCTGGTTCTATTTCGTTTACTTCCTTTTCTGGTGAAACCTGCCTTTCTGTCTTGTGGGCTGTTTCTTTTTCTGCCCATGGTCTTTCTTCTCCAGGTGTCTGGTTATGTAGTTCTCTCTCCTACATTGATTGAAAGGCACAAACTACAACATGACCAAGTACAGCACACAAGGCACTTTCCGTGTGTTCTGTGGATCTCTGATTCTTCCGCGTGTCTTTGCCGATTGGAGAGCAGAGTTCTGGGTCCCCGGGTTCCTGGCTGCTCGATGTGTGTCCAGCCGAAGGCTTCATATGGCCGCAGACATCCACCTCCCACTGCAAGATGGCTCGGGTTCCGCGTTCGTGCTAGTGACTCTGGCCGACAAAAACCTCGTGGCAGTGGTCCTGCCTGGCCGGGAGAGCCCCTTCCAGCAGTTCTCCGCCTTCTCCTGGAGGATAACTGACTCTTAGCTTGCCAACAAACACTGCCAATGCGACTCTCAGCTGCTCTCTCTCCCTCTGCCCAGCGACAAAGCTCCAGACGCATCCATCTACTCCGCTGCCATTTTCTCCTCTTGATTTGCAGTTATTATACCAGCTTTGCATCCCCAGAATAAGTCCTATTTATGGTGTATGATTTTTCTAATGCAATGCTGGATCCAATTTGCTAAAATTTGGTTGAGGATTTTAGCATCTATCTTCATCAGGGATATTGGCCTGTAATTCTCTTTCTTTATAGTGCCTTTATCTGGCTTCATAGAAAGAGCTTGGAAGTTTTTATATCTCTTGAGTTTTTTTGAATAGTCTGAAGAGGGTAGGTATTAGTTCTATGCATTTTTGGTAAAACTCCCCTGCAAAGCTTTCTAACACAGGGCTTTTGTTTACTAGAAGTTTTTTTTTTTTTTTATTACTGCTTCAGTGTCCTCGTAGTTATCAGCCTATTCAGATATTTTATTCTTTCTCATTGAGTTTTGGAAAATTGCACTTTTCTAGGAATATTTCCATTTTCTGTAGGTTATCCAGTTTGTTGAAATACAGCTGTTAACGGTACTTTTTCTTTTCTTTTCTTTTCTTTTTTTTTACAATCCTTTGTATTTCTGTGGGATTGGTTGTTACTTCACCTCTTTCATTTCTGATTTTATTTGGGTCCACTCTTTTTGCTACTTGGTGAGCATGGCTAGAGGTTCATCAACCTTCTTTATCCTTTCAAAGAACCAGTTCTTGATTTTGTGTACTATTTTTTAATCTCCATGTCATTTATTTCTGCTCTGATCTTTTTTTTCCTTCCTTCTACTTACTCTGGGCTTCTCTTATTGGTCTCTTTCTAATTCTTTAAGTTGTAGGGTTATATAATTTGCTACCAGTTTTTCTTGTTTTTTGAGGTAGGCTGGTAGTGCTATGAAGTTATCTTTGAGGACTGCTTTCACTGTGTCCCATAGATTTTGGATTATGTTTTCATTGTCATTTGTTTCCAGGATATTTTTTATTCCTTCTTTGATCTCTTTGTTGACCCAATAATTGTTTTATAGCATACTATTTATTCTCCAAGGGCTTGATTTTTTTATTGTTTTTATTGTATTTGATTTCTAATTTAATGCCATTGTAATATGAGAAGATGCTTGATATGATTTCTATCTTCTTGAATTGGAAGACACTTGGCCTATGTCCCAATATGTGGTCTATTTTTGAAAAAAAATCCCATGTGCCTATGAGAATAATGTATATTCTGTAACTTTGGGGTGAAATATTCTTACGATGTCAATTAGTTCCATCTGATCTAGTGATTCATTTAGAGTTGCTGTTTCTTTGTTGATTTTTTTGTCCAGATTTATCTAGTGATGTCAATGGGGTATTAAAGTCCCCTACTATGACTGTATTGCTGTTTATCTCACCCTGGATATCTTTCAGAAGTTTTTTGTTTTTATGTATTTGGGTGCTCCTGCATTGGGCGCATATATGTTTATCAGAGTTATATCCTCTTGTTGTATCAATCCCTATAGTATTTTGAAGTGAGCTTCCTTGCCTCTTGTTATGGCTTTCACTTTGAAGTCTATTTTGTCAGATATAAGTATTGCTACCCTAGCTTTGTCTTCATTGCCATTTGCCCACAAACCTTTTTTCCATTCCTTTTCTTTCAGTCTGTATGAGTTCCTTGTTTTGAGGTGGGTCACTAGTAGAAAGCATATACATGCATCATGTTTGCTTATTCATTCAGCCACCCAATTTTTTTTTGATTGGAGTATTTAGTCCATTTATGTTTAGGGTTATTATTGATCAGTTGTTTGTAGCCCTTTTTGTTCCTGATGCCCATGTTCCTTCTTCCCTTTCTATTTCTTCTTTTTACAATATTCCTTTAGCTTTTCTTGCATTGCTACCTTGGTAGTAATAAACTCCCTTAGCCTTTTTTTTTTTTGTCTGTGAAGCTCCTCATTTCCCCTTCAATTTTGAATGATAGCCTTGCTTAATAAATTATTCTTGGATTCATTGCTTTGGTTTGCATCACTTTGTATACTTCATTCCATTCCATTTTGGCCTGATGTGCTTCTGTTGAAAAATCATTTGATAATGGGGAACCCTTGTAGGTAACTCTCTGTCTCTCTTGCAGCCCTTAAAATCCTTTTGTCATTAATATTTATCATTGAAATTATGATGTGTCTTGGTGTATATCTTTTTATGTTCATCTTGTTTGGGACTCTCTGTGCTTGTGTGACTGTTTTCTTCTCCAAATCAGGGAAGTTTTTTGTGATGATTTTTTCAAATAGGTTTTCTAATCCTTGTTCCTCTTCTTGTCCTGGCACTGCTATTATATGGATGTTACTTCATTTCATATTGTCCCAAAGTTCCCTTAAGCTCTCGTTTTGCTTTCTAATTATTTTCTCCAATTGCTGTTCATATTGGATGTTTTTCTCTACCTTGTCTTCTAACTCACTGATTCAGTCTTCTGCTTCTTCTAGTCTACTGTTGAAACCTTCCATTGTGTTCTTTATTGTAGCTATACCATTCTTCATTTCCTGTTGATTCTTACATATGTTGTTTAATTTCTCATCCATTTGGTTTGGGAACTATATGACCCTTACTCTGAATTCTTTCTCTGAAATATTGGTTCCCTCCATTTCATTTAGTTCCTTTTCTGGAGATTCCTCCTTTTCATACCTTTGGTGGTTCTTTATCTTCCCATTTTTGCTTTCGCTTTCTGGTTCTGGTTGGGGTTCGAGGGATTGTAGCCCCTAGCAGTTCAATAATCTGGGACTCACTAGCCCGGAAGTTGGTTCTGCCTTGTGTTTCACACCTTTATTGTCTCTGTTCTTAGTTGTACCCCCTTCTCTCACAGTTATGATCCCTCAGTTGTCTGCTTCAGATTCTCAGGGTTAGCAGGGGCGCATGCATAGTTCCTCTGGTGTGCAACTCTTTGTGAGGACCCAGAGCCCTCTGGCATGCAATTCACCATGCAGTCTGGGCACCCAAGGCTGGCTGGTTCCTTAGGTCCCTCTGACAGTACACTTACAGTGTGGTCCTGTGATCTGTGGTTGAGCATACCAGGTCATACCAGCAGCTCTGACTTGGGGTGGGGGTAGCGTGCATGCTGGGCAACATCTCTATCTGTGCTGGGGTAGGAGTGTGCACTGGCCAGAAGGCTGTTTGCACCCAGGGATGGAGCTCACGCCAGACTGTGGCTCTGTGATGAGATGGGGGATTGGGCAGGTGTGTGGTACCCCTGGCTTGCACTCACAGCATGTAGATGTGTAGCATAGGATTCTTGGATGCTGGGTTTGGGCTGCAGTGAGGAGGCACAGCTTGGGATGTCTCTAGCATGAAATCACTGGGACTAGCACAGTACCATGCTAGTCACTGCCAGGGCACAGTGGTGATTCCACTGGGTTATGGCTAGCAAGTGGCTCCCTGTGCAGGTTCAGGGATAATGTCTGAGATCAGTCTTGTTGTTGGTATGGTTGCACTTCTGGCCTCCATTGCCCTCCTCTACAAGATTACATAGGTTCCACACTAAAGCCACACCAGCTTGGGAGTGCTGGGTTGGTAGTGGGGACTACATCTAGAAGAGTCCGATCTGCCAGTTCCTGGGACTGGTTCAGTGTCTAACTGTCCTCACTCTTCACCTCACAAAGACCATACGTCCACACATGCCCCTCTCACTCCTTTACTCACTCACACTTTCTCCCTACCTCCTGTTAGCTACCATGTTCTATTCCCCCTTAAGGGCTTTTTAAAAGTCACCTCATTAACAGAACAAAAGATACCTCAAGGGCTCTCAATATCCAGGTATCTTCAATAATTTTGTACTGTATAGCTTCTACTACATCTCTTATAGTATTTTTCTAAAATCTTTTCACCTGCCACTGCCATCTTCCAATTTCAGTTAAGAGAAGCAGCTTTGGAATCATGGATAGATTCTAATCTATGTCACTAATTGACTTTGTGGCAGCTGGCAAAATAATCTCTCTGAACTTCAGTTTCTTCTTCTGTGCCGTCCTTGCACTGCAGCTGTAGTACTACTTCAAAACTTGAATTTGATCAAGTTCCTTCCCTACCTGAAAACCCTTCAATGGTTTCCCACTACTTTTAAAATAAAGACCAAAACCCTCCTCAAGGTTTCCAAAGGCTCTGCACTGTCTCTTGTCTGCCTACCTCCCTGACATCTTGCCACACCATGTTTCCTTTTACCTTATCTAATATAGCCACTCAAGCCTTCTTTCAGATTTAGCAAATAGAAATACAGAATACCCAATTAAATTTGAATTTCAGATAAACAACAAATATTTTCTAGTAGAAGTATGTGCCCAAATATTATGAGACATATTTCTACTAAAACATATTCACTGTTTACCTGAAATTGCAATTTAACTGAGCACTCAGTATTTTATCTGCAACTCTATTGAAATGGGCCATCTCTCTCTTGCACCAGGGTCTTCCCACATGTTCTTGCTACTTGATATGTTATTTCCTCACCTTCCTGCTGACAGAGGTATTACAAGAAATAAATGAGGCAGGATATATATCACAGTACTTAGCACAAAAAAATGCTCAAGAAATACTATAGTCATAATTAAAACTTTCTATTTCTGGTTTATCTTTCATATTATATTAATTGTGCTGGCATCAATGATTTGCCATTTAAAATAAGTCATTTTCTCCCTAACTGGTTTGGCTCTGGATAGAGCATCAGCCTGCGGAATGAAGGATCCCAGATTCGATTCAAGTCAAGGGCATGTACCTTGGTTGCAATCACATCCCCAGTAGGGGGTGTGCAGGAGGCAGCTGATCCATGTTTCTCTCTCTTCAATGTTTCTAACTCTCTATCCCTCTCCCTTCCTCTCTGTAAAAAAACAATAAAATATATTAAAAATAAAATAAAAAGTCATTTTCTTTATAAGAGATCTGGTAAATAGCAATACACATACATAACATTTCCCTCACCAAGTATTTTACACATGTGATTTCAGTTTTGTTTTCATAGTAATAGTATAATGTAAAGTCGGGGAGGAAAATATTCCCTCTATCTTTTTAAGTTCTTCTGGCTTGTCTAAGAATTAAATTGACAGGAAATAGATCAGCTGGAGAAGACAAACAAAGGTTTAATAACTGTATACCTCCTGTATACATGGGAACGACCCAGGAAAATGGAGTAACTTGCCAAAATGGCTCAAGCTATCTTCACCTGAAGACCAAAAAAGATTTTTGGTGGTAGAAGTCAGTTATGGGAGGTTACAAGGAAAAGCAAAGTTAATAAGGGCAAGGTTTTTATGTCGATTTAAGTCCTTGCCCTCTGCATTAATAACATTTTCTAAAGATTAGCTGAAACCCTTCCCTCTTCCTGGTACAGCAAGGGAGACACCCTTAAAATGGAGGTTTCCCTTACAAATGTAAATATCATTTACAAGAAATAATTACTCCATTTTTAAAATGAGGTAACACTGGTTAATAACACTATATAAATTTCAATTGTACAACATAATAATTCAATATTTGTACACTCCATTGCATGTTCATTACCAAAAGTCTTGTTCACAATATTACCATATATTTGACTCCTTTTACCCATTTCACCCTTCCTTACGTTCCTTCTGCTCTATATCCATACATTTGTTTTGTTACTTCCTTTGCTACTTTTTGTTTTATATTCCACATATGAATGAAATCATACTGTTTGTGTCTTTTTATGTCTCAGAATTATACAGTGGAGAAAGAAAAGTCTTTTCAATAGATGGTGTTAGGAAAACTGGACAGCCATATGTAAAAGTATGAAACTAGATCACTATTCTTACACAATACTCAAAAATGAACTCAAAATCACATAAAGACTTGAATGTAAGACCTGAAACAATAAAATACATGGAGAGAAACATAGGACATAAGAACTGGACACCAGTCTCAGTACTATTTTTGTAATTTTGACTCTAAAAGCAAGAGATACATAAACAAATAGATCTATTTGGTTTTAGAGCTTCACCCATGTCTCCTATTTATTATTTTTTTAATTTTATTTTTTAATATATTTTTATTGATTTCAGAGAGGAAGGGAGAGAGATAGATAGAAACATCAATAATGAGAGAGAATCATTGAATTGCTGCCTCCTGCGTGTACTGGAGATCAAGCCTGCAACCTGGACATGTGCCCTTGACCGGAATTGAACCTGGGACCTTTCAGTCTGCAGGCCAATGATCTATCCACTGAGCCAAACTGGCTAGGACTCATATATTTTTAATGTTTTTATTGATTTTGTTTTAAAGAGAAATGGGAGGAGGGAGAGGGAAAGGAAGAGGAAGAGGGAGAGAAAGTGGGAGAGGGAGAAAAAGATGTGACAGAACCTGGGCATGTGCCCTGACTGGGAATCCAAGTGGCAACCTTTTGGTGTATGGGACAATGTTCAACCAATTGAGCTATCTGGCTAGGGCCATATCTCCTATTTCTTAAAATTAAATAGCCTAAAGTAATCCTTATGCTAAAGAGATACATTTTGATATGACAAACTCTGTTCCCCTCCAGTAAATATTAGTATTATTTTATTCATTTTATAAATGAAAGAATAGCCATGAAACTTCCAAGTCACAGCTAATAAATAGTAAAAGCAGTAATCAAACTCAGGCCTTCCAGCGTAATTGCAAAACCAGCTCAAAATGATTTCTAACAAGATACAGCAAAACTACAAGTGATACAGATGAAGCACCCAGAAGCAAAGTCCCTCCATGCCCCCGCCCCCCAACCTCAGGAAATCAAAGGACAGGGACAAAACCAGAACCCTTTCAGAATTGAAGGGTCCGTTGTCCAGAAAGATCTGGTGCTGAAGCCCCTTACCATAAATGGCCAAGTTCCAAGGCCCTCCAACTATAACTTGCTACACCAGCACTTCCTCATACCTGTTCCCCCTAATTCATTTAAAACAGCCCTGAACCCTGGATTAGGAGACAGTCTGGGGCTTTCTCCCCGTCTTCTTGTTTGGCTGCCTCTAAAAATAAACTCCAGTTGCATATTCCATGCTTCAGTGACTGATCTTACCACACGCTGGGCATATGAACTTGGGTTCAATTACAGTTTGAAAAACTGATATTTTGCAGCTATATGGTATTGTGCCTCTCCACCAGTTAGCACTGTAGCAGATCTAAACTACTTCTAGTGCTACTAATAGTAATAATACTAGAAATCATCAATAACAACCAAAACAGCTAACATTTCTGAATACTTCCTATGAGCCAGTAACTTTTCTATTTGCATGTATTATTTTATTATCATAACCATACTATATGGTAGATAGCCGGGGTTATTATTCCCATTTTTCAGATAAACTTTAATCCTCAGTTTCCTTAGGTAACTTGTTCAAGGTCAAAAAGCTAGTGTCAGAACAAAATTTCAAAGCCATGCAGTTCCGCCCTGAAGTCTTAGCTCTTGTCTTCTTATAATCCATATGGAATGCACCAATGAAAGTCTTAGCATAACTCCTGCTACAACATTATATATACATACCCCTATATCCAAGCTACAGCCTATTCTTCTGTGAAAATGATACCAATCACCCAGAAAGGTATCTCTCCATGTCAATGTATGGCAAAGTTAATAACAGTTTCATCAACCAGATACATTTTCTGCCCTTATTACCTTTTAAAACCAGGATGGGGAACATCCGGCCCATGGGTGGTATAAAGCCAGCGAAATCATTTGGTCTGGTCCTGCCAAGGCAACCACAGGGGGGACTCTAAATTCAATAAATCTAGGATCTTTTTTCAGAAAAACATACTTTTATATTGAGTTATATTAAGTGAATGATGTTATAAAAATCTAAATGGTCCTTGGCAGAAAAAAGGTTTCTCACCCCGTTTTTTTGTTGTTGTTGTTTTTTTGTTTTTTTTTTAGAGATATTACTGTACTGGATTTATTATAAAACTACAGTAATCAACATAGTATGGGATTCATGTAAAAATAAACATTTAAGCCACTTCTCACCCGCTTTAAACAATAGTATGATTTTATAAAAATGGCCTGGTCTAGGTTGGAAGCAAAGTGAAACAAACTGGTCTAAGACTTATTCGCACCAGAATGATATAACGCCTGTTGGGAACTTTTAAAGCTATCTTTCTCAATGTCCATTTTATTGACTCAGATGCTTCCCACTATTGTCCTGTATGTCTGTGTGGATATACACACATATATAGGGTGTCTCCCAAAAAATTTATATAACTTTAACAGCTGATAACTATAGATTATATTGTATTTTGAAAATTAAATGTATTTCAATAAATACTGCCTTTATAATATATATACATTTTTGGGAGACACCCTCTATATGTATGTATCCACACACACATACATATATACATATCAGTAAACTCTCCCAACCAATAATATCAGCACTGATCTTGCCTAATGCAACCAACTACAAATAGGATAATTGCTTTTGTATTTTATACTTGCTACTATAAATTATAAAATGCATAGGTTGATATTTTAGAAAATTTTATAATCCTCAGGAAAACTTTGCTAGAAGCTTTGAAATCTCCAACTTACCAGTTAAAACAACAGAACAGAATATGGTCATAATGCAAAAAGGCTTAGCAGTTTGTGTATCAGAAAAACAACAACAAAATAAAGCAGTACGTGAGTACAAAATTTGTTTTAGCTGTTCTTACATTTACCAGAGGGGTTGGAATTGGTAAAGAAAACTAAATCGAATTATGTTGCTTCAGATCACAAGCCTTATAGTCAATATAGACCTGGGTTTAAATTCAAATCCTGCCATTTACTGTCTGTTATTTAATCTTTTAGAGCTTGTTTCCTCATCTGTAAAAGGGGTATAATATGTACTTTGCAAGTAAACTGTGAAGACTGAATTAGAATATATGTAAATCTCATAGTCCAATGGATGGCACTTATCATATGGGCTAAATCAAGGATCCAAATCCCTTTGTTCTCACTGCCAGGCCTGGTGTTAGTACAGAATGATTAGATATTCTTGATGATACTGTCTTTGTTCCTTTATGGTCCCTTCTTTCTTTCCTTTACCATAAACTTCTCATTTTCTTCTTTGGTATCCCAGCAACAATGTTCATCTAGCCTTTTTCACTAGGGTGCCAAAATTGAGGGAAACTAATCTCAGCAATTGAGGAGAAGGAAGATGGTTGTGCTGGTTATTATGCATCCCTCAATTGAGGGCCACTTAATTTAAGGTCATTCCATACCCACACCAACCTTTACCTTATATGTGAAGAGAAATTCACCCAATTATAGTATCAATTTAATAGTTACCATTTAATTTATTCATAGGAGCTATACAATTAATATAAATATTTTAAATATCACTTCTTACATACTTTTCACCAAACAGTATGCCAAATGCTTTACATATATTATTTTTAATTAAAACTTTTTCATTTATTGACTCTAGAGAGAGAGGAAGAGAGACAGAGAGAAACACTGATCCATTATTCTATCCATTTATGTATTCATTAGTTGATTCTTATGTGTGCCCTGAAGAGGGATCAAATCTACAACCTTGGTGTATTTAGATGATGCTCTAACCAACTAAGCTACCCAGCCAGGGCCTACATATATTATTTCAATTAAATCTTACAATAGTTTTCTGAGGGGGGTTACTGCTGAAATATTCCACAGTGAATATTATTTGATTGAAATTAATTTTTAATCTATTGTTCTAAATACTAAGAATAGTAAGCAAAAAGATAAACAATTTCTACCCTCATGGAGTTTATTGTCTACCATGGAGAAATATCAAAGAAGTTGAGTAACCCATAGATTATTACCTAGTAAGTAATAGAGGCAATATTCAAAAGCAGGTCTGTAAATAAAATAGAAACCACAGAAATAAGTCCTCATATCTACAGTCAATTAAATTTTGACAAGAGTACCAAAGGCATCCAATGAAAAAAAGGACAGTATTTGCAATAAATGATGCTGGGAAAGTTGGATATACACATGCAAAAGAATGAAGTGGAACCCTTACTTCAAAATGGAGGTAAGGGTTAAAACTATAAAACTTTTAGAAGAAAACAAGAGAAAAGTTTCATGACATTGGATTTGGCAATAATGTCTTGGATATGATACCAAAAACATCATCACCAAAAGAAAAAAATAAGAGAAGATTTCAAAATGGTGGCCAAGTAGGGGGACATATCTTGCATCTTTTCACAGAGCAGATAGAAGGAACAACTAAATGGAATAACATCGACCCAGAATTTGTGAATTAAATACAACTGGTGAGACGATTAGCAGCTGAAAAGGACAGAGGCTACCTGGAGAAGAGTAGAATCGGTGTTCTAGGCTGAAAAGAGAGAAGCACAAGCACCCCACCTAGGCAAGAGGGTCAGAAGGAACCTAAACTGCACCAAGCCCCTTTCCCTTGGGAACACACATAACACTCAACTGTGGAAGGGAGGTCTACAGGGCTGCTGGGAGCCAGGGAATCTAGATATTAATTCCACAGGTGCAAGAGGCTGTGCCTAGAAAGGCAGCCTGAAGAACTGCCTGAGCTGCGTCATACCAGGGAGAGAGAAACTCGCAGTGGTGTGGTACTTTTGCCTTTGTATTTTCTTTGCTTTTAATAACTAAACCCAGTTCATAGGATATTTCAATTACAAACACTTTCTGAGGTTGCGATGCAGGTGGAGGTGCAGCTTTACAGAGGCCATGGAGAGACTGTGGAGGTGCTCAGGAAAGGGAGAAGTGACCAGGAATCCAGCATTGATATATTCCAGACCTTCCATCCCTAAGCAGCCATCTACATAATAAAAGAGAAACATGCTAACTGGCCATACCTTCCTGACACCCACCAGCAAATCAGGAGTGAGCATGCAAATTAACCCCCATGGGGTGAGGCAGGATGCTTGCGTCATTGCCCTAGTGATGACACAGGCCTTCTGCACCACCTCAACTGCTCTGGCCTCTGGGAAGCATAGGAAGGAGAAAAGAGGCTTCAGGCCAGAGTGAAAAGGTGGCTCTGGCCAGAGCTAAGGTGCTGCCAGCAGCCAGGGGAAGGAAGTCCCATTCTTGCATGAATCTTCAAGCAGTAGGCCTCCAGTTTTTCTAGTGAAAAGCCAGGCCGTCCCAGCAGTCACAGGTCAACTATTGCAGCAGCACCCAGCCTTAGGCTTTACAAAGGAAAACATTCTGAAAAGCGCTGGGGGAATCCAAGATGGCGGCATAGATAAACACCGACACTGCTGCCTCGCACAACAATTTCAAAACAACGAACGTAAGACAAAACAGACCTCATACAGAACCACAGGAAAGGTGGCTGAGTGGAAATTCTACAACTAGAAGGAAAGAGAGGGGCTCACAGAGACCCAGAGGAGCTGCAAAAAGCTGAGGCATGAAGACACTCACGTGGAGAGAGCAGATGCCAGAGTACCTGGCTGGCTTTCTCTGGAGGGAGGGAGACGGAGACTCCCAATTGCATTAAACCCCTTATCCTATGGCACTAAACCCCAGGACCAGCCGAAATTCATACAGGAGGAGTTTGGATGTGAAAAGGGAGAAGTGCACAGAAATTCTGGGGAGACGCGAAAGGACAGAAGTCTGGTGGCACACACAGCACAGCGCAGAGAAGACCAACTGCTGATTGTGACGCTGGCTTTCACAAGTGGGCAGGAGACAGAGCCTCCCAACTGTACCACTTCTAACTTCACTAAATCCCGGTTTCGGGTGAAACCCTGGGGACCCAGACTCATATGGTCCTGGAGCACAGGGGAGCCCGAAAGGCAGCGATCTAAAGGCACTGTGCGTGCACACAGGGGCTGCTCCAGCTATTACCCAGTGACACCTGAGACCCAGGGGCCATGGAGGGCGGGGCCAACTGGAAAGAAAGGCAGTCCATTAAGCTCTGAGACTCCACCCATCCGAAGCTCAACAGAGACACTTTTGCAGTTTTGCAAGTCTTGTATCGAAAGGCTGAATCCAATACAGAAGTTCTCCCGGCATAGTGAAAATGCAGAGACAAAGAAGGAGATCACAAACAAAAGAAATGGAGGAAAACAAACGACTGGATATAGAATTCAAAACCACGGTTATAAGGTTTTTCAAGAATATACTAGAAAAGATGGATAAAGTTAGCGAGGTCCAAGAGGAGAAGAAAAAGGAACAACTAGAGATGAAAAAGGACCAACTAGAAATTAAACATACACTGACTGAAATAAAAAATATTATACAGAGACCTAATAGCAGACCAGAGGAACGAAAGAATCAAGGCAAAGATCTGAAATATAACGAAGCAGAAAAGACTCAACTGGAAAAGCAAGAAGAAAAAATAATCCAAAAAATGTGAGGATAATGTAAGGAGCCTATAGGACAGCTTCAAGTGTACCAATATCAGAATTGTGGGGGTGCCAGAAGAAGGGAGAGAACAAGATACTGAAAACCTATTTGAAGAAATAATGACTGAACAGTTTCCACATCTGGTGAAAGAAATAAACTTACAAGTCCAGGAAGCACACAGAACCCCATATAAAACGAATCCAAAGAGGACTACATCAAGACACATAATTAAATACCAAGAGCAAAAGACAAAGGGAGAATATTAAAATCAGTTAGAGAAAAACAGTTAATTATCTACAAGGGAGCACCCATACAATTGTCAGCTGATTTCTCAACAGAAACTATGCAGGGCAGACGGGAGTGGCAAGAAATATTCAAAGTAATGGATAGCAAGAACCTACAACCAAGAATACTTTATCCAGCAAAGCTATCATTCAGAATTGAAGGACAGATAATGAGCTTCACAGATAAGAAAAAGCTAAAGGTGTTCATCAACTCCAAACCAGTATTATATGAAATGCTGAAAGGTACTCTTTAAGAAGAGGAAGAAGAAAAAGGTAAAAGATAAAAAATTATGAACAACAAATACATATCTATCAACAAGTGAATCTAAAAATTAAGTGAATTAAAAATTTGATCAACCGAATAAACTGGTGAATATAATAGAATCAGGAGCACAGAAAGGGAATGGACTGAAAATTCTCAGGGGGAAGGGGTGAGGGGGTTAGGGAGAAACTGGACAAAAATCATACACCTATGGATGGGGTCAATCGAGGGGAGGTAATGGTAGAGGGAGGGATGGGACCTGGGTGGAGGGGAACTATGGAGGGGGGAAAAGAGAAACAAATGTAATAATCTGAATAATAAAGATTTAATTTAAAAAAAAAGATTCTGAATAACCCCAGGGTGCCCTTGGGAACTGGGCTGAGGGGAGTTTTAGCCCTGGAAACCAATACAGCAAGACCCCAACCTAAAGACCATGTCCAAAACAGATGTTTGCATAATTAAGACTGACAACAGGCAGAAGGGATTGGTCCTGCCTTCTTGCAGCCATGGCTGTGGACACACACACAGGAGTAATGGATCAACACAGCGCTGACTACCTAACAGGAAACTCAGAAGTGGCAGACAGAATAATAGAGTGGGGTTTCAAACCAGCTTCCATGAGACATTAAAACTTGGCTGAGCAAACAACACTTACTTTCACTTTCTATCTTTTATTTTAAAAATATATTTTTTCTTTTTTACCTTTTATTTTTTGTATTATTTTTTTCATTCTGTTATTTTTTATCATTATATTATTTTAATTTTTTTTCTTTTTTCCCATCCTTTCATTCACTTGTCTCTTTTTCAATCTGTATTCCTTCTCTGGACCCCATTTTAGTTTTTCTCTCTCCTTTATATTTACCACTTGTTAAAAATTGATCTTTGTTACCTGCTTATTTGACATATTATTACAGTCTCTGTTGGATTACTCATAAGTCTAATTTATTTTCCCCTGCTCCAAGTGCATTCTTGCTTCTCTTTTCTCTTTCTTCACTAACCAAGTTTTTATGCTTTTATTTTTCCTCTCCTCTTTTGCTCTCCTCTTCTCCTAATTGTTTAATTATTTTTACCCATTAAACCCAAGCCTATTTGCTCTATCCTCTATTCAAATTTTCCAAAAATAGTCATTTAAAAAATTGTTTTATCTTTTTCTTTTAATTATTGATTATTTTGTTTTTATGTTCATCTTATCCACTTGTTCTCTTTCAAACTTCTCAATACTGAACTGTGACCCTTCCCATATTCATTCAATTCCTTAACATATTTTCAGTATATAAGCTCTCCCTCTACATATTCTCTACCCCTTTTTTTTCCAGGTGTTTGTTTTTTGCATTTTTTTTTGTGGCTTATTTATGGGCTTTGTGGTGTTTTCTCCCCATATATATTACTCCTACTTTTTTCTTCTTTTTCTCTTCTCTCTTACTTTTTTTCTTTTTTCAATATCATTTTGTTCTCTTTTCTCTCTCCTAATCCTATTTCTCTAGTGGTCACTTTTATTGGGGTTATCAGTGTGATGGGTACATTCGTGGATTTTTTTTGCTTTGTGTTGTGTCTTGTCAAGTTATATTTTGTGCAGTTCAATCAACATGGTAGAGAGTGACGACATAAGCAGACACTCTGAGAGGGGACTCCATCCAGGAATGGGACAATAACACTCAAGACCCAACTAGACCAACAGAACCCAAATATCCCAAGTCAGGGGCCTCCCTATAATACTGAGTCAAGAAGACCTGAGATTGCACCATGGGTAACACAAAACATCTACTATGTAACAAAAACTAAAAAAAATCTGGATGACATAGAAGTCTGATCTAATGTATAGAAACAACAACAAATGAACAGTAAAATGGGGAGAAAAAGAAACAACTCCATACAAAAAAAATAGAAGAATAACCAGAAAGGGAATAAACAAAATAGCAGCAAGCAATGTGTCAGACAATGAATGCATAGCAATGGTTATAAGAACGCTGAAAAGAATGGAAGACAAATTCAACAACATGTGAAAGAATCAAGAGGAAATGAAGATGAACAAAGAGGAGTTGAAGATTGACATAGCTGCAATAAAGAAGATAATTGAAAGTATTAACAGCACACTAGAAGAAGCTGAGGACCACAGAAACAACTTAGAAGACAAGGTAGAAAAACACACCCAAGCAGAGCAGCAACTGGAAAAAAAATACTTAACAAGCAGGAGGAGAGCCTATGGCAGCTTTGGGACAAGATGAAACAAAAAATATCCACATGATAGTGGTGCCCTGAGGAGAGGAAGCTGAACAAGAAATAGAAAACCTGTTTTAAGAAATAAAATGGAACACTTCGCTGATTTGGGAAATAAAAAAACACACAAGCCCAATAAGCACACAGAATGCTAACAAGATTAATTCCAAATGACTGACACCAAGGCACATCATAAATTGGGAAACATTAGCAACAAAATTAGAATATTAAAGGTTTGCCAAAGAAACAGAGAGTTACCTACAAAGGGTCTTCAATTAGACAATCAACTGGATTCTCAACAGAAACACATCAGGACAAAAAAAAATGGAATTAAATATACAGGGTGATACAAAGCCAGGGACTGAATCCAAGAATACTATACCCAACAAGGCTATCATTCTAAATTGAAGGTGAAATCAGGAGCTTCATGGACAAAGGAGAGAGAGAGAGAGAGAGAGAGAGAGAGAGAGAGAGAGAGAGCCTAAAGGAATTTATTACCAACAAGCTTCTATGCAAAAAATGCTAAAGGGATTGGTGCAAAAAGAAGAAATTGAAAGGGAAGAAGGAACACAGGCATAAAGAATTAAAATGTCCACAAACAAGTACCTACCAATAATAACCATAAACAAAAATGGATTAAATGTTCTAATCAAAAGACAGAGGGTAACTGAATGGATAATAATATATGACCCATATCGAGAAGATGGCTGCTGATGGGAAGTCAGATTGCAAGACAGTGCATTAGTGGGAGAAGGAAAGGAGACTATGTGGTCACACGAGGAGTGTATATTTGTTAGTTGAGGGAGAGGTACACTCCAAGGGACTGATGAGGATTTCCAGAGAGGGTTCCCATCATTGAACAGTCTCTACTGCTACTGAAATCTCTCCCGGAGAAAAGGCTCTGACATGGAGACCACGGCATCTTTACAGGGAGAGTGGCTATTATTGGAAGCCTAAAAAAAATGGAAATCTACAACACCAGCAGCCAGGTAACAGCTGTGAACCCAGGAACAGCATGAATACACGGACTTGCAGGAGCTCTGCACCATCTCATAAAAAGATCAGATTTTGAATAGGAAATGAGAGAGAGAACTATATAGCCAGATAACAGGAGAAGAGAGGTCATGGGAAGACAAAAAAACATCCCAAATAGGAAAGAAATGGAGGCAATACCAGAAAAGGAGGTAAACAAAATAGAGGCAAGTAATATATCAGAGAAAGAATTTAGACAAATGGTCATAAGGACGCTGAAAAGAATGGAAGACAAATTAAATAATAGAAGTGAGAATTAAGAAAAAATGAAGAATCAAGAAAAAATTAAAAATGACATCACTTCTATAAAGAACTCAATAAAAAGCATAAACAATAGACTAGAAGAAGCAGAGGACCACATCAGTGAACTAGAACACAAGGTAGGAAAAAAACCCAAGTAGAGGATCATCTAGGAAAAAAAACACAAGAAAACTTAAAACACATGAGGAGAGCCTAAGGGAACTTTGGGAAAGCAAGAAATGAAACAACATCCGCATAATAATGGTGACAGAAAGAGAGGAAAATGAGCAAGGAATAGAAAACCTGTTTGAAGAAATAATGACAAAAAACTTCCCTGATATAGGGAAGAAAAAAACCCACAAAAATTCAAGAAGATCACAAAGTCCCAAGCAAAATGAACCCCAAAGAACATTATAATTAAACTGGCAAACACCAAAGACAAAGTAAGAATTTTAAAAGTGGCCAAAGAGAGACAGAAAGTTAACTACAAAGGATCCTCATCAGACTAGTGACTGATTTCTTAACAGAAACATATCAGGCCAGAAGGGAATGGAATAAAATATACAAAGTCATTAGTGTCTTTAATCCAATAATATTGTACCCAGCAAGGCTATCAATGAAAATTGTGGAGGAAATCAGGAGCTTCACAGACAAAAAAGGACTAAGGGAATTTATTACCACCAAACCACCAATGCAAGAAATGCTAAATTGTCTGCTGTAAAAAGAAATGGCAAGCAAAAAAGGAACACAGGCATAAAGAATAAAAATGTCAACAAACAAGTATCTATTAATAATAACTTTAAATTTAAATAGATCAAATGCCCCAATTAAACAATATAGGGTAGCTGAGTGGATGAGAAAATATGAATCATATATATGCTGTCTACAGGAAACCCACCTAAGAAAAAAGGACACACACAGACTGATGGTGAAGGGATGGAAAAAGATTTTTCAGGCAAATGTAAATGAAAAAAAACAACAACAACTGGAATAGCAATACCTATATCTTATAAATTAGATCTCAAAGTGAAGGACATAACAATAGATAAGGAAGGCCACATCATAATAACCAAGGAAGAAAGACAACAAGAAGAAATAGCACTGGTAAACATATACGTACCAAATACAGGAACAACCTTATATATTAAAAAATTTATGAAGGCTATCAAGGAAGAACTTGACAGCTATAGAGTCATAGTAGGGGACTTCAATACCCCACTAGCACCATTGGACAAATCCTTTAAACAAAAAATCAACAAAGAAATATCAATCCTAAATGACTCAATAGATCAGATGGAATTAATTGACATCTTCAAAACATTTCACCCCAAAGACACAGAATATACATTCTTTTCAAGTACACCTGGGCCATTATCAAAGATAGACCATATATTGGGTCACAGGCAAAGTTTTTTCAAATTCAAAAAGATGGAAATCATATCAAGCATTTTCTCAGATTACAATGGCATAAAACTAGAAATCAACTACAATAAAAACAATCAAAAGAAATCAAAGACTTGGAGAGGAAATAGCATGCCATTAAACAATGATTGCGTTACCAGAGAGATTAAAGAAGAAATAAGAAGCATCTTGGCAACAAATGACAATGACAACACAACAATCCAAAAATCTATGGGACACAGTGAAAGCAGTCTTGAGATGGAAGTTCATATCTCTACAAGACTACTGCAAAAAAACAAGAAACAATGGTATTAAATTACCTAACCTGAAAAAAAAATGGCGGCGGAATAGACGGACGTGTTTGGAGCTTTGTCGCTGGGCAGAGGGAGAGAGAGCAGCTGAGAGTCGCACGGGGAGTGTTTGTTGGCAAATTAAGAGTCAGTTATCCTCCAGGCGAAGGCGGAAAACTGCTGGAAGAGACTCTCCTGGCCAAGCAGCCCCACTGCCACAGGGTTTTTGTCAGCCAGAGCCACCAGCGCGAACAAGGAGACCATGCCATCTTGCTGACAGAGGTGGATGTCTGCGGCAGACTGAATACTGAGGCTGAATTACTCACCAAACAGCGTGGGACCCAGAACTCAAATCGGTGCAGACACGCGGGCGACGGATTCAGAGATCCACAGGGCACACAGAAAGGTCAGATTTCACCTGTGATAAAGTGAGGTCTCCAGCCCCTCAGAACAGAGACGCGCACACTGTGGGAGTCCGGCTGCGGCAAAGCTGCCTCTGGAAAGGTTCGCGGAGGTGGGCAGGGCGTGATCCCTAAGTGTGGAGGCACTCTCCGAGCTGCTGACAGAGGGGAGCTCTGGAAAATGACGCATTTTTATCTGAGGAAGAGGGATAGCTTGGGAATTATTACAGTGTCCCGGCTGCAAAATCCCCACAAACCGGGTTTGAGAACCACAGAGTAGCAGGATCTGAGCACAGCCTAGAGAGGTCCTGTGCTTTGTCTCAGAGGTCAATTACGAAACACTGCCACCCAGTGGATGAGGCACAAATTGACTCTAGCATAAGCACAAGGGAAGAAAGAGATTAAAACGTCAACAGTGCAACACAGGGAACTGCAATACCTTCCCTACTGGGAAACAGGAGTGCCAAGCAGAATAATAGTGGAAGTGAATGACCATTCTATTTTTTTGTCTTTTTCTTTTTTTTCTTTTTTTAAATTTTTTATTTTTACATATTTTAATTAAAAGACTATTTTTTTTCTTTGCACCTCAATTGATTTTACCTTTTTAATTATTACATTTTTGTTTTCAACTAGTATGGTTACTACTAGTTTTTTACCTTTTTGGAAAAAAACAAGTGTCATTTTGTTTTCTCTTTATTTTAAATCGGGATTAGAGTTTTATATTCTATTTTCATCATTCCCTTAGCACAATTTTACTCCAACTAAACTCTACCTTTATGCCAACACTTTCCGCCTAACTTTCCCCAATTTGTTTTCTTGTTTCTCTTTCCCTTTTCCAACTTTAGATTCTCCCTATTCTTTCTAAAAGCCCGGTACCAGATGCCTACACAGGAGAGTTTCACCAAACATTCAAGGAAGAATTAAAACCTATCTTCCTCAGACTATTCAAAAACATTCAAGAAAAAGGAACACTTCCAAACACCTTCTATGAAGCCAGCATCACCCTAATACCAAAACCAGATAAAGACAACACAATGAAAGAGAATTATAGGCCAAAATTTCTCATGAACATAGATGCCAAAATCCTCAACAAAATTCTAGCAAATCGGATCCAGCAGTACATCAAAAGGATCATACACCATGACCAAGCAGGATTCATCCCAGGAATGCAGGGATGGTACAATATCCGCAAATCAATAAACGTAATACATCACATAAACAAATTGAGAGATAAAAATCACATAGTCATATCAATTGATGCAGAAAAAGCATTTGACAAAATTCAACACCCTTTCTTGATAAAAACTCTCAGCAAAGTGGGAATAGAAGGAGCATAGCTCAACATCATAAAAGCCATATATGATAAACCCACAGCTAACATCATACTCAATGGGCAAAAACGAAAACCATTTCCCCTAAGAACAGGAACAAGACAGAGATGCCCACTCTCACCTCTCCTGTTCGATATAGTACTGGAAGTATTACCCATTGCAATTAGACAAGAAGAAGAAATAAAAGGCATCCAAATTGGAAAAGAAGAAGTAAAGCTGTGCTTATTTGCTGATGACATGATATTGTACATAAAAAACCCAAAGGACTCCATTCCAAAACTAATTGACTTAATTAATGAATTTGGTAATGTAGCAGGATACAAAATTAATGCTAAAAAGTATGTGGCATTTCTATACACTAATAGTGAAATTACAGAAAGAGAGACTCAAAAAGCAATCCCATTTACCATCGCACCAAAAACATTAAGATACCTAGGAATAAACGTAACTAAAGAGGTAAAAGACCTATATGTAGAAAACTACAGGACACTGAAAAAAGAGATAGAGGAAGATGTTAACAGATGGAAGAGCATACCATGCTCATGGATTCGGAGAAACAACATCATTAAAATGTCCATACTACGCAAAGCAATCTATAGATTCAATGCACTACCCATTAAAATACCAACGTCATATTTCACAGACCTAGAAAGAATTCTTCATAGATTCATCTGGAACAAAAAAGGACCACAAATAGCTATAGCAATTCTTAGAAAGAAGAATAAAGTAGGTGCGATCTCAATACCAGATTTCAAGCTATACTACAGAGCAACTGTTCTAAAAACAGCCTGGTACTGGTATAAGAACAGACATATAGACCAATGGAATAGAATAGAGAACCCAGATATCGACCCAAACCTCTATGCTCAACTAATATTTGACAAAGGAGGCATGAACATTCAATGGAGCGAAGATAGCCTCTTCAATAAATGGTGTTTGGAAAATTGAACAGATACATGCAAAAAAATGAAATTGGACCACCAACTTACACCAAATACAAAAATAAACTCAAAATTCATACAGGACTTAAACATTAGAAGTGAAACCATAAAAATACTAGAGGAATCCGCAGGCAGCGCAATCTCAGATATATGCCGAAAGTACTTCTTCAATGATACTGCTCCAAAGGCAATTGAAGCTAAAGAAAAAATAAACAAAGGGACTACATCAAAATAAAAAGCTTTTGCACAGCAAAAGAAACCATCAACAAAACAACAAGAAAAATCACAGTATGGGAAAACATATTTACAAATGATATCACTGATAAAGGTTTAATCTCCAAAATCTACAGCCAACTTATACAACTTAATAAAAGGAAGATAAATGATCCAACAAAAAAATTGGCAACGGACCTAAATAGAACCTTTTCGAAATAGACAGAAGGAAGGCCAAGAGACACATGAAAACATGTTCAAAGTCACTAATCATCTGAGGGATGCAAATCAAAACGACAATGTGATACCATCTTACACCTGTCAGAATGGCAATCATCAACAAATCAACAAAAGACAACTGTTGGCGAGGATGCGGAGAAAAAGGGACCCTTGTACACTGTTGGTGGGAATGCAGACTGGTGTAGCCACTGTGGATAACAGTATGGAGTTTTCTTAAAAAACTAAAAATGGATCTCCCATTTGACCCTGTAATCCCACTCTTAGAAATTTATGCTAAGAAATCACAAACACCAATCAGAAAGGATTTATGTACCCCTATGTTCATAGTAGCACAATTTACAATAGCTACAATTTGGAAACAGCCTAGGTGCCCATCAGCAGATGAATGGATCAGAAAATTGTGGTACATCTACACAATGGAATTCTATGCTGCCATTAAAAAGAAGGAATTCTTACCATTTTCAGCAACCTGGTTGGAACTGGAGAAACGTATGCTTAGTGAAATAAGCCAGTCAATGAAGGAGAAGCATCACATGATCTCACTCATTTTTGGGTAATAAAGAACATTATAAAATGATGAACAAAAGGATAGATACATAGGTAGTAAAGCATCAGACTGTGAAATTACAGCAGGAAGATTAAAGTTAGGTGAGGTAGATAAGAGATCAATCAAAGGACTTGTATGCATGCATATAAGCATAACCAATGAACAATGACAGTGGGGGGTTGGGGTATGCCTGGGAGGGAGGGGGGGCAATGGGGAGATATGTATAAAAAATAATAAAAATGATAAAAAAATAATAATAAATAAAAATAAATAAATTAGCTAACCTTACAACTCAAAGACTTAGAAAAAGAGAAATAAGAAAACCCAACATAAGCCGACGGAAGGAAATAATAAAGAGCAAAGTTTAATAAAATAGAGACAAAAGACAACAATACATAAGATCAACAAAACCAAGAGCTGTTTCTTTGAAAAGATAAACAAGATTGATGAACCTCTAGCCAGATTCTCCATGAAGCAAAAAGAATACCCAAATAGACAAAATCAGGATTGAAAGAGGTGAAATAACAACCAATCCCATCAAAATACAAACTATTATGAAAAAATACTATGAACAACTCTATTCCAACAAATTAGAAAATCTAGATGAAATGGACATATTTTGAGAAAAATACAAGTTCCTAAAACTCCACCAATAAGGAAAAATAAAACCTGAATAAGCCAATAACTACCAAAGAAATTGAAAGAGCAATCAAAAATCTTTCAGCAAACAAATGCCATGGTCCGGACAGCTGTACAGGGGAGTTTTACCAAGCATTTAAAGAAGAAATAAAACCTATCCTCCAAGAGGTAACCAAGATGGCAGCATAGGTAAATTCCTATACTGCTGCCTCACACCACAATTTCTAAACTACAACTAAAAGACAGAACGGAAATCATCCAGAACCACAGGAAAGCTGGCTGAGTGGAATTTCTACAACTAGGAGGAAAGAGAGGGGCTCACGGAGACTCAGAGGAGCTGCAAAAAGCTGAGGTATGAAGACGCACGCATGGAGAGAGTGGCTTTCTCTGGCAGGAGACTCCCAACAGCATTGAACCCCTTATCCTATGACACTAAACCTCAGGTCCAGCCGAAACTCATATGGGGGAGTTTGGACTGTGAAAAGGGAGAAGTGCACAGAAATTTGGGGGAGTCGTGGGAGGGCAGAAGTCGGGCGGCATGCACAGCACTGCGCACAGAAGACCGACTGCTGATTGTGCCGCTGGCTTTCAGAAGAGGACGGGACACAAAGCATCCCAACAGCACCACTTCTAACTCCACTGAACCCCAGATTTGGGTGAAACCCTGGGGACCCAGATTCATATGGTCCCAGAGCACAGGGGAGCCGGAGGGGGAGCTGTCTAGAGGCACTGAGAGACAGCATGCACGCGCACAGGGACCATTCAGGCGATTACCCAGTCACGTGAGACTCAGGGGGCATGGAGGGCGGGGCTGACGGGAAGGCAAGGCGGTCCATTAAACCCTGAAACACCACCCATCCCAAGCTCAACAGAGAGGCTTTTGCAGTTTTGCAAGTCTGGTATCATAAGGCTGAATCCAACACAGAAGTTCTCCCAGAATAGTGAAAATGCTGAGACAAGGGAAGAGATCACAAACCAAAGAAATGGAGGAAAACAAACGACTGGATATAGAGTTCAAAACCACACTTACAAGGTTTTTCAAGAATATCCTAGAAAAGTTGGATAAAGTTAGCGGGACCCAAGAGGAGATGAAAAAGAACCAACTGGAGATGAAATAAGAACCAACTAGAGAAGAAAAAGAACCAACTAGAGATGAAAAAGGACCAACTAAAAATTGAACATACACTGACTGAAATAAAAAAAATATTATACAGAGACTTAACAGCAGACTAGAGGAAGGCAAGAATCAAGTCAAAAATTTGAAATATAAAGAAGAAGAAAACACTCAACTGGAAAAGCAAGAAGAAAAAAGATTCCAAAAATGTGAAGATAATGTAAGGAGCCTCTGGGACAGTTTCAAGCCTACTAACATCAGAATTGTGGGGGTGCCATAAGAAGAGAGAGAGCAAGATACTGAAAACCTACTTAAAGAAATAATGACTGAAAACTTCCCACATCTGGTAAAAGAAATAGACTTACAAGTCCAGGAAGCACACAGAACGCCATATAAAACAAATCCAAAGAGGACTACTCCAAGACACATAATTAAATACCAAGAGCAAAAGACAAAGGGAGAATATTAAAAGCAGCAAGAGAAAAACAGTTAATTATCTACAAGGGAGCACCCATACAATTGTCAGCCTGAAACTATGCAGGCCAGAGGGGAGTGGCAAGAAAAATTCAAAGTGATGAATAGCAAGATCCTACAACCAAGATTATTCTACCCAGCAAAGCTCTCATTCAGAATTGAAGGGCAGATAATGAGCTTCACAGATAAGAAAAAGCTAAAGGAGTTCATCAACTCCAAACCAGTATTATATGAAATGCTGGAAGGTACTTTGTAAGAAGAGGAAGAAGAAAAAGGTAAAAGATAAAAAATTATGAACAACAAATACATATCTATCAAGAAGTGAATCTAAAAATTAAGTGAATTAAAAATTTGATCCACAGAATGAACTGGTGAATATAATAGAATCAGGAGCACAGAAAGGGAGTGGAATGATAATTCTCAGGGGGAAAGAGGTGAAGGGTATTCAGGGAGAGACTGGACAATAAATCATACACCTATGGATGAGGTCAATGGGAGTGTTGTAAGGGTAGAGGGATGGTTGTGAGCCAGGTGGAGGGGAGCTATGGAGGGGGAAAAAGAGAAACAAATGTAATAATCTGAATAATAAAGATTTAATTTTAAAAAATTATATCCTCCTCATACTATTCCAAAGAAATCAAGAAGTAGGCAAACTTCCAAGCTCTTTCTATGAAGGCAGCATTACCCTAACCCAAAAACCAGATAAAGACACCACAAAAAAAGAGAACTATAGGCTAATTTCCTTGATGAACATAGATGCTAAAATCCTCAACAAAATTCTTGGAAATTGTATTCAGCAATACATTAGAAAGATCATACACCATGAACAAGTGGGATGTATACCCGAGATTCAAGGAAGGTACGATATCCACAAATTAATAAATGTGGTACATCACATAAATAAACTGAGAAACAAAATTCACATAATCATATCAATTGATGCATTTAAAGTACTTGACAAAATCCAACTCCCTTCCCTGATAAAAATCTCAGGAAAGCGGGAATGAGGGATTATACCTCAACATAATAAAAGCCCATAGGACAAACCTACAGCCAACATCATAATCGATGGGCAAATACTAAATTCTTTTCCCCCAAGAAAAGGAACAAGACAAGGATGCCCTCTCTTACCATTCCAGTTTGACATAGTATTAGAAGTACTAGCAATGGCGAGCAGGCAAGAAGAAGAAATAAAAGGCATCCAAATTGGAAGAGAAGAAGTAAAACTGTCCTTTTTCACAGATGACATGATACTCTATAGATAAAACCCCAAAGACTCCATCATAAAAACTACTACACTTTATAAATGAACATGGCAATGTAGTATGATATAAAATTAATGCCCAGAAATCTATGGCCTTTTTATAAACCAATAATGAACTCCCAGAAAGAGAAATGAAAAAAAAGTCCCATTTACCATTGCACCAATAAAAATTAAGGTACTTAGGAATAAACTTAACCAAGTACATAAAAGACCTATACTCAGAAATCAACAACATATTGAAAAAGGAGACAGAGGAAAATATAAACAAATGGAAGAACATACCATGTTCATGGATTGGTAATCAACATCATTAAAATGTCCATACTACCAATAACAATCTATAGATTTAATGCAATACCTATTAAAATAACAATGGCATATTTCAAAGATCTAGAACAAACTCTCCAAAAATTCATCTGGAACAAAAAAAGACCCCGAATAGCCACAGCCATCCTGAGAAAGAAGAACAAAGTAGGAGGGATCACAATACCAGACATCAAACTATGTTACCAAGCCACGGTTCTCAAAACTGCCTTGTACTGACACAAGAACAGACATATAGATCAATGGAACAGAATAAAGGACCCAGAAATGGATCCAAGCCACTATACTCAATTAATATTTGACAAAAAAGGCAAGAGCATAAATTAGAGTCAAAGCAGCCAATTTAATAAATGGTGCTGGGAAATCTGGTCAGATACATATAAAAAATAAAACCAGATCACCAACTTACACCATACACAAAAACAAACTCAAAATGGCTAAAGAACTTGAATGTAAGATGGAAACCCTAAAAATCCTACAAGACTACATAGGCAGCAAAACTGCAGACATATGTCATAGCAATATCTTTACAAACACAGATCCTAGAGTAAGAGAGACTAAGGAGAAAATAAACAAATGGGATTACATAAAAATAACAAGCTTCTGCACAGCAAGAGAAACCATCAACAAAACAACAAGAAAGCCCACTACATGGGAGAACATATTTGCCAAAATATCACTGATAAGGGTTTAATCTCCAACATTTACAGAAAACTCATACAACTTAACAAAAAGAAGATAAACAACCTAATCAAAAAAGGGCAATGGACCTAAATAGATGCTTTGAGAAAGAAGATAAAAGTAATGCCAAGAGGCATATGAAAACATGCTCAAAGTCACTAACCATTAGAGAGATGCAAAGCAAAACGACAATGAGGTACCATCTCGTACCTGCAAGAATGGTTACCATCAACAAATCAACAAACGACAAGTGCTGGCAAGGATGCGGAGAAAAAGGAACTGTCGTGCACTGTTGGTGGAAATGCAGACTGATACAGCCACTGTGGAGAACAGTATGGAGTTTCATCAAAAAATTAAAAATGGAATTCCCATTTAACCCAGTGATTCCACTTCTATGATTATATCCAAAGAAACTAGAAACAGCAATTAGAAAAGATATATGCACCCCTATGTTCATAGCAGCACAATTTACAATAGCTAAGGTTTGGAAAAAGCCTAAGTGCCCATTAGCAGATGAGTGGATTAAACACTGTGGTACAGCCAAAACTGGTAAGGCTCAGTAGATAGAGTGTCAGCCTGCGGACTGAAGGGTCCCAGGTTCAATTCCGGTCAAGGGCATGTATCCAGGTTGCAGGCACATCCCCAATAGGGGGCATACAGGAGGCGGCTGATCAATGTTTCTATCTCATCCATGTTTCTAACTCTCTATCCCTCTCCCTTCCTCTCTGTAAAAAAAATCAATAAAATATATTTTAAAAAACAACAACAAAAACCTGTGGTACATATACACAATGGAATACTACACTGCAGTAAAAAAGAAAGAGTTCTTACCATTTGCAACAGATGGATGTAACTGGAGAACATTGTGCTAAGTGAAATAAGCCAGTCAGAGAAAGATAAATATCACATGATCTCATTTATGAATACCATGAACAATATAAACTGATGACCAAAAATAAATCCAGAGAAGAGAACCATAAATCAGATCATTAAACCTCAGAGGGAAGGTAGGGGAGGGTGTGGGTAAGGGTGAAAGATCAACCAAAGGACTTGTGTGCATGCATATAAGCCTAACCAATTGATACAGACAACAGGGGGTGAGGGCATGAGTGGGGGTAATGGGGGGTAATGGGGGTATAAGGACACATATGTAACACCTTAATCAATAAAGAAGTTAAATTTTTAAAAAATTAAAAAATAAACGTATCTTGCTCTTGACAACAGTTTTATTGCAATAACATTTAAAATGTAGGTGACCACCTAGCTGGCCAGTGTGGTTCAATGGATGAGTATCAACCTGTGAACCAGGAGGTCACAGTTTGATTCCAGGTCAGGGCACATGCCCGGGTTGCTGGATCAATCCCCACTAGGGGTTGTGCAGAAGGGAGCCGATATCTCTCATTGATATTTTTATCTGTCCCTCTCCCTTCCACTCTCTGAAATGAATAAAAACATGTCTAAAAATAAACAAATTCAAGAAGACAGAAATCATATCAAGCATCTTCTCAGATCACAATGGCATAACATTAGAAATAAATACAATAAAAACAATGAAAAAAAAGCAAACACTTGGAGGCTAAATAGCATGCTATTAAACAATGAATGGGTTACCAAAGAGACCAAAGAATAAATAAAAAGCATCCAGGTAACAAATGACAATGAAAACACAACAATCCAAAATCTAGGGGACACAGGGAAAACAGTCCTGAGAGGAAAGTTCATAGCTCTACAGGCCTACCTCAAAAAAAAAAAAAAAACAAGAAAAAATGGTAATAAATTATACAACCCTACAATGTAAATAATTATAAAGAGAGAAAAAAGAAAAGCCCAAGGTAAGCACAGAAAGGAAATAATAAATATAAGAGCAGAAAGAAATGACATATATACCAAAAACAAAAACAAAAAACAAAAAAATAAATAAAACCAAGAGCTGGATCCTGAAAGGAGAAACAATATTGATGAACCTACAGCCAGGCTTCCAATAAACAAAAAGAGAGGACCCTAATAAATAAAATCAGAAATGAAAGAGGTGAAGCCACAACTGATCCCACAGAAATACAAAGGATTGTAAAAAAAAAAAAATTCTATGAACAACTCTACTAAAAAAAACTAGACAACCTAGATGAAATGGACATATACTTATGAAAATACTACCTTCCAAAACTCAATTACGAAGAATATATATAAAAAAAAGGAAGAGGCAAATAACTACCAATGAAATTGAAGCAGTAATCAACAATCTTCTAGTAAATAAAATCCCTGGTCCATAGACTTCACAGGGGAGATTACCAAACATTCACAGAACTAAAACATATCCTCATCATATTATTCCAAAAAAATTAAGAGGAAGGCAAACTTCCAAGCTCTTTCTCCGAAGCCAGCATTACCCTAATTCCAAAACCAGATAAAGACACCACAGGGAAAAATCACATAGTCATATCAATTGATGCAGAAAAAGCATTTGACAAAATCCAACATCCTTTCTTAATAAAAACTCTCAGCAAGGTGGGAATAGAAGGATCATACATCAACAAAATAAAAGCCATATATGACAAAACCACAGCCAACATCATACTCAATGGGCAAAAACTAAAACCATTTCCCCTAAAAACAGGAATAGGACAGGGATGCCCACTTTCAACCCACCTATTTAACATAGTGCTGGAAGTATTAGCCATTGCTATATGACAATAAAAAGAAATAGTTGGCATCCAAATAGGAAAAGAAGTAAAACTGTCCTTATTTGCAGATAACATGACACTCTACATAGAGAACCCTAAAGACCCCATAAAAAATTTTTAGACTTAATAAATGAATTCAGCAATGTAGCAGGACACAAAATAAACACCAAGAAATCTTTAGCAATTCTATAAACCAATAATGAACTTACAGAAAGAGAGACTAAAACAGCAATTCCATTTACCATCACACCAAAAAAAAATTAAGACACCTAGGAATAAACTTAACTAAGGAGGTGAAAGAGCTATATGCAGAAAACTACACAACACTAAAAAAAAGAGATAAAGAAACACATAAACAAATGGAAAAACATACCATGTTTGTGGATTGGAAGAATCTATATAATCAAATATCCATTCTATGCAAAGCAATTTATAAATTCAACACAATCCCCATGAAAATACCAAAGGCATACTTCACAGAACTAGAACAAACTTTCCAAAAATTCACCTGGAATAAAAAAAGACCCCAAATAGCTGCAGCAATCTTAAGAAAGAAAAACAAAGTAGGTGGGATCTCAATGACAGATTTCAAGCTGTATTACAAAGCCACTGTTCTCAAAACTGCCTGGTACTGGCGCAAGAACAGACACATAGATCAATGGAATAGGATATAGAAACCAGAAATCGACCCAAACCACTATGCTCAATTAATATTTGACAAAGGAGGCACGAACATACAATGGAATAAAGACAGTCTCTTCAACAAATGGTGTTGGTAAAATTGGACAGAAACATGCAAAAAAATAAAACTACACCATACACACACAAAAAAAAACTCCAAATGGATAAAGGACTTAAACATAAGATGGGAAAACATAAAAATACTAGAGGAATCCACCGGCAGCAAAATCTCTGCCATATGCAGAAGGAACTTCTTCACCCACACAGCTCCTCAGGCAATGAAAATTAAAGAAAAAATAAACAAATGGGACTACTTCAAAATAAAAAGCTTTGGCACAGCAAAGGAAACCATCAACAAAACAAGAAAACCCACTGCATGGGAGAACATATTTTCCAATGATATCAATGATAAGGGTTTAATCTCCAACATTTACAGGGAAATCATACAATTTCACAAAAAGAAGATAAACAACCTAATCAAAAAATGGGCAACTGATCTAAATAGGCACTTCTCAAAAGAAGACAGAAGGAAGGCCAAGAGACATATGGAAACCTGCTCAAAGTCACTAATCATCAGAGAATGCAAATCAAAACAACAATGCGGTACTATCCCACACCTGTCAGAATGGCCATCATCAACAAATCAACAAACGATAAGTGTTGGCGAGGATGCGGAGAAAAAGGAACCGTCGTGCACTGCTGGTGGGAATGCAGACTGGTGCAGCCACTGCGAAGAACATTATGGAGTCTCCTCAAAAAACTAAAAATGGAACTTCCACTTGACCCAGTGATCCCACTTCCAGGAATATACCCCCCAAAAATAGAAATTCCAATCAGAAAGGATATATGCACCCCTATGTTCATGGCAGCACAACTCACCATAGCTAAGATTTGGAAACAGCCTAAGTGCTCATCAGCAGATGACTGGATTAAAAAACTGTGGTATATCTAAACAAAGGAATACTAAGCTATGGTTAAAAAGGAATTCCTACCATTTGCATCCACATGGATGGAGATGGAAAGCATTATGCTTAGTGAAATAAGCCAGGCAGAGAAAGAAAAATATCACATGATCTTACTCATCTGTGGACTATAATGAATGACATAGACTGAGGATCAAGATCAGATCCAGAGAATGAGAAACGTCAATCAAAACGTCAAACCTCGAGGAAGGTGTGTGTTGGTGGGAATAAGGAGGAGAGATCAACAGAGGAACCTTTGTACATGCGTATGAGCATTATCATTGGGCACAGACAATGGGGAAGGGGGGGCATGAGAGGGAATCCATACATTCGTCTCCATAACCTTAAGAGAAATTGCTTCATGAGACAAAGATTTTTAAATGAAACTCTGTAACATGAAAATCATTTTGGAAGGACATAAAAATAAGTTTCCTTTAAATGTCATAAGGATTGTAATTGAAAGTCAATATATTTGGCCTCTTGAGCGAAGGTAAGTAATCTGTGTTTTTGCCTCCCTGAAAAAGTTTATATAAAGTTGCAAAGAGAAATTGTCAGCCCATTTCAAATTGAATTGCCATGGCCTAGAGCAAAGAATATCCTTACATGATATTATCCTACAATATCATTTAATTTTTGATATTTCACAACAGCATATTGTACAACTATCCCAAACAACTGTACAAACTAATTCTTTGAATGTTAGCAGCAATTTAAAAAGAGGACATGAAAGGATTTAATTCCTTTCAGAAGGAATTGAGAGACTGGGAGGGCAATTGAGCATTCTATACTGGCCCTCTTTCCTCTTTTGCCAAGAGGGACCCTTTTCTCACAACCAAATGGCCCTCAGCTGTAGCCTGAGCTTTTTTCACTCTGAGGTTGAAGCCTTGAGGTGGCTGGTATAATGAATCTGTCTCTCGCCAAATGATGTGAGCTGGGCCCTCCCTGGAGAAGGAACCTGAATTCCCCGAGATAAGTGAACAGTGCCGGGGCCCCCGCCAGCAGGTGAGGGGATCCCCAAGGCAGGTGCTGGGCGTGGAGGCCATGGGGGCATAGGCTAACATGGAGGCAGAACTGAACCTCACAATACCCTGCTTGGCCCCTGAGGATGACTGGTTAGCCAGAGACGGGTAAGATTCCTCAGGGAAGGAACAACCTAAGACAGGTATGGTCAAAGAGGAGCCATCAGGAGAGAACTTGGGGGTCAATAGAGGTAAGGCACAAACCCTCATCCCCCCCCTCCAACCTTGCAGGGGTCTGAGCTTTCACCTCTTCTGAGGGAGGTCTCCTGCCCCCATGGATACCTCGCTTCCCACGCTCAGCACAGATCGGGACCCAGGTAACAGACAGAAACATGCCAACAGCAGCTGCCCTATATCTAAATTCAGCCTAGCACTACGAATGCTCAGTGCCTACTCAATGCAAATAAACCTTTCCACTAATGTATACAGGGTAATCTGAGATTGCTGGTATGGTATTAAATTTGATGTAAAAGGGTTGTCAAACTTTCAGATTAACTTAAATTGGCGAACTGAAATAAGCGAACACCCAAGAAAATTTAAGTGTACTGGACAAAAAGCTGTTTCTAAAGTATTAATTAAAATTTCTATTGATAGCTCATGTCATGGTAAAATTGCTTAATATGTAATGAACATAAAACAAGCATATTTGTGTGCAAAAAAATAAAATTTAAAGTTATCAAGATTGCATTAAAAGTTTTTACCAAATTATCCATTAATCAGAAAAGGGTGGGGGGAGAGTAGAATAATATCATGTAAGGAAAAATATCTGGTAAGGAAATTACATCTAGAAAATTTTCACTTTAGAAAATTAATTTTCATTTGTAATACTAACAGCAAGACACCCATGAAAAACACACATGGTGTTAAAATAAGCCAAAGGAAAAGCGGGTAGGCAAAAATAAAAAGGACCCCAAGTCAATTTTATAGAAAGGATTCCTTTATTAACTCTTGGTCGAGAATATGTTTATATACTTTTAGTAAACAACTCCAAGACCAAGTGGACTCATGCAACAGAGAGGAACTGACAGGTCTCTGCCAATCACGAAGACAAAAGGAGAAACAGTCCAGAGATGGAAGACGTGTATGACGCCTTGCCACGCAAGCAGTCAGCAGCAGTGCATCGCTATAAGATGCTTAGGACCAAACCAGAGGGGGTCGGACCAGCATTGCCACCATCTGTCCAGTATCCAGGTACCATTGATGACATGTACACATAAGGAACTGTTTGACATTGAAACTGGGACTCAAAGCTATCAGACATTGAAATTGGGACTCAAACATTTTTCTTTTGCTCTTGTGGGCTTTTTTCTAGCCTACAGGAGCAAGATGGTTTTAAAGACAAGAATCAGTGGGTGGAGGGGAAGCAGATGCAGAGGCAAAGAAGCAATGAACAGACTCTCGTGCTACTGTGGGAAGACAGGGGAGGTTGAGGGGGTGGGGGGCGGCTGTAGAAGATCAACCGAAGGACTTGTATGCATGTGTGTGTAGGCATAGCCAGTGGATGCAGGGCAGTCGGGGTGAGGGCGAGGGGGAAGATGGATGAGGGCATGTATTGGGGTTGGTGAGGGCAATAGGGGAAAAAAAAGATCAGATTAGCAATAAAAAAAAATAAATATATTAAGAATCCACAAAAAAAGAAGAAGAAGAAGACACCACAAGGAAAGTAAGTTACAGGCTAATATCCGTGATGAACATAGATGCTAAAATCTTCAACAAAATTCTGGCAAACTGGCCAAAACCGGTTTGGCTCAGTGGATACAGCATCGGCCTGCAGACTGAAAGATCCTGGGTTAGATTCCAGTCAAGGGCATGTACCTTGGTTGCAGGCACATCTCCGGTGGGGGGCGTGCAGAAGGCAGCTGATCGATCTCTCTCTCTCATCGATGTTTCCAACTTTCTCTCCCTTTCCCTTCCTCTCTGTAAAAAATCAATAAAATATATTTTTAAAAAATTCTAGCAAACCGGATCCAACATTACCTTAGAAAGTTCATAAACCATGACCAAAGGGATTTATTCCAGGAATGCAAGACTGGTTCAATATCTGCAAATCACTAAATGTGATACATCACATAGATAAATTGAGAGACAAAAATCACATAATCATATCAATTGATGCAGAAAAAGCACTTGACAAAATCCAACACTCTTTCTGGATAAAATTTCTCAGCAAAGTGGTAATAGGGGGATCATACCTCAACATAAGAAAAGCTTTAGATGACAAACCTACAACCAGCATCATACTCAATGGCTAAAAACTAAAACCATTTCCCCTAAGAACAGGAACAAGACAGGGATACCCAAATTCACTACTCCTATAATGGAAGATGCTAGCAGTAGTGATCAGACAAGAAGAAGAAATAAAAGGTATCCAATTTTGGGAAGAAGAAGTAAAACTGTCATTATTCACAGATGACATGGCATTGTACATAGAAAACCTGAAAGACTCCATCAAAAAACTACTTGGCTTAATAAATGAACTTGGCAATGTAGCAGGATACAAAATTGACACCCAGGTCTAGGGATTTTTCTTATGTACCAATAATGAACTCACAAAAAGAGAAAAAATTAAGATACCTAGGAATAAACTTAATTAAGTAGGCAAAAGATCTGTACTTGGAAAATTACAGGACATTGGGGGAAAAAAATGAGATAGAGGAAGACGTAAACAAATGGAAGAATATACCGTGTTCATGGATTGGTAGAATAATTATCATTAAAATGTCCATAGTACCCAAAACAATCTATAGATTCAATGAAATCCCCATTAAAATACCAAGAGCATATTTCACAGACCTAGAACAACCTCTCCAAAAATTCATATGTAATAAAAAAAAAAGATCCAAATAGCTGCAGCAATCTGGAAAAAGAAGAACAAAGTTGGAGGCATCACAATACCAGATATCAAGCAATATTACAGAGCCTGTTCTCAAAACTCCCTGGTACTTGGCACAAGAACAGACATATAGACCAATGGAACACAACAGAGAAACCAGAAATCAACCCAAGACATTATTCTCGATTAATATTTGACAAAGGAGGCAAGAGCATACAATAGAGTCAAGAAAGTCTCTTCAATAAATATTGTTGGGAAAATTGAACAGATATATGCAAAAAAATGAAACTAGACCACCAACTTGCACCATACACAAAAATAAACCTAAAATGGATAAAGGACTTAAATGTAAGTTAGAAAACCATAAAAATCTTAGAAGACTCTATAGGCAGCAACATATCAGACATATGTCGTAGCAATATCTATATTGATACAGTTCCTAGGACAATGGAAACTAAGAGGAAAATAAACAAATGAGACTACATCAAAATAAAAAGTAACCATCAACAAAAAAAAAGACAATAGATGCAGACACCAGGGGTGTAGGGCATGAATGTGTTTGGGGTGGGGGTAATGGGGAAATAAGGACACATATGTAATACCTTAATTGATAAAGAAAAACTTATTCTGTAAAAAAACAGCAAGAGAAAAAAACTGCATGAGAGTATATATTTGCCAATGTTATCTCTGATAAGGGTTTAATCTCCTAAATCTATAGGGGACTCATACAACTTAATAAAAGAAAGATAAACAATTCAATAAAAAAAATGGGCAAAGAACCTAAATAAACACTTTTTAAAAGAAGATATACAGAAGGCCAAGGGACATATAAAAACATGCTCAAAGTCACTAATAGTTAAAGAGATGCTAATCAAAACAACAATGAGATACCATCTCACACCTGTCAGAATGGCTATCCTCAACAAATCAACAAATGACAAGTACTGGAGAGGATGTGGAGAAAAAGGAACCCTCTTGCACTGTTGGTGAGAATGCAGACTGGTACAGCCATTGTGGAAAACAGTATGGAGTTTCCTCAAAAAATTAATAATAGAAATCCAATTTCCCCAAGTAATCCCTCTTCTAGGGATATATCCCAAGAAATCAGAAACACCAATCAGAAAGACTATATGCACCTCTATGTTCATAGCAGCACAATTTGTAATAGCTAAGGTTTGGAAACAGCCTAAGTGCCCATTATCAGATGAGTGGATTAAAAAACTGTTACTACGCTGCTGTAAAAATGAAAGAACTCTTATTATTTGGAACAGCATGGATGGACATGGAGAACATTATGCAAAGTCAAATAAGCCAATCAGAGAATAATAAATGTCATATAATCTCACTCTTTGTGGAATATAATTAACAACATAAACTGATGAACAAAAATAGATCCAGAGACAAAGAAGCATCGATCAAATCGTCAAACCTCAGAAGGGAACGTAGGGGATATTTGGGGGGAAGAAGGCTAGGTAAGAAATCAACTAAAAATTTGTATGCATGCATATAAGCATAACCAATGGATATAGACACTAGGGTGGTGAGGGCATATTTTGGGGGGGTGAGGGGTGGATGAGGGAAAAAGGAGATATATGTAATACTTGAAACAATAAAAAAATCATAAAAAAATAAGTTGAACTATATCAGAATTAAAAATTCTTGTGTATCAAAAGACAACAGAATGAAAAGGCAACCCATGTAATGGGAGAAAATATTTGAAATTATATATCTGATAAGAAGTTAATATTCAGAATATATAAATAACTCCTAAAACTAACAACCAAAAAAAATCCCATTAAAAAAATGGCCAAAGGACTTGAATAGATATTTCTTCAGAAAATATATGCAAATGTCCAAGAAAAAGCCACTAATTAAGGAAATTCAAATCAAAACCATATGGAGATACCACTTCACATCCATTAGCATGACTATTATAAAAAAAGAAAATAACAAGTGTTGTGGAGAAATTAGAACCTTTGTGCATTGCTGGTAGAAATGTAGCATAGTATGGCTGCTAAGGAAAGCATTTTAGTGAGGAATCAAATAACTAAAAATAGAATTACCATATGAACCAGCAATTCCACTTTTGGATCCCAAAAGAATGGAAAGCAGGGACTCAAACAGATATTTGTATACCATGTTCACAGCAAAGTGGAAATATTCCAAGTGACCACTGATGGATGAATGAATAAACAAAAAGTGATAAATACATTCAGCCTTTAAAAGGGATGAAATTTTAACACATGGTACAATATGGATGAAACTTGAGGACAATATCTAGGTTAAATTAAGCCAGTCACAAAAGGCCAAATATTCCATGATCCCACTGATATTAGGTATCTAAAGTAATCCAATTTATAGAAACAGAAGGTAGAATGGTGGATGCAAGGGCTAGGGACATGGAGACACTAGAGTATTTCCATTTAAAGGATACAGAATTTCAATATGGGAGGATGAAAGTATTTTTGAAATGGATAGTGGTGATGGTTGCACAACACTGTGATTATATATCTACAATGGTTAAAATGGCAAAATTTATGTTATGTGTATTTTACTACAATAAAAAATATAAACCAAATAAAACAAGCATGTGTGTGACTCTTCAACTTATACTCTTATCTACTACTAGAGACCGGTATACAAAATTCATGCATGGTGGGGAAGTGTCTCTCTCAGCCCAGCCTGCACCCTCTCCAATCTGGGACCCCTCAAAGGCAGTCAGAAATCCCTCTCACAACCCAGGACTGTTGGCTCTCAACTGCTCGCCTGCTTGCCTTCCTGATTGCCCCTAACCGCTTCTGCCTGAAAGCCTGATCACCCCTAATAACTTCCCTGCCAACCTAATTGATGCCTAACTGCTCTCCTGCCAGCCTATTTGATTCTAACTGCCCTCCCTGCAGACTTGGTCACCCCTAACTGCCCCCCCTGCAGGCCTGGTCCCCTGCACTGCTCTCCCCTGCAGGCCTGGGTCTCCCCCAACTGCCCTTCCCTGCAGGCCCTGTTGCTGCCAACTTTCATCCTCTGCCGGCCTGGTCCCCCCCCACCTGCCCTCCCCTGCAGGCTTGATTGCCCCCAACTGCCTCCCCTTGCAGGCCTGATCCCTCCCAACTTCCCTCCCCTGCTCGCCATCTTTGACCACATGGGAGCAGCCATCTTGTATGTTGGAGTGATGGTCAATTTGCATATTACTCTTTTATTAGATAGGATAGAGGCCTGGTACACAGGTGGGAGTGGGGGCCAGCTGGTTTGCCCTAAAGGGTGTCCCATATCAGGGTGGGGGTTCCCTTGGGGCATAAGGTGGCCTGGGTAAGGGGCCTGTGGTGGTTTGCAGGCTGGCCATACCCCCCAGCAAACCAAGAGGAGGACCTGGTATCTGGGATTTATTTATCTTCTATAATTGAAACTTTGTAGCAGAGGCTAAGACAGGCCGGGCTGTGGGAGCTTGGCTTCCTCCATCACCGGGGGCAACCCAAGCCTCCTGCTCTTTCCAGCTCTGTGACTGCTGCCATTTTTGTTGGGATTTATTTATCTTCCATAATTGAAACTTTGTAGACTTGAGTGGAGGCCTGGACCTGCCATGGTATGCACCAGGGAAACCCAAGCCTCCTGCTGCAGTCATCTTGGTTGGGTTAATTTTCATACTCACTCCTGATTAACTGGTGGGCATGGCTAGTGGGTATAGCAGAGTGACAGTTAATTTGCATATTACTCTTTTTTTAGAGAGGCTAGTCCAGTGACAACTAATAGCTGTTTAGAGTCCCCTTAGAATGAAAAATCATTTTATAATACTATGTTCCAACCTCAGGCTTCATATATTTTATCCACCAGTTAGTTACAGAATTTATGCTTAATAATTAAGCAGCTTGAAGCAGTGATCTATCTGATATGGGTCTTTCCCAAGATAGCTGGTTCACTCCTTTAACCCAGATCCTAAGAGCCAATTCAATAGTCCTTCTTTTCTCTCTAATTCCATCTTTTCTTTGACTCCACAATAGGAAAACTACTCTGTTCTCTGAGGAATGAAGCCCTTCCCCTCATCTGTTAATACAAGGCCATAAGAAAGCAGGGTTTTATAATGTAGAGTTGCACCTTAGTCAGTAATTTCCTAATTTATCTGTTCTCTATATTAAAGTACACTTGTAGATTACTTGGCATACATAATTTTTACATGTTTATACACATTCTTTATACTTTTTCTTCCCATCCACATTGGATATTGAGTGACCATTTGTCATGAATGCTTCAAAATTCATCAGCTTGAAAACAGAAGGTCTGGACAAGGCAGTCTCTTCAAATTCTCTTCAGCTCTATTGTGTGATCTCCCAGGGAAACATTAAAAGAATTGCTGAAGGAAAAGTTTCATTGTCCTTTCCTTCCAATCCTTGTCCCACTTGCAATAACCCATTAAAGCTAGATTGAAAAACTGAGACGGCATGTATAACAGCACAATTTTTCTTTTTATAAAATATATTTTTACTGATTTCAGAGAGGAAAAGAGGGGGAGAGAGAAACATCAATGATGACAGAGAATCACTAATTTACTGTCTTCTGCACATCCCACACTGGGTATCAAACCTGCAACCTGGGCATGTGACCTGACAGGAAATCGAACCATGATCGTCTGGTTCATAAGTCGATGTTCAACCACTGAACCATACTGGCTGGGAAACAGCACAATTATTCTTTGTCTGTTCACCTCACACAAGCCCAAGTTCCACTAAGAGCAGAATCCTCTCAATCGATAAACAGCTATGATAACAAAACACTACATTCTCAAGAAAGAACAGTTTATCTGAACATTATTCTGACTAGGGATGAATGTTATTTGTCCCAGGAATTCATAATAAAATATCATACACTCATTATTTTCCTCAAAACTATGAGCAACAACAACTAAAACAAACAAACAAACAAACAAACAAAAAACAGGCAACAAGTCTGGGCAGGTACTGTGTGTACAACATCATTCTAGGCACTAGAGATATGAAGTAATATAAAGATATAAAAGATACAGAGTATTGTAGAGAAGGACTTCAGTTTAGTAGAAAATAAAGAAAAATTAAATAAAATTCAGAGTACAGTACATTATAGTTAAGTGAAATGACAGGCATATGCCTAGAATTGTATGAACACAAAAGAGCATCTATTTTAGATTTGACAGATAGTACTCAGGGAAAATATTTTAGAGTAGATGACATTTGAACTGAGCTTGGAGGTGGAGGAAGAACTTAAAATTAACTTGGATGAGATGGCATTTGAGGTAGTATACTGGGCCTCCATAACAAGACAATGGTCTTAGAGGAATCATGCATAAACTCACCCACTCAGAGCTAAAGTGCTGGGTCAGCAGCTCAAAAAGTGCCAGGGACATATAGGGAGTAACTGAATTGACTAATTTTGATACAAGGGATGCAGAGGTAGAGGTCAAGGCAACTTTCTCCAGGTCAAAAGTACAGGCAAGGAAACACCATTATTCTTTTATTGAGCCCTGTCCCCTATGCAACCTACCATCAAAGATGAGCACCAAATCTGCATGCTTTATAAAAATGGCAAACACTGTTTGCCCCTCCCTAGTAATTCCCTGAGGTCCCACCCTCACAAATCACATGTCTTTTAGTGGCTTGTCTAAATAAAAATCCAGCCTTGGTTCAAGTTATAAGCTTTCCTAAAATTAACCAGGAGTTCAAAATTCCCAAACAACCATCAGCTAGACAGGTTGCAACCCATACACTTTCTAAGCAGCCACAGTTCAGAACTAGTAACAGCCAGCCTTGGTTTACAGCCTAGCCTTTCCCAGAATCCTACAAGCCCAGCAGAGATAGCTACCAATTGCAGAACACAGTGTAGCTCCCATTAGGGCATAGGCAGCAGATGACACTGGCCTTTACCTGAGACCCTTCTAAGCAGCAGCCAGGAGCAACAAACCTAGTGGTCAGCTTTAGACTACACTAGAGCACCACACAAGCAACTCCACAAAGGACACACCCAAATATCAGTCTAGACAAGCACTAGAGTTCCATTAAAGTGAATCCTGCACCAGAGGGTCTCCTCACAACAGCTTGTCCACTGTAGTCCAGGCCAGTCCTCACAGCCATTCAGCCTGAAGGTCAATCCCAACCACTGATGTACCACCAACAATCAAGGTTCAACTACAATAGGAGGGCACACATAATGATACAAAGGACACCCTTGGGGCACCCCATTCACATAGCACCTCTGGGCAGCACAGGACACCTCCTACATAATGCCGCTATGCCAATACTGAGAGATAAAGCAGACCTACATAATACATAAAAACAAACACAAGGAGGCAGCCAAACTAAGGAGACAGAGAAATATGTTCCAAATAAAAGAACAAGACAAAACTCCAGAAAATAATGTAAACAAATTGGAGGCAATCACTCTCCTAGATACAGAGTTCAAAACACTGATTATAAGAATGCTCAATGAACTTAGGGGAAGAATAAAGGAACTCAGTGAGAATTTGCAGAAAGTGATAGAAACTATAAAAAAGAACCAGTCATAAATGAAGACGATAATAATGGAAATGAGGAATATATTAGATACAATCAATAGCAGATTAGGTTATGCAAAAGACCAAATCAGTGATCTGAAAGACAAGGCAGCATTAAACACACAATCTAAAGAGAAAAAAAGAAGAAAAATTAACCAGGATAGTTTAAAAGACATCTGGCCTAACCAGTGTGGCTCAGTTGGTTGAGCATCATCCCATGCACTGAAAGGCTGCTGATTTGATTGCCAGTCAGGGCACATGCTCAGGTTACAGACTCAATCTCCAGTAAGGGTACATGCAGGAGGCAGCCGATAAATGTTTTTCTCTCACATCAATGTTTCTCTCTCCCTCCCTCTCCCTTCCCCTCTCTTAAGTAAATTAATTAATACACTAATTTAATTAAAGGCATCTTTTTAAAAATTAATAAAATAAAAGACATCTGGAATGTCAAGTGTACCAATATTGGCATTATAGAGGTATAAGAAGGAGAAGGGAGAGAAGAAGGGATTGAAAATCTATTTGAAAAAATAACGACAGGGGAGAAACCAAGATGGCAGCATAGGGGAACCCCTAAACTGCTGCCTCACACAACAGTTTCAAAACTACAACTAAAAGACAGAATGAACACCATCCAGAACCATAGGAAAACTGGCTGAGTGGAAATTCTACAACTAGAAGTAAAGAGAGGGGCTCACAAAGACTCAGAGGAGCTGTAAAAAGCTGACGGATGAAGACGCACATGGAGAAGAAGGGTGGTGGGGGGTCTGGCTGGCTTCCTCTAGCAGGAGGGAGACGGAAACTCCCAACTGCACTGAACCCCACTTCTGAATGCATTGAACCCAGTTCCAGGTGAGACTCATATGGGGAGACTCTGGACTGTAATGAAAAGAAAGGAGGGCACAGAAACTTAGGGGAGCTGCAAAAGGCAGGGGACTGGAAGCACACACAAAGAGGACTGACTGCTGATTGTGCTCCGAGCTTTCCCTAGTAGGAGGAAAACAGCACCTCCCAATTGCACTGAAATCCATGTCTGACTGCATTGAACCCCACTTTCTGGCAAGACCCTGTAGACCCAGACTCATATGAGTACCCAAAGCACACAGAAACAAAGAGGAGCCAGAAAGGCAGAGGTCTGTGGGTGCTCGCACAAGTGAGCACTGAGCAGGCTGCAGTGATTACCAAGGGGCACTGAGACCCAGGGACTGCCTTGTAGGGCAAGGATGATGGGGATCCAAGGCTGTCTGCTCAGCCCTGAGACTCCGCCACATCCAAGCCCAGCACAGAGGCTGTTGCAATCTTGCAAGTCTTAAGGCTGAGTCCACCACAGAAGTTCTCCAGGCACAGACAGAGCTAATCCTCACAACCAACTGGCTTGGAGGTCAATTTCCCCCAGTGATACCAACAACAATCAAGACTTAACTACAATAAGGCTGCACACACAGTCCACATAGGGGTGCACCAAGAGAGTCTGCCTCAGGTAACTGGGGAGGCAGAGCTACTGGGCCATATAGAACACCTAGCACACAAAGCTACTCTACCAACTCAGGGAAACAGCGAGAATGTGGAGACAAAGGAACAGATCCCAAACGAAAGAAATGGAAGAAAACAAATGACTGGATATAGAGTTCAAAACCATGGTTATAAGGTTTTTCAAGAATTTTCTAGAAAAGATGGATAAATTTAGTGAGACCCAAGAGGAGATGAAAAAGGACCAACTAGAAATTAAACATACACTGACTGAAATAAAAAATATATATATTATAAAGAGACTTAACAGCACTCTAGAGGAATGCAAGAATCAAGTCAAAGATTTAAAATACAGGGAAGCAGAAAACACTCAACTAGAAAAGCAAAAAGAAAAAAGAATACAAAACTTTGAAGATAATGTAAGGAGCTTCTGGGTCAACTTCAAGCATACCAATATTAGAATTATGGGGGTGTCAGTAGAAGAGAGAGAGCAAGATACTGAAAACCTATATGAAGAAATAAGAACTGAAAACTTCCCCCACCTGGTGAAAAAAATAGACTTACAAGTCTAGGAAGCACACAGAACCCCAAAAAAAAGGAATCCAAAGGGGACCACCCCATGACACATCACAATTAAAATGCCAAGAGCAAAATACAAAGAGAGAATATTAAAAGCAGCAAGAGAAAAACAGTTAATTACCTACAAGGGAGCACCCATATGATTGTCAGCTGATTTCTCAACAGACACTATGCAGGCCAGACGGGAGTGGCAAGAAATATTCAAAGTGATGAATAGCAAGAACCTACAACCAAGATTACTCTACCCAGCACAGCTATTGTTCAGAATTGAAGGGCAGATAAAGAGCTTCACAGATAAGAAAAAAACTAAAGGAGTTCATCAACACCAAACCAATATTGTATGAAATGCTGAAAGGTGAAGAAGAAGAAGAAAGGAGGAAGGAGGAAGGAGGAAGAAGGAAGAAGGTAGGAGGAAGGAGGAAGTAGAAGGAGGAGGAAGAGGAGGAGGAGGAGGAGGAGGAGGAAGAGGAGGAGAAAGAGAGGAAGAAGAAGAAGAAGAAGAAGAAGAAGAAGAAGAAGAAGAAGAAGAAGAAGAAGAAGAAGAAGAAGAAGAAGAAGAGAAAGAAGGAGGAGGAGGGGAGAAGGAGGGGAAGGAGAGGAAGGAGGGGAAGGAGGTGGAGGAGGAGGAGGAGGTAAAGATAAAAATTATGAATAACAAATACATATCTATCAACAAGTGAATCTAAAAATCAAGTGAATAAGAAATCTGATGAACAGAATAAACTGGTGAATATAATAGAATCAGAGTCATAGAAAGAGAGTGGACTGACAATTCTCAAGGGGAAAGGGGGAAAGGGGCTGCAGGGAGAGACTGGACAAAAATTATACACCTATGGATGAGGACAATGAGGGGGAAGGTAAGGGCAGAAGGAGGGATGGGAGCTGGGTGGAAAGGAGCTATGGGGGGGAAAGGAGGAACAACTGTAATAATCTGAACAATAAAGATTTATTAAATTAAAAAAACAAGTGAATCTAAAAATCAAGTGAATAAAAAATCTGATGAACAGAATAAACTGATGAATATAATAGAATTAGGGGCATAGAAAGGAAGTGGACTGACAATTCTTAGGGGGAAAGGGGGTGTGAGGGGTGTGGGAAGAGATTGGACAAAAATCTTACAGCTATGGATGAAGACAGTGGCGGGGAGTAAGGGCATGGGGTGTGGTTGGTAATCAGGTGGAGCGGAGCTATGGGAGAAAAGAAGAGGAACATATGCAGTAATCTGAACAATTAAAGATTTGTTAAAAATAAAATAAAATAAAAAGCTATGAGACATTTACACCATGGAATACTATGCATTTGTAAAAAAAAAGAAGGATCTCTTACCATGGTACAGCATGTCTCAACCTGGAAAATATTATGCTAAGTGAAATAAGCAAAAATGAGAAAGACAAATATCACAAGATCTTACTTATTTGTGGAATCTAGTGCACAAAATGAATTGACAAGAAAATAAGACCTGAAGCTAGAGGCATGGAACAGACTGACATACCTCAATGTGGAGTTGGGGAAATGAGAAGTGATAAGCCAAATAACATATACTTATCTATAGTCTGTGGACACAGGCAATAGGGTAGTAATAACCTCGGGGTGCAGTGGGTAGGGGCTGAGAGGAGGTGTGGAAATGGGAGATATCTGTAATCAACAATAAAAATATATTTAAAAAAGAAGTGGGGTATTGATACATGCTACAATAAGGATAGAACCTTGAAAATATTAAGAAAAAGAGGCCAGACACATAAGATTCCATTTACATGCCATTAGAGGCCTAGTGCACAAAATTTGTGCACAGTTAGTGACCCACAGATTGAGAAGCGCTGCTGTAGAGCCTAAGACCATCAGAAAACACAAATATTTACATTATGATTCATTAACAGTAGCACAATTACAGTTATGAAGTAGCAACAAAAATAATTTTATGGTTGGAGTCACCACAACATGAGAAACTGTATTAAAAGGTTGCAGCATTAGAAAGGTTGAGAACCACTGCTCTATACAAACAGGAGCACAAGAGTGGATGTAGAGTTCAATCTGTAGCTATTCCAGTGAGTGAGGAGAAGGGGTAGCTACAGTTTTAGAGGTTTCGTTAAGGCAGGGAGAACTGGAGGCAAGGAATCATGAGACTTGATGGTAATTGAAAAAACGGTGATTGTATTGATGGGTAAAGGGATCTAGACTGGTAAGAAAGAAGTCAAGCAAGTTCAAAGAAATAGTAAGCTGGTTAACCTTACATTATGTAACTACTGCTTTATAGTTTTGTTGGGGTAGTAAGGAGAAAGACCTGATCCCTTTGGCTTCTCTTATTGGATACAGGCACCAAGATTTTCCATGCCACCCAAACTAATAATGAAGAAGAACTACTCCAAAAGAAACTGCAATATTATTAAGGAAAATAAATGAAAACTGAGTGGCCAATAAATCGCAAATGAACCATCATCTCACATTGTACCATATGATAGCACACTATCACAAGAACTATTATAATACAATATACAGACCAAATAATTAAGGGCCATGGGCTCTAAGGCTTTACCCAAACACGTCTTCCATTCTGCTGTCTCCCTATGCACAAAATGCTCATTTGCAATTTCAGCCTGTCTCTAAGTTCAGGGACTTATTACTTCTTTCTACCTCCTACAATGCCAAGTAGAGTGTCAGACATGTCATAAATGCTGATTTGAGTTCTGATGAAATAGAAAAAATCACTAAGGGCTAGGTAATCAGGAAAGGCTTTTTCATAGTAAAGTGTGATATTTTAGCTTGTCTTTAAAGATAATGATTATTCTATTGCCCAAAAGAATTTTTTATTTAGTTTAATTGGGGTGACAATGGTTAATAAAATTATATAGGTTTCAGATGTACAATTCTAAAATACACCTCTACATTGTATCGTGTGTTTACCACCCTGTCAAGTATCCTTTCATCGCCATTTACCCCCCTTTTACCTTCTTCTACACCTCCTCTTCCCTCTGTCAATTACCATAGTGTTATCTGTGTCCATGAGTATTTCTTTTTTCTTTACTTAATTCAAGCCAAGCCCTGGCCAAGTAGCTAAATTGGTTAGAGCATTATGCAGATACACCAAACTTGTAGGTTTAACCTCCAGTCCAATCACATATAGGAATAAACCAATGAATACATAATTAAGTAGAACAATAAAAAATCAATATTTCTCACCCAGCCAGTGTTGTTTAGGGGTTGAGTGTCAACCCATGAACCAAAGGTCACAATTCAATTCCCAGTTAGGACACATGTGCTGGTTGTGGGTTCAATCTCCAGTGGGGGTACATGCAAGAGGCAGCCAATAGATGATTCTCTCTCATCACTGACATTTCTATTTCTCTCCCTTCCTCTTTCTGAAATCAATAAAAATATATTAAAATAATATTTCTCTCTCTCTTTCTTTCTCTTCCTACTCTTGTCCTTCCCTCTCTCTGTCTAAACTCAGTCAATAAATAAAAATAAAGTCTATTTACTCAATAAGTGACCTGGCCGGGTAACTCAATGGTTAGAACATTGTCCCAATACACCAAGGTTGCCAATTTGATCCCCAGTCAGCGCACATACATAAAGCAACCAATGAATGCATAACTAAGTGGAACAATAAATCATGCTCTGATTTCTCTTCTCTTCAGAATGTATAAACCGTTCCCCTTTAACCAAAAGAGAATTTTAACTAGGAATGACAATGAAGTTAGGCATATGCAGTAAGAAATTCAATCTATATATAACTGGGAGTTCCTATTATGAACAGTAGACAATGCCCACAAAGCAACATTGATGTAGGTCTTGATTGATTAGCTAAAGCATTTGGACTACTATATTTATTTGATTAGTGATTCTCAAAGCAAGGGAACAGGATAAGAAAACCTTGGGATGGGAGGGAAAGATGGAGCTTTTATTTAGCTACAGGGATAAAATTGCTAGTATAAGAAGAGACCCTATAATCACTGAGTTCAATTTGCAACATTTTACAGATGAGGAGATTGAGAGCCAGAAAGGTAAAGTGACCTACCAAAGTGATTCAACTTAACTAGGGAAATATAATTAGATTCATCTGGGACCAGAACCTTTGGATCCCAATTTCCAGTCTTGTTTTCCTTCTATCACCTATGAAAAGAAACTATCACATATCCAGGCTGAAAGAAAGCATTTTAAAATATAAAAAGGCAGTTCACATAAAGGCATATTACTTGAAGAACTATAACAACATCAATTCCTGTGAATTTTGTCAACAGATAAGGCAACTATATGAAATACATAAGGTAACGATCAGAATAATAGTTTTGCACAATTAAGGAAACAAAGAGACACATTTATCAGTAAGTCCTCTAAGAAATAACTATATTCACAAATCATATGCTTTGTGAGTCCTGCTAGATGTGAAAAAATGCTGAAATGGCTCTTACTTGGATGATGTCAAAAGGCAAAATTATATTACCTACAAAGCTGTGATATATAAAACAACATCTCCTGGTGGACAGAATTCATTCTCACACACACACACACACACACACACAACAGGTGCACACACACATAACCACAACCCTGGCTTTTCCCTAGGCTTTTATTTTTTGGAGTACTGGCATATTTTGTGTTATACATGATTAAGTGCTTACTCCTACTTACATATTAAGTGAGATACTGTTAAAAATGAAAAACAAGCCCTAGCTGGTTTGGCTCAATGGATAGAGCACCCGCCTGAGGACTGAAGGGTCCTGGATTCAATTCCAGTCAAACGAACATGCCCAGGTTACGGCTCAATCCCTAGTACAGGGTGTGCAGAAAGCAGCCAATCAATGATTCTCTCTTATCATTGACTAGAAGCTCAGTGCATGAATTTGTGCATGGGTGGGGACCCTCTGGGTGGCGTGCACAGATCAGGCCAAAAACCACAGTCCAATGCTCCTGCAGCTCCTACATGCCAATCCTGGTCATCCTGGCACCATTGTGCCCGGTGTGAGCTCACACCCAATCAGTCCTGATTGAGAGAGGCTTGCACTGCCATAGCAGCACTCGCCAGCCCTGTGTCTGGCACCCTCCCAAGGGGAGTGGCCTGTGGAAGCTGGCGCTGAAATCGGCTCTCCAACATAACCCAAGGGGTCCCAGATTGCGAGAGGGCACAGGCCAGGCTGAGGGACCCCACCGGTACATGACTGGGCTGCGGAGGGACTGCTGGAGGGCTCCAGGGCATGTCCGGCCCATCTCATTCAGTCCCAATCAGCCAGACCCCAGCAGCAAGCTAACCTACTGGTCGGAGCATCTGCCCCGTGGTAGTCAGTGCACGTCATAGCGACTGGTCAACCAGTTGACTATCTGCCCCCTGATGGTCAGTGCATGTCATAGTGAGTAGTTGATCAGCCTTTTTTTTAAAAAAAGCAATCTTTTTTTTTAATATGTATATATATATTTTATTATTGATTTTTCACAGAGTGGAAGGGAGAGGGATAGAGTGTTAAAAACACTGATGAGAGAGAAACATCGATCAGCTGCCTCCTGCAGACACCCCAACTGAGGATGTGCCTGCAACCAAGGTATGTGCTCTGAACCAGAATCGAACCCGGGATCCTTCAGTCTGCAGGCGGACGCTCTATCCACTGAGCCAAACTGGTTTTGGCTTTTTTTTAAGCATTTTTTTTTTATTTTTCACAGTTGATCAGTCTTAGCATATCATTAGCATATTATGCTTTGTCAATTCTGCCTTTTGGTCTATTTGCATATTACCCTTTTATTATATAGGACTAGAGGCCCAGTGCATGAAATTTATGCATAGGCGGGGGGTGGGAGGGGTCCGCAGCCTGGCTTGCACCCTCTCACAATCTGGAACCACTGGCTCCTAAAGGCTCACCTGCCTGCCTGCCTGATCACCCCTAACCACCTCTGCCTGCTAGCATGATGCCTCTAACTGTTCCCCTGCCAGCCTGCATGCCTTTAACTACTTCTGCCTGCCAACCTGATACCTCTAACTACCTCTTCTGGTTGGCCTGATTGCCCCCTAACTGATTCCCTGCTGGCCTGATTGCCCCTAAACACCTCTGCCTGCCAGCTCGATGCCCCTAACTGTTCCCCTGCTGGCCTGATCACCCCTAACCACCTCTGCCTGCCGATCTGATCACCCCTAACCGCTTCTGCCTGCCAGCCTGATTGCTCCCTAACTGCTCCCCTGCCTGCCAGCCTGATCACCCCCTAACTGCTCCTCTGCCAGCCTGATCGCCCCTAACCGCCTCTGCCTGTCAGCCCGATGCCCCTAACTGTTCCCCTGCCAGTCTAATGCCCATAACTGCTCTGCCGATGGCTTTATCATCCCTAACTGCCCTCCCTGCTGGCCTGATCACCTTTAACTGCCTCTGCCTCGGCCCCCACCACCGTGGCTTTGTCTGGAAAGATATCCAGAAGATGTCCAGTCTAATTAGCATATTACACTTTTATTAGTATAGATGTTTCTATTTCTCTCTCTCTATCCCTTTCTATCTGAAATCTATGAAAATATATTTTTAAAAATGAAAAACAAGAAGTTTTAGTGAACTCTGATATGTGATGAGGGAAGGAAACTTGGGTACTGAGCCTCCAGTTAGGATCTAAATGCCAAGAAATTGAGGTACCAACATTAGCCAATAGGGGAAATTAATTCCAAGAGCATCATAAAAGCAAAGACTTGCAGGGTTGAGGAAATCAAGAAGTACATACCAGGCCAAAGTGAGATATGAATGTTATACAGAAAGCTTCTAAATATTTCAAGGAGGGAATGAAATTGAAAATGGGAGGCTCCAGCATCCAATATGCTTTCTGGGAGGGTGCTTTACCTTAATCAGGGCTCTAAAATGAAACAAGCCTTAGTGAAAGACCCCATTAATAATCACTAGGTTCGTAAGATAGCATGGAATTCCTTCCAATCAATGAATGTGTTCAACTGTCTTTTAGAGTTCAATATTATGGAGATTATTTTAATATCTTAAGATATACTTTTATATTTAAAATAGTACAGATTGGGAAGAGGAGGATGGCAGCTGGCAGGATGCAGGTGAGGGAGAGGAAGTGAGTGAGTGAGAGGATGAAAGGAGAATGTGTGGATGTGTGTGGTGAGTGTGTGAGTGAGTGAGGGACAGTTAAATCTTGCAGGAGCAGCAAGTGCTGGCAGAACTGAGTCTCTTGGATAGGGAGAGACTACCACCACTGTGGGTACTAACCAGACTGCAGGACTCCTACACGGAGCCCAAACAATCTTGAAGGGGAGAATGGACTTTTTTTAGGAACACATCAGCACTACCAACCAGACAGTCCTTGGAACTGCCCTGTGATCCAGCAGCAACTCCAGCCAAAATCCTGATGCCCTACTTGCAGACCCACGGAAGCTGGGACCACCATCTCCAAAGGTGCACCACTCAGCAGCAGTAAGTGCAACCCCCCCTCCCCAGCAGCAGAACTCTGGACACCACATTAGCACGTTTCCAGTGTGTAAGCATCCAGGGCACACCACTCCATAGGCAGCACCTGGAAGCCATTGGGAGCCCCCATGGGTGTGATTTTGTACAGACAAGGGCACAAGGCCGTGCAATAGAAATTCTCAATTCCCTCTTCCGGAATAACTGCCCACAGATATCCCAACTGTGCAACTTCAGTGTCAAGGCCCCTCAGAGTGTGTCAGAGCTCTGTGCCAGCAAACGCACCACCACAGTCATGCATTTCCAGGCAGGCACCCTGAGCCCATTTATATACAGGGCACTCGTGGGAGCCACTGTGAGCTCTCACTGGGTGTAATCTTGGACAAACAGGGATGCACTCCCCTCAGGCAGTAGAAATTCTGGATTCACTCTTCCTGGATACCTGCCCATAGACGCCTCTATAATGTGGCTACACTGCCAGTGCCCTTCAGAGTGCTTCAGTGTGCTTTGCTGGCAAACGTACCACAGATGCCCCTGTGAGCGGCCATGGGAGTGAGCACCTATCCACCACAGGTGCAGCAGCAAAAGCTGAGTCTGGCCCACCCCACAACTACAAAACTCTGGACACCACAGTCACACCTTTTCAGAGAGCAGGCCTGCTGAGCCCCATCATCTGGGTGCTACTATGAGTCCCTGCTGGGCATACGTGATTTCAATCAAGGGTGCAAGACAGCAAAAATTGAGACAGGCTCCCTCCACAGCTGCTGACTTCTGGACACTGCAGTTGTGCCTCTCCAGATTGCAGGCCTACATCAAGAGAACCCAAATAGCTAAAGCAGAAACCTACACTAGATTATTAATCCCAGGAAACCTGAGAAATCTAACCAGTAGCACCAACCCCAAAAGAATTTGGTTAGAAAAGCAATTGGATTTACAATTAAAACATTACAGCAAAACAAGGGAAGACAAAAAAGCAATCTCAAAAAAAAAGAAGAATTACCATAACGGAAGTTAAATGAAATTGAGGCTAGCAGCCTATCAGAAAAGGAATTGAGAGTAATGATTATAAGGATGCTCAAACAGCTGGATGACAAATACACACAACTCAATGACAAATATATATAACTCAATGAGAACTATAAGGAGTTGAATGAGAATGTCACCAACATGAAAGGGAACCAAGAGCAGATGAAGAAGGACATGGCTGCAATAAACAACACAATGGAAGGCTTAAACAGTAGACTAGCAGAGGTGGGATCGCATCAGCGAATTAGAAGACAAGGTAGGAAAAAACACACAAACACAGCACCAACTGGAAAGAAGACTTAAAAAGCAAGAGGAGAGTCTAAGGAAGCTTTGGAGCAACACAAAAAGAAACAACATTTGTATAAGAGAGGTCCCAGAAGTAGAGGAAGATAATCAAGGAATGGAAAAGCTGTTTGAAGAAATAATGACAGAAAACTTGCCTGATATTGGCAATAAAAAAGCCATGCAAGTCAAAGAATCATATAGATTCCCAAATAAGATGAACCCCAAAAGACTGACACCAAGACACATCATAATTAAAATGGCAAAGACCAACGACAGAGTAAGAATCTTAAAGGCTGCCAGAGTGAAAGACAGAAAGTTACCTACAAGGGTTCTCCTATTAGAATATCAACGAATTTCTCAAAAGAAACACTCTAGGGCAGAAGGGAATGGAATGAAATTTACAAAGTGATGCAAAGCAAGGGAATGAACCCAAGAATACTATATCCAGCAAGGCTATCATTCAAAATTGAAGGTAGAATCGGGAGCTTCACAGACAAATAAAAAAAGGCTGAGAGAGTTTATCACTACCAAGCCAGCAATGCAAGAAATGCTAAAGGGACTGCGGTAAAAAAGGGGAAAAAAAGAAGAGAGAAAGAGAAAGGCAAGAAGAAACACAAACATTAAAGAAAAATATGACAACAAACATGTACTTATCAATAATAACATTAAATGTAAATGAATGTTATTTGTGTGAATCCAAAGACTTAGAGTAGCTGAATGGATAACAAAACATGACCCATATATTTGCTATCTGCAAGAGACCCAACTCAGAACAAAGGATTCACACAGACTGAGAGTGAAGGGATGAAAAAACATTTTTTAGGCAAATGGACAGGAGAAAAAAGATGGGGCTGCAATACTTATATCTGATACAATAGACATCAAAGTAAAGATCATAACAAGAGATAAGGAAGGCCACTTCATAATACTAAAGGGAACAATTCAACAAGAAGACATAACTCTGGTAAACATATATGCATGCAATACAGAAGCACCCAAATACATACAGAAACACCAGGAAGATATCAAGGGAGAGATTGATAGCAATACAGTCATAGAAGGAAATACCCCACTGACACAACTGGATAAATCAACTAAACAAAAAATGAGCAAAGAACTACCAATCCTAAATTACACACTAGATCAGATGGACTTAATTAATATCCTTAGAACATTTCACCCCAAAGTTACAGAATACACATTCTTCTCCAGTGCACACAGAACATTTTCAAAGATAGACTATATATTAGGACACAGGCAAACTCTCTTTAAATTCAAGAAGACAGAGATCATATCAAGCATCTTCTCAGATCATAATGGCATAAAACTGGAAATCAACTATAACAAAAACAATCCAAAAAATCAAACACATGGAGACATCATGCTAGTAAACAATGACTGGGTTACTAGAGAGATCAAAGAAGAAATAAAAAACATCATGGAAAAATGACAATGAAAATACAACAATCCAAAATCTATGGGACACAGGGAAAGCAGTCATGAGAGGGAAGTTCATAGCTCTACAAGCCTACTGCAAAAAAAAAAAAAAATGAAACAATGGTAATAAATTATCTAACCCTACAACTCAAAGAGATAGAAAGAGAGAAACAAGAAAAGCCCAGTGTAAGCAGAAGGAGGGAAATAATTAAGATCAGAGTGGAGATAAATGACATAGAGACAAAAAAAATCAACAAAACCACAAGTTGGTTCTTTGAAAGGATAAATGAGATTGATGAACCTCTCGCCAGGCTCACCAAGAAGCAAAAAGAGAGGATCCAAATAAACAAAATCAGAAAGGAAAGAGGAGAAATACCAACAGACTGCAGCAAAATATAAAGGATTTTTTTTAAAAATATTATGAACAACTCTATTCCAACAAACTGGACAACCTGGAGGAAATGGACATATTCCTAGAAAACTACAACCTTATAAAACTCAATCAGGAGGAATCTAAAAATCTCAATCCTATCTAATAAAAGTGATATGCAAATTGATCATCACTCCAACACACAAGATGGCCACCCCCATGTGGTCAAAGATGTCTGCCTCCATGTGGACACAAGAATGCCGTCACAAGATGGCCTGCAGAGGAGGGCAGTTGTGGGCACTTGGGGGTGACCAGGCTGGCAGAGGAGGGCAGTTGGGGCAGACCAGGCCAGCAAAGGAGGGCAGTTGTGGAGACCCAGGCATGCAGGGAAGGGCATTTGGAGGGGACCAGGCCTGCTGGGGAGGACAATGCAGGGAACCAGGCCTGCAGGGGAGGGCAGTTGTGGGGGACCCAGGCCAGCAGGGGAGGGTGGTTAAGGGTGACAAGGACAGCAGGGGAGGGCAGTTAGCAGCAACCAGACTGGCAGGTGAGGGCAGTTAGGGATGACCAGGCTGCCAGGGAAGGATAGTTAAGAGCAATCAGGCAGGCTGGGGAGCACTTAGGTGTAAATCAGGTTGACAGGGGAGTAGTTAGGGGGTGATCAGGCTGGCAGGCAGAAGTGTTTAGGGACAATCAGGCAGAGACAGGTGAGCGGTTGGGAGCCAGCAGTACTGGATTTTGAGAGGGATGTCCAACCGTCCATTTAGTCTGAACCTGGGAGGACATCCCTTAAAAAGTCCCAGACTGGAGAGGGTGCAGGTTGGGTTGAGAAACAATCCCCCACCCTGTGCATGAATTTCATGCACTGGGCCTCTAATAGGCCAATAACAATGGAATAAATTGAAGCAGTCATTAAAATACTTCCAGCAAACAAAAGCCCAGGGTCAGACAGCTTCACAGAGGAGTTTTACCAAACATTCAAAAAAGAGCTAAAACCTTTCTTGCTTAGACTATTCCAAAATATTCAAGAGGAAGGAACACTTCCAAGCTCATTTTATGAAGCTAGCATCATCCCAATACCAAAACCAGATAAAGACAACAAAATGAAAGAGAATTACAGGCCAATATCCATAATGAACATAGATGCCAAAATCCTTTAAAAAATTCTAGGAAATAGATTAGCAAGATCATACACTATAACCATATGGAATTTATTTTGGGGATACAAGGATGGTACAATATCCACAAATCAATAAACGTGATACATCACATAAAGAAACTAAGAGATAAAACCAGATAGTCATATCAATTGATGCAGAAAAAGCATTTGACAAAATCCAACATCCATGTTTGATAAAAACTCTCAGCAAGGTGGGAATAGAAGGATCATACTTCAACATAATAAAAGCCACATATGACAAACCTACAGCCAACATCATACTCAATGGGCAAAAACTAAAACCATTTCCCCCTAAGAACAGGAACAAGACAGGGATGCCCACACTTATCACTCCTGTTCAACATAGTACTAGATGTGCTAACCACAGCAATCAGACAAGAAAAAATAAAGGTCATCCAAGTTGGAAAATAAGAAGTAAAATTGCCATTATTTGCAGATGACATGATACCGTACATAGAAAACCCTAAAGACCCCATCAAAAAATTATTAGAGTTAATAAATGAATTTGGCAAAGTAGCAGGAGACAAAATTAATGCCAAGATATCTATGGCTTTTCTATACACCAACAGTGAACTTATAAAAAGAGGGACTAAGAAAACAGTACCATTTACCATTGCACCAAAAAAATTAAGAAACCTAGGGATAAACTTAACTAAGGAGGTAAAAGACCTCTACTCAGAAAACTACAGGATATTGAAAAAAGAAATAGAGGAAGACATAAATAGATGGATTGGTAGAATCAACATCATTAAAGTGTCCATACTACCCAAAGCAATCTATAGATTAAATGCACTCTCCATTAAAATACCAACAGTATATTTCACAGAACTAGAGAGAACTCTCCAAAAATTCATCTGGAATAAAATTAAAAGAAGACCCCGAATAGCGATAGCAATACTGAGAAAGAAGATCAAAGTAGGTGGGATCTTAATACCAGATTTCAAGCTGTATTACAAAGCCAATGTTCTCAAAACAGTCTGGTACTGGCACAAGAAGAAACATATAGACCAATGGAATAGAATAGAGAATCCAGGTATTGACCCAAACCACTATGCTCAACATTTGACAAAGTAGGCATGAACATACAATGGAGTAAAAACAGTCTCTTCAATAAATAGTGTTGGGAAAATTGGACAGATACATGCAAAAAAAAAATGAAACTAGATCACCAACTTAGACCATACACCAAAATAAACTCAAAATGAATAAAGGACTTAAACATAAGATGGGAAACCATAAAAATCCTAGAACAATCCACAGGTAGAGAAATCTCAGACATATGCCGAAGGAATTTCTTTACTGGTACCGCTCCTAGGGCAATGGAAACTAAAGGGAAAATAAACAAATGGGACTACATACATCAAAATGAAAAGCTTTTGCACAGCAAAAGAAACAAAACACAAGAAAGCCCACTGTATGAGAGACATATTTGCAAAGGTTATCACTGATAAAGGTTTAATCTCCAACATTTTTAGCCAAATTATATAACTCAATAAAAGGAAGATAAATGATCCAAAAAAAGAAAAAATGGGCAATGGACCTAAATAGAATCTTTGCAAAAGAAGGCAGAAAGAAGGCCAAGAGACACATGGAAACATGCTCAAAGTCACTAATTATCTGAGAGATGCAAATCAAAACAACAATGCAGTACCATCTTGCACCTGTCAGAATGGCAACCATCAACAAATCAACAAACGACAAGTGCTGGCGAGGACACGGAGAAAAAGGAACCCTTTTGCACTGCTGGTGGGAATGCAGACTGGTGCAGCCACTATGGAGAACAGTATGGAGTTTCCTCAAAAAACTAAAACTGGAACTCCCATTTGACCCAGGAATCCCACTTCTAGGAATATATCCCAAGAAACTTGAAACACACTCAGAAAGAATATATGCACTGCTATGTTCATAGCAGCACAATTCACTATATCTAAGATTTGGAAACAGCCTAAGTGTCTGTCAGCAGATGAGTGGATCAGAAAAATATAGTACATCTATACAATGGAATACTACACTGCTATAAAAAAGAAGGAATTCTTACCATTTGCAGCAGCATGGATGGAAATGAAGAGCATTATGCTAAGTGAAATAAGCCAGTCAATGAAAGAAAAATACCACATGATCTCACTTATTTATGGATAATAAAGAACATTATAACCTGATGAACAAAAAGATACAGAGGCAGTAAAGCATGAAACAGAGTGTCAAATTACAGCAGGAAGTTTGGGATGAGGGGGAATTAAGAGATCAACTAATGGACTTGTATGCATGCATATAAGCATAACTAATGGATGCAAGTCTCTGGAGAGTGAGGGCATGTATGGGAGTGGGGGGTAATGGGAAGATATGTACAGATGTAATACCTCAATCAATAAAAAAATTTTTGAAAAAAATGCAGATTGGAGCCCAGAAATAAACTCACACCTATATAGTAAATTAATATATGACAAAGGAGCCAAGAACATTCAATGGAATAAAGACAGTCTATTCAATAAATACTGTTGAGAAAACTGGACAGATGCATGCAAAAAAATGAAACCAGACCACCTTCTTACACCATATGAAGAATAAACTCAAAATGGATAAAAGACGTATGTAAGATTCAAAACCCTAAAACTACTAGAAGAAAATACAGGCAGTAAACTCTTTGACATCTCTCTTAGCATTATTTTTTTCTGATATATTTCCTGAGGCAAGGGAAACAAAAGATAAAATAATTGGGACTCCATCAAACTAAAAGTTTTTGCACAATGAAAGAAGCAGTCAACAAAATGAAAAGACAACCTACTGAATGGAAAAGATATTCACCAAGGATACATTGATATCCAAAATTTATAGTGGTAAAGAACTCATACAACTCAACAGCATGAAAATAATCCAATTTTTTAAAAGCCCTAGCCAATATGGCTCAATTGATTGGGTGTCATGCCATGCACTGAAAAGTTGCTAGTTCAATTCCTGGTCAAGCCACATGCCCAGATGGCAGGCTTAATCCCCAGTAGGAGGTGTGCAAGGGGCAGCAGGTTTATGATTTGCTCTTACATCAATGTTTCTCTCTCTCCCTTCCCCACTCTTTCCCTCCTTCTCAATCTAAAAAAAAATCAATTAAAAATGGCCAGAGGAATTTAATAGATATTTCTCCAAAGAGGGCATATGGATGGCCAATATGCATATGAAAAGATGCTCAATGTCACTAATTCTCAGAGATATGAAAATTAAAACCACAATGAGGTATCATGTCAGACCTGCCAGGATAGCTACTATCAATAAATCAACCAACAGCAAGTGCTAGTGAGGATGTGAAGAAAAAGGAACCCTAGTACACTGCTGGTGGGAATGAAGACTGGTGCAGCACTATGGAAAACAGTATGAGGGTCCTCAAAAAGTTAAAAATGGAACTTCCTTATACCCAGAGATTCTACTTCTGGTATATAACCAAAGAAACCAAAAACACTAATTTGAAAGAATATATGCAACCCTATGTTCACTGTAGCATTATTTATAATAGACAACATATGAAAGCAACACAAGTACCCATCAATAGACAAGTGGATAAAAAGTGGTGATACATATATACAGTACAATAAATATAACTTGGCCATAAAAACAATGACATCTTACCATTTGTGAAAGTATGGGTGGACCTAGAGAGTATTATGCTCAGTAAAATAAGTCAGTCAGAGAACCACAAATACCATATGACTTCACTTATATGTGGAATCTAAGGAACAAAATAAATGAGCAAAAAAAAAAATAGAAATGGACTCATAGATGTGGAGGCCAGACTGATGATTGACAGAGAGAAGGGGGTTTGGGGGACTCGGTGAAAAAGGTGAAGGGATTAGAAGTACAGAATGGTAGTTACAAAATAGTCATAGGGGTATAAAGTACAGCATAGGGCATACAGTCAATAATATTGTAATAACTATAAATTGTGAAAATATAGGTTGAAACACTTTGTAAAGTATATGATTGTCTAACCACTATGCTGTACACCTGAATCTAATACAAAAATATATATATTGACTGTAATCTATAATTAAATAAAAAACAAAAAAACCTCAGTTCAATTACTAGGAAAAAAAAAGTGTACAGATTAGTATTGTAATTGTAGGAGCTACAGAGAAGTATAAAACTCAATCTCTGTCTTCAAAAACCTTCCCATCTAGTTGAAGAAACAGGGAAACCTACAGCCAACCACAGTGCCAAATGAAGGGTTTACGGGAGTGTTGAGATGGAAGGGCAAGTTGTAAAGGACCTGAAGGGATCCAAGAGACAGGTTGGAGGGAAGAACATTCTGCTTTGGGAAATGTGTAAACATAGGCCAGAAGGTGAGAGGCTTATGAATGGGTCATTGTGGGTGGAACAGAATTCAGCTGAAGAGTAGCAGGAGAACGGGAGAGAAGCTCAAGCCTAATTGTAGAGGGGCTTGAATGCCAGTTTAAGATATTTGAAGAGTGGCAGTAGGGAGACATAAAAGATTTCTGATGTGAGGGTAACATGACAAAGTGGCACTTGAAGAAAAATAATCTAGCTGAAATGTGCATATGGAGTAGAGAAGAATACAACTCTTAACTGGATAACCACTGCAGGAGTCAGATAATAAGGAACTGAGGTAGAGTCACAGATATTCTTGTTTGTGATGGACCTTGTACCTCATCTAAGACAAACACTAATAAAGTGGTAGCAGTGGAACTAGAATGAAAGGGAGTGATGCAAGAGACACCATAAACAGTATAAATCAACTTCACAAAGTATGAATCAGCTTAACAATTGATTGCTAAATATGAGTATCAAGAGAAAAGAAGAGCTGAAACCGGTTTGGCTCAATGGGTAGAGTGTTGGCCTGCAAACTGAAAGGTCCAGGTTCCATTCCAGTCAAAGGCATGTACCTTGGTTGTGGGCACACCCCCAGTGGGGGGCATGCAGGAGGCAGCTGATAGATGTTTCTCTCGCATCGATGTTTCTAACTCTCTATCCCTCTCCCTTCCTCTCTGTAAGAAATGAATAAAATATATTAAAAAGAGAGAGAAAGAAAAGAAGAAGTAAAAAAAAAACTCTTTAAGGTTTTAGGATTGAGAAAATGAAACTAGAAATTTTGTAAAATTCAGTGTGTATATGGTGGGACATGGGGATGAATGGTGATGATTTCAATTTAATTTATTTGAGATGTCAGCTAGAAATCCTAGCAGAAACAAACTACCCCAAAATAGGTTTACCTAATGGTATTAAGTCATTAAGAACAAAGTAGGTTTGCAGTCCTCGGTTGATCTTTGTTAGCTAAATCAACTTTAAGGAATAGAATCCTCACTAGCAATGTGTCCGGTTAAAAATAGCGGATTTTGTAATCAAAGAAAACATGATAATTTCAAGAGAAACATCAAAGGTGCTTTATTTAAAGTAATTTCCATCGCTAGCTACACATTTTCCCATCTTTTAGGTATTTTGTGGATACCGTCCCAATAGAACTTTTCTTGTTTTGAGGCAAACATTGAGAGAGACAATTTTCCCCTTCTTCGTATGTTTTAAATTGCTGCTCAGAAAGTGTGCGTGTGCCATTGATCAGAACAAGTGGTAATCTGAAGGAGCAAGGTGTGGTGAATGCAGCAGGTGGATTAATACTTCCCAGCTAAAATCTTTTAATGTGTCTTTAACTGCTTTGGAAGTGTGTGATGGTGTGTCATCATGAAGCAAAATTAGTTTGTGTGTCTTCTGGAACATTCTGGTAATTTCACGATCAAAGTGTGTTTCAAATTGATTATTTGTTGTCAGTAGTAATCAGTATTAATGGATTCTCCTGATTTTAGATGCTCATAATACATCACACCTTCCTGATCCCACCAAATGCAGAGCATTGTCTTCTTTTTGAAGCAATTTGGCCTTGCAATTGATGTTGATGGTTGACCTAGATCAACCCATGATTTTGTGCATTTGGTATTTTCAAGATAAATCCACTTTTCATCATCAGTCACAATTCGATGCAAAAAAGACTTTCTTTCATGCAGTTGATGCAACATTTTACTGAAGACTTTTCAGTTTTCCATTTATCTTTTGTTCAGTTGATGTGGCACCCATTTTCCTTCCTTTAAAATCTTTCCCATTGCTTGTAAACAATCAGAAATTGTTTGGTGAGCAACATTTAATCTTTCCACAACTTGTTTTTGAGTTTGACATGCATCTTCATCCAATAATGCTTATAATTGTTGGTCTTCAAAATTTTTCAGTTGACCTGGATGTTCTCTGTCTTCCACATAGAAATCATCATTTTTAAAGCATTTAAAACAGCATTCACAAGTATCTTGAGATGGAGCATGTTCACCATAAGCTTCCTGAAGTATTCAGCAGCACTTTTCCTCAAAATAAAGTAATGAATTGTAACTTCCTGCAAATGCTCTTTTTTTGGCACGAAATTTGACATTTTTAAATATAAAAATATCTATGATGTTAACACCTTCAGCATATTTGACACATGAAGTTTTGAAGCTTGTTGTCAATACAACAAAATGGTATACATATCAAATCGCATATATATCAACATATATGTAACTTCATCTATTGAAAAAATTCACATTATTAACTGGTACACCTAGTAATAGGGACTCAATGTAGTGGTGGTTGAGTTGAGAGAACTTCACATACCATAGAATTTACCCATTTTAGGTGTACAGTTTAATGATTTTTGGTAACTCTACCAAAATTCTACTGCTACCACCCTGGCTGTGGTAAATCCATTCTAGAATATTTGCTTCCCACCAACAATCTCCCTCAATAAATTATCTGGTAGGCCTTAATCCCAATTCTCTCCATCTGCTCAAGTTATTCACTAATCTAATTTTTGTCTACCTATATGCCTATTTTGGATCCTTCATATAAACTGAATCATACATTGTTGTTGTTTTTTTTTTTGTGCCTGGCTTTCATTTAGTGTAATATTTTTGAGGTCATCCATACTTTATTCCTTTTTATGACTGAATAATAATCCATTGTATGGAATATTATACTACATTTTGTTTACTATCATTGGTTTCATTCTACATTTTAGCTATCATGAATAATGCTGTTATGAATATTTGTGTAGAAGTTTCATTGTGAATATTTGCTTTCACTTATATTGGGTAAATCTAGTAGTAGTAGTGCTGGGTGATGTGGTAACTCTGAGTTAACTTATTGAAGAATTACCAAACTGACTTCCAAAACAGCTGCATCATTTTACATTCCCACAAGCAATGTATGAAGGTTTCCATTTCTCTATATCCCCACCTCTTATTGCCTTTTTAATTATGCCATTCTAGTAAATGTGAAATACTCTCCATTGTGCTTTTATAAAAAAGATTTTTTAAAAAAAATGTTTTATTGATTTATTTGAGAAAAATGGAGAGAGAGAGTCACCTGAAAGAGAAACATTGGTTGGCTCCCTCCCACACCTAGCCAGACCAGGGATCAAGTCCATGACTTTTTGGTGCACAGGATATGACACTCTACCAACTGAGGAACACTGGCCAGAACTTCATTGTGGTTTTTAAATTTTATTACTTTTATTGAAGAATAATTGACATGCAACATTACATTAGTTTCAGATATAAAACATGATTCAATATTTGTACATATTGCAGAGAGATTAAAAATGGCAGTTGAGTAAGTGAATGCTGCATAGACATGCTCCCAGAAACAAACTAGAATTAAAACTAAAATACAGAAAAACATCATGAATAATCAACAGAATACTTGATGGACAGAACCCTGAAAACAGAGGATGAAAAGTGGAGGTGGCATAGAGACTCGTAGGAGGGGCAGAGGCACGAAAGGGCTGGCAGGCTCCCACAGACTGCAACTGAAGTTCCGGAAAGATATCTCATCGGTGGGGGGTTGCCACTGAGAACTCTGGGGTCTAATTCCCAAGCTGGGGCCCCCAGCAGGAAGTATCAGAACTGAGAAGGGTACCCACAAAATATATGGCTGTGAAAAGCAGTAGGGTTGCTGTCTGCCAGGGAGAGGTGGCTGGAAATTCAGGCACCCTCTTAAAGGGACAACACACAAAATTCCTTGTCAAGCCACCCACTTTGTGCTCTAGCAGAGAGAGAGCAGAATGGACTGAAGCCAGGATCGGGGGTTCTGGGGTTAGAGATCAGAAGACAGACACCCAGGTTTTCTGTGCTGAGTCATCACCTCATGCTGCAAAGGTCATTTTTCTCATGTAGACATTTCCTATACAGTTGACCATACCTGAGGGGAAGACAGTTGATCCACCCAATTGAAAAATACTTTGCCCCATAGTGCAGAGTTGCTCAGGCCCATTAAGAGAATGAGAATAGACCTTGCTGGTTTTTCTCAGTGGATAGAGCATCAGCCTGAAGACTGAAAGGTCTCAGGTTCAATTCCAGTCAAAGGTACATGCCTGAGTTGCAGGCTTGATCCCCACTAGGGGGCTTGCAGGAGGCACCCAATCAATGATTCTCTCTAATCACTGGTGTTTCTATCTCTCTCCCTCTTGCTTTTTCTCTGAAATCATTAAAAATATATTTAAAAAACAGAGACTGAGAATAACAGTTAGCCTCCAGGCAGAAGCAATTGCCCCACCCTGTTAGAAAAAAAATGCCTCTTGAACAGGAAACCAAGATGGCAGAATAGGTGAACACCTAAACTGCTGCCTCACACAACAATTTCAAAACTATACATAAAATACAGAACAGATATCATCCAGAACCACAGGAAAGCTTGCTGAGTAAAAATTCTACAACTAGAAGGAAAGAGAGGGGCACACAGAGACTCAGAGGAGCTGCAAAAAGCTGAGGTACAGAGACACATGTGCGGAGAGGACAGGTGGCTGAGTGCCTCACTGGCTCTCTCTAGTAGGAAGGAGACAGAAACTCCCAACTGCACTGAACCCAAATTCTGGATGAGACCCTAGGGTCCCAGACTCATATAGGGGGAATCTGGACTGTCAGGAAAAGAGAGGAGCGCACAGAAACTCAGGGGAGCCACGAAAGGCAGAGCTCTGGAGAAACGGGTTCAAGTGCATGCAGAGAGGAATGCAGTGATTACCCAGGGACACTAAGACCCAGGGACCTCATAGGGCAGAGATGACGGGAAGCCAAGGCTGTCTGCTCAGCCCTGAGACTCCGCCCCATCCAAGCTGAGCACAGAGGCTTTTGCAACTTGGCAAGTCTTGTCTCATAAAGGTGTTTCTAGCACAGAAGTTCTCCCAGCATAGACACAGCTGATCCTCACAGCCAATTGGCCTGGAGGTCAATTCCCCCCAATGATACCAATAACAATCAAGACTTAACTACAACAAGGCTGTACACACAGTCCACAAAAGAGTGCACCAAGAGAGTCCACCTCAGGTAACTGGGGAGGCTGAGCCACTGGGCCATACAGGACACCTAGCACACAAAGCTACTCTACCAACTCAGGGAAGCAGCGAAAATGCAGAGACAAAGAAACAAATCACAAATGAAAGAAATGGATGAAAACAAATGACTGAATATAGAGTTCAAAACCATGGTTATAAAGTTTTTCAAGAGTTTCCTAGAAAAGGCCAATAAATTTAGTGAGACCCTCAAGGATATAAAAAAGGACCAACTAGAAATTAAACATACATTGACTGAAATAAAAAAAAATATTACACAGACTCCTAACATCAGACTAGAGGAATGCAAGAATCAAGTCAAAGATTTGAAATAGGAAGAAGCAAAAAAACAATCAACCAGAAAATAAAAATATAAAAAGAATCCAAAAATTTGACGACAGTGTAAGGAGCCTCTGGGAAAACCTCAAGCGTACCAACATCAGAATTATGGGGGTGCCAGAAGAAGAGAGAGAGCAAGATACTGAAAACCTATTTGAAGAAATAATGACTGAAAACTTCCCACACCTAGTGAAAGAAATAGACTTATAAGTCCAAAAATTGCACAGAACTCTAAACAAAAGGAATGTAAAGAGGACCACACCAAGACACATTGTAATTAAAATGCCAAGAGCAAAAGACAAAGAGAGAATATTAAAAGCAGCAAGAGAAAAACAGTTAATTACCTACAAGGGAGCACCCATACGATTGTCAGCTGATTTATCAACAGAAACTATGCAGGCCAGATGGGATGGTAAGAAATATTCAACGTGATGAATAGCAAGAACCTACAACCAAGATTACTCTACCCAGCAAAGCTATGGTTCAGAATTGAAGGTCAGATAAAGAGCTTCACAGATAATAAAAAGCTAACAGAGTTCATCAACACCAAACCAGTATTATATAAAATGCTTAAAGGTATTTTTTAAGAAGATGAAGAAGAAAAAAGGTAAAGATAAAAATTATGAACAACAAATACATATCTATCAACAAGTGAATGTAAAAATCAAGTGAATTAAAAATCAGATGAACAGAATAAACTGGTGAATATTATAGATTCAGGGGCATAGAAAGGGAGTGGACTGACAATTCTCAGGGGGAAAGAGGTGTGGGGTGTCCGAGAAGAGACTGGACAAAAATTGAATGAGGACAGTGGGGGGAGATAAGGGCCGAGGTTGGGGTTGGAACCGGGTGGAGGAGAGCTAAGGGGAAAAAAGGAGGAACATTTGAAATTATCTGAACAATAAAGATTTATTAATTTTAAAAATATATTAAAACTAAAACAAACAAACAAACAAAAAAAACCTCTTGCCATACCTGTGGACGATTTCCTGCAGGCAATTCAAGACAAAATCCTATCAGTCTGTATACAGAGGTGGTCTCTGGAGGCTTTGAATCCTTGCCTGATCTAATTAGTCAGAAACAGTGTTTGACACTGTCCTACATTAGAGATTGAGAGGTGTACCAGATGTACCTAATACAGAGTCACAAACCCAAACAGGCAGCCAAAAAGAGGAGACAAAGAAACAACCCCCAAATGAAAGAACAAGAGAATTCTCCAGAAGAAGAGATAAATGAAATGCAGATAAGAAATTTATCTGACACAGAGGTCAGAATAATTATGGTAAAGATGCTCAACAGCATGAAAAAAGATATAGTAACTCTGAAAACATAAATAAAGAATGACATGGCACAAATAAAGAACACATTAGAAGGAATACACAGCAGATTAGGGAAGCTGAGGATCAAATCAATGAATTAGAAGGAGGGTTGAAAAAATATTTGTAACGTATTGCAAAATAATCACCACAATAAGTCTAGTAAACATGTCACCATACACAGTTACAAATTATTTTTCTTATGAGAACTTTTAAAATCAAATCTCTTAGCAACTTTTAAATATGCAGTACAGTATTATTAACTACAGTCACCATTCTGTACATCTCCTTGACATTTATAACTGGAAAATTGTACCTTTTGACTCACTTCACCCACTTTGCCCACCTCTCACTCTTCACCTCTGGCAACAAACAATCTCTTCTAGCTATGAGTTTAGTGGGTTTTTTTTAAATTTTTTTAGATTCTACATATAACTGAAATCACATGGTATTTGTCTCCATCATGGTTTTCATTTGCATTCCCCTGATGGATAATGATGCTGAGCACTGTTTCATATATTTATTTAGCTATTTTTATAACTTCTGTGCTAAGCTATTTGTTTATATATTTTGCCCATTTTGTTCAGGTTGTCTTTTCATTGTGTTCCGAGAGCCCTTTATAAATTCTAAATATAAAACATGTTTTTTTAATGTAATAATTGAGAGAGAAAGAAAAATAAAGAAAGTTGTTGTTTAACTTATTTATAAATTCATTGGTCGGTTCTTGTATGTGTCCTGATTAGGGATCAAACCAGCAACCCTGGTGCATAGATACAATGATCAAATCAGTTGAGCCACCCAGCCTAGGCTGGATATAAATTGTTTATTGAATATGTTTTGCAAATATTTTCCTGTGGTCTGTAACATTTATTCCATTTTTAAATGTTGTTTGAAAAACAAAAACTTTTTTAGGTCCATTTTATCAGTTTCATCTTTTTGGGGGGAGGAGGAGCAGGAGGACTCTGTTTATGATGTCATACCTAAGAAGTTCTGTGCAGTCCAAAGTCTTGAAAAGTTTCCCCTATTTTTTCATCTAAAAGTTTTATTGTTTTGACATATTTATGCCTTTCATACATTTTTAAAATTTAATTTATTCAGGTAACATGCCAATAATGTTACATAAATTTCAGGTGTACAACAATATAATTTGTTATCTGAAAACTCTATTGCATGTTCACCATCAAAATTCCAGTTTCCTTACATAAGTTAATTTTTGGAAATGGTATACAGTGAGGGTCTAAGTTGAACTTTTTACATGTGGATATACAAATGTCCCAGTATCATTTGTTGAACAGAGTATCTTTTTGCCTAATGAATGCCCATGTACATTTGTCAAAAATTAACTAACCATAAATGTCAGGGTTATTAATATATAATCAATTCTGTTCCATTGATTGATATGCCTAGCCTATGCCAGTATCATACTGTCTTGATAACTGTAGCTTTATAGAGTTTTTTGTTCCCTGAATATGCTATGTTCTCTCTCACCTCTTCCAGTTCTTTGTACATGTTATTCCTTCTGCCTAAAATAGACTTATCTAGACAACTCTTACTTATTTTTCAGGTCTTATGTGAAAAGATGCTTTGTCCAATAACTGTTCCTGATTTCAAAAGTCTGGGTCAGGTATTCCTTCTTAGTGCTACATATCATCCTATAATTAGCTTTATCATTGCATTGTCACATTGCATTACATTTGCCTGTAAGCCCCATGATGGCAAAAATCCTCTCTAATCAGTTCAGGAGTTTCAGTTTCATTACTATGTTCAGTGTCTGATGCATAGCAAATGATCAATAAATATTTATTGAATAAATGGTGTACTGATTCTGCTTCTAGTTAAGGAAGACTAATTCAGACCAAATACCCTGCTGAAAACAAGAAAACTGTGATAAAATATAAATTGTATATATATATATATTTGAATACATCCAGATCTAATAAGGAGCCAAGATGAGAAGAAGAAAACCAAGAGAGGTTGTTTTTCTCATCAGGTCATTACAGAAGAGTCAGCTGAGAGACAGCTGAGCTTATAACAAGTGCAATAAACTAAAATAAAAAAAAACATTTGAATTCAGTACCCATCACTGAGGGGAACCCTGGATAAACCCTCAGATATTGGGTTTATGTATACACACTGAAAGGAAGGCTAAATCAGCCTTCAGGAGGCCAGCATCAAATTACCCCAAACTTGGGCTGATTTTATTTATTTTTTTATATTTTGAATATATTTTATTGATTTTTTACAGAGAGGAAGATAGTTAGAAACATTGATGAGAGTGAAACATTGATCAGCTGCCTCTTGCACACCTCCTACTGGGGAGGTGCCTACAACCAAGGTACATGGCCTTGACTGGAACAGAACCTGGGACCTTTCAGTCCGCAGGCCAACGCTCTATCCACTGAGCCAAACCGGTTAGGGCTGAGCTGATTTTATGTGATAGTGGATTGCTAGTGCCACTAACCACCTGCCTGAAATAAGCATAAATCCCTTCTGGATCAAGATTTTAAAAGCTGAGGCCTCAAACCATCTCTATTATAGTTTTTCGGATACAATGTCTGATACTCAACCAAAATTAACCAGGCATACGAGCAAACAAGGCAAAATAAATTAAAAAATCAAGAGAGATAATAGAAAACAAAAACATACCTTAAAGGATTGAGATAGCTTCCAGATGAAGAATTTCCAATAATTGTGTTTAATATGCTCAAGAAAAGATTAAGTTGTAAATGTTGGCAAAGAACGGAATACTATTTTTCAAATGAATCAAGTGAAAATTCTAGAAGTCTGCCTTGGTGCATAGTATTTAGTGGAAGCATGAAGTGAGGAGGCTCCAGGAACCAGAAATGACAATGGCTGTGGGGGTTGGGGCTGAACAGGTTAGGGGGAGAGAGGAGCAGCTGGAGAACCAGGAAATGGCAACATCTGAGGGGCTTACGGTCCTGGAAATGACAACAGCTGCTGTAACCAGGGGTAACAAAGGAAGCTTTTGCAGTGGTTGTGCTGGCCAGGGGCAGCAGCAGAAGACCAGAGTTTCCCTCCCATGTCAAGTAGGTGTCAGCACAGGAAGAGGTAGTGTCGTTTCAGCAAGTAGCAGGGGAATTTGAGGGGTATGAGAGGAAGTGTGAGCAGGGCCAGGGTCCCTGGCTCACTCTTCGCCCACAGAAATGAGCCAGCAGAATACAATAGAGTTACCTATTAGGGCCTCTGAGTGCACAACATCCCAGAGGGTGCCCATCCTGAGGGGCACAACTGCATCCAACCATGATTTAGCCACTCTTTTTGAGTGTCCCATCTGCTTTGATTATGCATTACCACCCATAATGCAGTGTCACAGTGGCCATCTTGTGTGTAGCGAATGTCACCCAAAGCTCACATGTTGTCCAACATGCTGGGGCCCATTGGGATCCATTCGCAACTTGGCCTTGGAGAAACTAGCCACTTCAGTACTTTTTCCTTGCAAATATGCCCCATATGAATGTGAAAAAATTCTGCCACCCCAAGGAAAAGTAAGCCATGAAGTGCTATGTCAGTTTCAGCCTTGCCCCTGCCCCTGCCCAGGTACTTTCTATAAGTGGCAAGGTGCTTTGGATGCTGTCATCCCACATTTGAAGAATCAACACCCATTTGTTGCAACCCTGAAGGGAAAGGATATAATTTTCCTTGCTACAGACATCAATCTTTCTGGGGTTCTAGACTGGGTGATGATCCAGTCCTGTTACGGCTTTCATTTCATAATAGTCTTGGAGAAAAAGGAAAACCATGAGGGTTACCAGCAGTTCTTTTCCATTGTACAACTGATATGAACACACAAGCAAGCTGTATATTTTGCTTACCCACTTGAGCTAACTGATCATAAGCAATGATTGACTTAGGAAGCCACTCCTCCATCCATGAGGAAATTGAAATAGCCATTATAAAAAAAGGGCTTCCCTAGTCTTTGACACAAGCACTGCACAGATTTTTGCAGAAAATGGCAATTTAGGCATCAATGTATCTATTAACAAGTGTTAAAATGAAAATATTTTTTTTTTCTGGCCAGTGTGAAACATTGCATTCAATTTCACAGAAAATAGGTACTTTTGCCTGCCAACCTGAAACTTTTGGTAGGTGGAAGCTAGTCACATGAAAGTAAATAAACTAAAAGGCTGTTAAAAGGAAACAGGTACATGTAGTGACACTAATATAGTTACAAATAAGTCAACAGTAAACCACTAAATACACACACACACACACACACACACACACAAACACACACAAACACACACACACACTCAAGATGAGCATCTTTTGTATGAAGAAAGAAAGCATTGTAAAATAATTTGGAGTCCTAGCTGATTTGGCCCAGTGGATAGAATGTCAGCCTGTGGACCAAAGGGTTCTGAGTTCAATTCTGGTCAAGGACACATATCTTGGTTGCAGGCTACTCTCTGGCCCAGGCCCTGGTCATGGCTCGTGCAAGAGACAACCAATCAATGTGTTTCTTTCACATTGATATTTCTCTCTGCCTTTCCCTCTCTCTTCAACTCTCCCTAAAAATCAATGGAAAAATATCCTTGGATGAAGATTAACAAAATAATAATAATAATAATAATAATAATAATAATAATAATTTGCATTTGTTGTAGAATGAATGTACTGTTGAAAAAATACTGTGTGTGTGTTTTTTTTTGCCACAACTGGTTTAGCTCAGTGGATAGAGCGTCAGCTTGTGGACTGAAAGGTCCCAGGTTTGATTCCGGTCAAGGGTATGTACCTTGGTTGCGGGCACATCCCCAGTAGGGGGTGTGCAGGAGGCAGCTGATTGATGTTTCTCTTGCATCGATATTTCTAACACTCTATCCCTCTCTTCTCTGTAAAAAAAAAATCAATAAAAATATATTTAAAAAAATAAATACTGGGTTTTTGGGTTTTTGGTTATTTGTTGGTATTGCTTTTGTGTGCATGTATGTATGCATGCATGTGTATTTGGGTGTTGTTTTTTTGTCCTTTAATGGATAAGCCATGTTGAGTAGTCTTCTCACTGTTTTCCCCTCTTTTTCAAATTAAATTCATTGAGGTGACATTGGTTAATAATATTATATAGGATACAAGTGTGCAATTCTATGATATATCATCTTTATATTGCATTGCACACGACCCAAAGTCAAATCTCCAACTGTTACTATATATTTGACCCCCTTTCCCTCTAGTAACCACCATACTGTTTCTGTGTCTATGAGTTTTTGTTTTTCTTGTTTATTATTTGTTTTCAAATTCTACCCCACATATAAGTGAAATCATATGAGTCTTAACTTTTTATGCCTGACTTATTTTGCTTATTAGCATGATATTCTTATGATCTATCCATGTTGTCACAAATGATAATATTCCATCTTTTCTGATGGCTGAGTGGTATTCCATTGTAAATATCTATCAAATCTTCCTTTTTATTTTACAGTGAAACACATTTTATTAGTTGATTGATTTTTTAACAAAAATAATAATTTTAACAAGCAAGAGAAATGATTATGTGTGAAAAGTGAAATTAAAAAACCAGTGGATGAGTTTAACAGAAGAAAGTGATTTGGAAAGAAAATATTCAGAATAAAATACCGAGAGAAAAAAAGATGGGATATAGAAAAAAGTGTGTTAGAGGCATAGGGGATACAGAGAAAATATATAAAAGAGGTTGTTATAGAATATTAAAGTAGAGTAAGAATAAGGCAGGGACAATATTTAAAGAACTAATAGTTCTGGCCAGGGTTACTCAGTTGGTTGGGTGTCCATCCCATGCAATGAAAGGTTGCCAGTTTGATTCTGGGTCAGGGCACATGCAAGGTTGCAGGCTCAATCCCCAGTAGTGGGAATGCGGGCTGCGGTGGGAGGGGGACAGCTAATAGATGTTCAATGTCACGTGGATGTTTCTCTCACTCTCCCTTCCTTTGTCTCTCTAAAAAATTAATAAAAAATAAATAATACCTGAGAACATTTGAAAACTGATGGACAACCATCAAACCACAAATTCAAGTACTTTAACCCCATCTCGGTCTAGGAGAAACCAAGATGGAGGCATAGGTAAACACTTAAACTGCTGCCTTGCACAACAATATCAAAACTATAACTAAAAGACAAAACAGATACCATCCAGAGCAATAGGAAAGCTGGCAAAGTGGAAATTCTACAACTAGAAGGAAAGAGGAAAGCACATTGAGATTCAGAGGAGCTACAAAAGGCTGAGGTATGGAGATACATGCACACCTAGAGGACGGGTGGCTAAGTGCAAAGGTGGCTGAGTACATGGCTGGCTTCCTAAAGAGGGAAGGAGACAGAAGCTCCTGACTGCGCTGAACTCCAATCCTGGGCAAGACTCTGGGAACTCAGACCCATTCGGGGGTCAAGAAAAGAGAAAACACACTGAGACTCAGGGGAGCTGCGGAAGTAAGAGGTGAGTAGGAGCACACGCACAGAAAGGACTGATTGCTGAGTACACAGGCGACTGAGTGCATTGCTGGCTTTCTAAAGCAGAAGAGAGATGGAAGTTCCCAACTACGCTGAACTCCAGTTCCAGGCAAGTTTCTGGGAACTCAGACTCATTTGGAGAGAAACTGGACTGTAGGGCAGCAGGCAAAACTTGAGGGCGGCTTTCTCTCAGAGGTGCTTGCAGTGACTACTGAGGGACACTCAGACCCCGGGGCCTCATAAGGAAGGGCTGATGGGAAGCCAAGGCTGTCTACTTTCCCTGAGACTCCACCCCATCCAAGCTGAGCACAGAGGCTTTTGCAAGTCTTGTCTCATAAGGGTGTCTCCAGCACAGAAGTTGTCCCAGCATAGACACAGCTGATCCTCACAGCCAATCGGCATGGAGATCAATTCCTCCCAGTGATACCAACAACAATCAAGACTTAACTACAACAAGGCTGTGCACACTGTACACCAAAAGTGTCCACATCAGGTAACTGGGGAGGCTGAGCCACTGGGCCCTATCAGACACCTTCCACAAAAAGCTACTCTACCAACTTAGGGAAGCAGCAAAAATGCAGAGACAAAGAAACAAATCACAAAGAAACATACAAAGAAAGAAATGGAGGAAAGCAAACGATTGTATCTAGAGTTCAAAACCACAGTTATAAGGTTTTCCAATAATTTCCTAGAAAAGGCCAATAAATTTAGTGAGACCCTTGAGGATATGCAAAAGGACCAACTAGAAATTATATATACATTGACTGAAATAAAAAAATATTATACAGACTCCTAACAGCAGACTAGAGGAATGCAAGAATCAAGTAAAAGATTTGAAATACGAAGAAGCAAAAAACACACAACTGCAAAAGCAAAAAAGAAAAAAAAATCCAAAAATTTGAAGATAATGTAAGGAGCCTCTGGGACAACCTCAAGCATACCAACATCCAAAATATGGGGGTGCCAGAAGAGAGAGAGAGCAAGATACTGAAAACCTATTTTAAGAAATAATGACTGAAAACTTCCCACACCTGGTGAAAGAAATAAACTTAAAAGTCCATGAAGCTCACAGAATCCCAAACAAAAGGAATGTAAAGAGGACCACACCAAGACACATCAAAATTAAAATACCAAGAGCAAAAGACAAAGAGAGAATATTAAAAGCAGCAAGAAAAAAAAAACAGTTAATTACCTACAAGGGAGCACCCATACAATTGTCAGCTGATTTCTCAACAGAAACTATGCAGGACAGATGGGAGTGGTAAGAAATAGTCAAAATGATAAATAGCAAAAACCTACAACCAAGATTACTTTACCCAACAAAGCTATCATTCAGAATTGAAGGTCAGATAAAGAGCTTCACAGATAAGAAAAAGCTAGAGGAGTTCATCAACACCAAACCAGTATTATATGAAATGCTGAAAGGTATTCTTTTAGAAGAGGAAGAAAAAGAAAAAGGTAAAGATAAAAATTATGAACAACAAATACATATCAACAAGTGAATCTAAAAATCAAGTGAATAAAAAATCTTATAAACAGAATAAACTAGTGAATATAATAGAATCAGGGGCATAGAAGTGGAGTGGACTGGCAATTCTTAGGGGGAAAGGGCTGTGGGGGATGATGGAAGAGCCTGGACAAAAATCGCACACCTGCCGAGACCGGTTTGGCTCAGTGGATAGAGCATCGGCCTGCAGACTGAAAGGTCCCAGGTTCGATTCTGGTCAGGGGCATGTACCTTGCTTGTGGGCACATCTCCAGTGTGGGGCGTGCAGGAGGCGGCTGATTGATGTCTCTCTCTCTCTCTCTCATCGATGTTTCTGGCTTTCTATCCCTTTTCCTTCCTCTCTGTAAAAAACCAATAAAATATATTTTAAAAAAATCATACACCTATGGATGAGGAAAATGGATAAGGGCAGAGGTTAAGGTGGTTACTGGGTGGAGAGGAGCTATGTGGGAGGGAAAAATAGGAACAGTTGTAATAATCTGAACAATAGAGATTTATTAAATTTAAAAAAATTAGTCTAGTCAGTGTTGCTCAGTAATTGAGCATCAACCTATGGACCAGGATGTCATAGTTTGATTCCTAGTTAGAGAACATGGGTTTCAGGCTCAATCCCCAAAGGCAGCATACACAAGGCAGCCAATTAAAGATTCATTCTCATAATTGATGTTTCTCTGCCTCTCCCTTCATCTTGAAATCAATAAAATTATATTTTTTAAAATAATAAGAAAATCACACCTAGCCCTGACTGGGTAGCTCAGTTGACTGGAGCACCATCCAGTACACCAAAAAGGTTGTGGTTTGATCCTTGTTTGGGAATTTATGGGAGGCAACTGATCTATATTTCCTCTCACATCAATTTTTTTTCTCTCTCTCTCCCTTCATCTCTCTAAAATCATTTTTTTAAATGTGTGTATTAAAAAGTTTTTTTTTTTACAAAGAAAAATCACACCTATGAACATCATGGTAGTATTACCAAAATCCAAAAATAAAGATAAATATCAAAAGAATCAAGAGAAAGTAGCACATTCCCTACTAAAGATGCAATTTTTTTCAACTGATTTTCCATTAGAAATAATGGAAGCCATTAGGCAGTGACATGGTATCGTCAACATATTTTAAGAAGAATAACTGACTTTGGCCTGAGGAACCAAGATGGTGGCATAGGAAAATACTGGTATTCCTCACCTCCCACAAACACATCAGACCTCCATCCCAAGATTCCAGAACTGAAAGAAAAGTTCCCATAACTTCAGACTATAAAAACCAGTGGGGATTGGGGCTTTGTGACACTTTGAGCTTCACCATTGTGCAGTGGCTTTGGAGAATATATGGGGAGGAAATGAACTGACTGGCATTAGGAAAGGAACTTGGGAAAAGCTATCTCCCAGAAAAGGGTGCTTGCAGGGGTCACTGTTCCTGTCCTGGGACCTCCTCTGCCTCAGAGATAACTGGCAGCCATATCTGAGTTTCCATTAGCATGGCCTACACTGTTTGTTCCACCCTGGTAATTCTCTGAGAATCCATCACATCCAATTTGCAGACCCACCCAAGCTGTTTGCAGCTGTTTTTCCACATGAATGGCCTGTCCTGGCTCAGGCTTCAGACTTTGCTTAAATCTCTTAAACAAGTAGCAGCAGGAGACAGCATGCCCCAGAAACTTCTCAATAAAAGGCCCAAGACTGGGCACTAGCACCAGCCTTTCTTGCTTCATAGGTAGGCCTCATCTGGGCACTAACAAACCCAATACAGGTAGCAGCCACCTACAGATCTCTCTGTAGATTCTGCCGAGTGACCCCAGGAGGTCCCAGAGCCAGTGAACCTGGTGAACAGTTTCAGACCACATCAGAGTACAACTCTACACATCCATGAATGGCACATTAAAAGGGCAGACTCAGTGAGCACCAAAGCCCACTGAAGTAAGTCCTGCTCCATAGGGTTGTCTCCTGCATAGTAGCTCTTCCATTGTAGACTCAGTTTGTCCTCACATCCAATTGGCCTGGAGGACAATTACTGCCAGTGATACCAATAGCAATCAAGTCTCAACTAAAACAAGACTGTACACACAGTCTACACAGGGGAACAACTTCAGTGTTTTTAACTCTCTATCTCTCTCCCTTTCTGTTAAAAATCAATAAAATATATTTTAAAAATAAATAAATAATAACTAAACCAACAAATAAATAAAATGTAATGGTGTGCCTGGCTTGGCATAGCTCAGTGGTTGTGCAATGACCTATAAACCAGGAGGTCATGGTTTGATTCCTGGTCAGGGCACATGCCTGGGTTGTGGGCTTGATCCCTGATGTGGGGCATGCAAGAGGCAGCCAATCAATGATTCTCTCTCATCATTGATATATCTCTCTCTCTCCCTCCCTCCTTCTCTCCCTCCCTCTCCCTTCCTCTCTAAAATCAATCAATACATATACATATAAATATACATATACATATACATATACATATATTCTTAAAAATAAATAAAACTAAAATGTAAAGGTGGTCCCTATGTTTATATCAACACAATTTACAATAGCTAAGATTTGGAATCAGCCTAAGTGCCCATCAGGATTAAAAACCTTTGGTACATTTACACAATGGAATACTATGCTGCTGTAAAAGGAAGGAACTCCTACCATTTGCAACAGCATGGATGGAGCTGGAGATCATTGTGCTAAGTGAAATAAGTCAGTCAGAGAAAGATAAATATCACATTATCACACTCATTTGTAGATTATAATAAACAACATAAACTAATGAACAAAAACAGATCCAGAGACAGAGAAGCATTGAACAGATACCCAAACCTGAGAGGGAAGGTAAGGGAGGTGGTGGTAAGGGGGAGGGGGAGAGCTCAACCAAGAGACTTGTATGCATGCATATAAGCATAACCAATGAATACAGACAACAGAAGGTGAGAGTGAGGGCAGAATTGGGAGAATGGAGGGGGCAATGGGGGGATAATCACACATTTGCAATACCTTAATCAATAAAAAAATGGAAAAAAATTGTAAAGGTGGGTGAGTGGGAATGGATCAACGAAAGAACTTGCATGCATATATGCATAACCATGGAAACAGATAATAGTGAGGTTAAGGCCTGGGGTGGAGGGCAGGGGCAGACTAGAAGGGGTCAATGGAGTGAGGGAAAGGGGATATATGTAATACTTTCAACAATAAATATTTTTAAAAAATAAAAAGAAAAGGCTACAAATTTAAAAGATGGAAGATATATCACACAGATAACATCCAAAAGAAAGTAGCAGTATTAATATGAAACAATGTAGACTTTAAGGTAAAAAGCATTACTAGGAATAAAGGGGACATTTTATAATAACAAAAGGTTCAATTCAACAAAAATATATAATAGTTTTAAATCTGTATATACCTAATAATGTGATCTCAAAATATGTAAATCAGAAATTCCCCAACTAAAAGAACATGAATAAAATACATGGTCATCATGGGAGATTTTAAACACAAATATTTGAGCAACTGATAGAACCAGTAGACAAAAAAGTCAGAGAGGACAACAAATATTTGAAGATAACAACTTGACCTGTTTGATAATTAACAATACACTATAGGACATATACACAGAATACTTATTAAAAAATGACTACATGCTGGGCCATAACGCCTCATGAATAGCAAATACTTTAAATACATAGAGATGCTCTCTAAGCATAGTGGAATTAGGCTACAAATTTAAAAAAATATAACTAGAAAATCATCATGTGTGGAAAATAACTTAAAGAATGAACTACAAAAAACAAACAAAAAAAACAACAGAAAATATGGAGGAGAAACCAAGATGGTGGCATAACAACTGACCTTGCTGCCTTGCACAACCACTTCAAAACTACAACTAAAAGACAAAAATGAACATCATCCAGAACGACAGGAAGGCTGCTGAGTGGAAATTCTACAACTAGAAGAAAAGAGAAAAGCAAACTGAGACTCAGAGGAGGTGCGGAAGTAAAGTACAGAGGTACGGAGGCACACACGGAAAGGGCTGGCAACTGAGGATGCGGTTGTGTTTTCGATCATGAGGGAGACAAAAGCTCCCAACAGCTCTAAACTCCAGTTCTGGGGGAGACTCTGGGGACACAAACTTATACAGGGGGAAACTGGACTGTCTGGCATAGGGCCAAAACACGAGGATGGTTTTTTCTCAGAGGTGCTTGAAGCGATTACTGCAGGACCCTGAGACCCAGGAGCATTTAGGGCAGGGCTTAAGATCAGCCACTGCTGTTTTCTCTGCCCTGTTCTTTGCTTGAGACCCCACTCCAGCCAATTTACAACCCCACCCCAGCTGTACGCAGAGGCTGTTGCATATGAATGGCCTGGCCCTTTGCAATCTAAAATTACCTAACAAACTGCAGCTGGATCAGAGAGCGCAAGAACTGCCAAAAAAAGGCCAAAGGCTCCACAGCAGTTTGCAATGCTTCACAGCTGGGCCTCATCTGCGCACCTCCAAACCCCAAACAAAGAAGAGGAATCTGCAAATATCTCCATAGCCCCTGCTGGGTGGCCTTAGGCAGGGCTAAATTTACACCTTCTTGGAGATCCAAGAGCCACTGTACCCAGTGGTCACAGTGGGATCACCCAGAATACAACTCCTAAGATCCATAAGGGACACAATCATGGGGCAGACACAGTGAGCACCAAAGCCCCACTGAAGCAAGTACTGCCCCATAAGGTGTCTCCATCACAGAAGTTCTCTCATCATAGACACAAAGTGATCCTCACAGCCAATTGGCCTGGAGGTCAATCCCTCCCAGTGATACCAACAACAATCAAGGTGTTAGCTACAAGACTGTGCACATAGCCCACAAAGGGGTGCACCAAGAGTGTCCACCTCAGGTAATTGGGGAAGCTGAGCCACTGGGCTCTATAGGACACTTAGCACACAAAGCCACTCTATCAACATAGGGAAGCAGCCAAAATGTTGAGACAAAAAAAAAAACACAAAAAAAAAGGACACAAATGACAGAAATGGAGGAAAGCAAAATACTGGATATATAGTTCAAAACCACAGTTATAAGGTTTTTCAAGAATTTTCTAGAAACCGTCGGTAAAGTTAGTGAGTCCCTCGAGGATATGAAAAAGGACTAACTAGAAATTAAGCATACACTGACTGAAATAAAGAATAATATACAGAGATCCAACAGCAGACTAGAGGATTACAAGAATCAAGTCAAAGATTTGAAATACAGTGGTACCTCAAGATACGAGTGCCCTAACATACGAGATTTTTGAGATACGAGCCATGGAGCGAGCGATTTTTGCTTTGAAATACGAGCAACATTTGAGATAGGAATAATCGTGCGGATCAGCCGGCTGCACACGACCCACCAGTTTACTGCGACTCGAGTGTCTCATAGTTTCCCACGCCTCAAGTTTACGGAAGGAATTAAACTCATATCTCGAGGTACTACTGTACAGAGAAGCGAAAAACACCCAACAGGAAAAGAAAAAAGAAAAAAGATTCCAAAAATATGAAGACAGTGAAAGAAGCCTCTGGGACATCTTCAAGCGTACCATCATCCGAATTATGAGGGTGCCAGAAGAAGAGAGAGAGCAAGATATTGAAAACATATTTGAAGAAATAATGATATAAAACTCTCCCTACCTGGTTAAATAAATAGACTTACAAGTCCAAGAAGTGCAGAGAACCCCAAACAAAAGGAATTCAAAGAGGACTACACCAAAACACATCATAATTAAAATGCCAAGAGCAAAAGACAAAGAGAGAATATTAAAAGCAGCAAGAGAAAAACAGTTCATTACCTACAAGGAAGTACCCATATGAATGTAAGCTGATTTTTCAACAGAAACTATGCAGGTCAGATGGGAATGGCAAGAAATAGTCAATGTGATGAATAGCAAGAACCTACAACCAAGATTATTCTACCCAGCAAAGCTATGATTCAGAATTGAAGGTCAGATAAAGAGCTTCACAGATAAGAAAAAGCTAAAGTAGTTCATCACCACCAAACCAGTATTATTTGAAATGCTGAAGGGTATTCTTTAAGAAGAGGAGGAAGAAGAAAAAGGTAAAGATAATAATTATGAACAACAAATACATATCTATCAATAAGTGAATCTAAAAATCAAGTGAATTAAAAATCTGATGAACAGAATAAACTGGTGAATATAATAGAATCAGGGGCATAGAATGGGAGTGGACTGACAATTCTCAGGGGGGAAGTGGGTGTGGGGGTACAGGAAGAGTCTGGACAAAAATCATACACCTATGGATGAGGACAGTGCGGGGAGGGGTGGGCAGTAAGGGCAGAGATGGGATGGGAACTGGGTGGAGGGGAGATATGTGGGAAAAAAAGAGGAACAACTGTAATAATCTGAACAATAAAGATTTTGAAAAAGAAAACAAAATATTTTTACAATTAATAATGAAAATACAGCATATCAAAAGAAAGTGACATGGTCAATATGGCAGAGTAGGAGGAGGCTGCAGTCACCTCCTCCCATGATATCAAAATTATATCTAAATTATAGAACAGTTAACCTGGATAACCATCTGAAGACTTGCTGAACTATAGTCCTATAGGTAGAATTTCTCTATCTATACCTAAGAATATAAAGAAGAACTCATATCAAGACTGTAGGAGGGGCAAGATGGAAAACAGGCTGGCCTCACACCCACTTTGATGGGTAAGTATCCAGAGGAGTACCCAGTCAGCATGGCTCAATGGCTGAGCATCAGACTATGAACCAGAAAGTCACGGTTTGATTCCCAGTCAGGGCACATGCCCAGGTTGCAAGGTCCATCCCCAGTGTGGGGTATGCTAGAGGCAGTCAATCAATGATTCTCTGTCATCACTGATGTTTTTCTCTCTCTCCTTCTTCCTTCCTCTCTGAAATCAGTAAAAACATGAAGAAGAAGAAGAAGAAGAAGAAGAAGAAGAAGAAGAAGAAGAAGAATCCGAGGGGTCTCAGCCTCACCCCGGGCTCCCCAGCCTGGGACACCAGTACCAGGAAGAGCAGCCCACATTACACATGGCTATGAAAATCAGTGGTGATTCTGAGCGTCCAGGTGAGATAAAAGGCAGCTTCAAATCCAGGGATCTTTCAGCTGCAATCACACTAGGCCTGCATTACAGTCTTTCTTCTTTTTTTAAAAGAAATATTTTTTACTGAGTTTTTACAGAGAGGGAGAGGGATAGAAAGTTAGAAACATCAATGAGAGAGACATCCATCAGCTGCCTCCTCCACACGCCCCACTGGAGATGTGCCTGCAACCAAAGCACATGCCGTTCACCAGAATTGAACCTGGGACCTTTCAGTCCACAGGCCGATGCTCTATCCACTGAGCCAAACCGGTTTCGGCTACAGTCTTTCTTAAAAAGAAAAAAACACCTCAAGGAATTCTAGTCAAGCTCAGGGGTACCAAAGATATACAGAGTGAAATTGGGTTCTGTAGCTTTGGGACAAGGACTAGAAGGACAGTAACCATTTAGCCCACCCCCACAAGGTCAAATATGATTCTGAATTAACCTGGCAAACTCCATTAGCACCACCCACAACTCCCTGAGACCCCACCTCACTGCCAAGTACCACAGGCCCCAGGCTACTGGCAGCAGGCCTACTCATACCCTTCTGCTGAGTGGCCTCTGACTCAGCATTGGTGCCAAATCTGAATCTGCATTAAACTGGTGAACACCATTCACCCCATCCTGGTATCTCCCTGAGACCCTACCTCACCCAGCTTACAGATGGCATGATACTAAGTATATAAAGAGAACCCTATGAATTTGAAAAAAACCTACTAGAACTGATCAATAAATTCAGGAAATTAGGATACAAAACTAATATCCAGAAATCAGTTGCATTTATATACACCAATAATGAATATCAGAAAAAATAGTAAGATAATAATCTCATTTACAATTGCATCGAAAAAGACCTAGGAATAAATTTAACCAAGGAATTAAAAGACCTGTACTTGGAAAATTATAAAATATAAGAAAATGAATAACAAAACTGAAGAAGATTCAAATAAATGTAATTATATACTATGCACATAAAATGAGAAGTATTACAAAGCACTGTTCTCAAAAATGCCTGGTACTGGCACAAGAACAGACATATAGACCAATGGAATAGAATAGAGAACCCAGAAATTGACCCAAACCACTATGCTCAATTAATATTTGACAAAGGAGGCAAATAGAGGAGGGTGGGGGTAAGGGGAGAGATCAAGACAATTCTTCAATAAATGGTGTTGGGAAAATTGGACAGATACATGCAAAAAATGAAACTAGACCATCAACTTACACTATACACAAAAATAAACTCAAAATGGATAAAGGACTTAAACATAAGATGAAAAACCATAAAAAATATTAGAGGAATCCACAGGCAGCAAAATCTGAACTATGCAATCAGTATTTTGACAAGGATTGCATTGAATCTATAAATTACTTTGGCGTGGACATTTTTTTCTTTATTGATTAAGGTATTACATATGTGTTCTTACCCCCCCATGGGCCCCCAACCCCCACTTAAGACCTCACCCCCCTGGTGTCTGTGTCCATTGTTTAGGCTTATTTGCATGCATATAAGTCCTTTGGTTGATCTCTCCCTCTTACCCCCATCCTCCCCTACCTTCCCTCTGAGGTTGATGGTCTGATAGATGCTTTATATATTTTGGATATTAGCTCCTTATCAGATATGTATATGGTTTGAAAATATTTTCTCCCATTCTGGAGGTTGCCTTTTCACTCTGTTGTTTCCTTTGCTGTGCAGAAGCTTTGTAGTTGGATGGAGCTCCACTTGTTTATATTTGTTTTTGTTGCCTGTGCTTTTTGGGGAAAAAAATCTTCACTGAAGGATATGCTTATTGATTTTAGAGAGGGGAAGAGAAATTGAATCCACAACCTTTCAGTGCACAGGACAACACTCCAGCCAACCGAACCACACTAGCCAGGGCTGTTGCCTATAGTTTGGTGTAATACCCATGAAAAATCACTACCAAGGCCAATATTATGAAGTTTTCCTCTTAAATTTTTACAGCTTCAGGTCTTAGGTTTATATTTCTAATCTACTTGGTTGATTTTTGTGGTTAAGGTTCCAATTTCATTGCTTTACAAGTGAATATCCAGTGTTCCTAACACTATTTGTTGAAGACTATTATTGCCTATTATATATTTTTGGCACCTTTTCAAAGATCAGTATATGTGTCAATTTATTTCTAGGCTACTCTGCTTGATTGGTCTCTATGTCTTTCTTTACATCAATATCATATTGTTTTGATTACTATAGCTCTGAAATATAGTTTGATATCAGAAAGTGTGATGCCTAAATACTTGTTCTTTATTTCTCAAAATTGCTTTGGATATTCAGAGTTTTTTGTGGTTCCATACAAATTTTAAGATTGTTTATTCTACTTCTGTGAAAAAATGCCATTGAAATTTTGAATGTAATTTGCTTTAGGTGGTATGAATATTTTAACAATATTTAGTGTGGCAAATCATGAACATTGGATGTCTTTCCATTTGTTTGTGTCTTTTTAAATATTTTTATCAATGTTTTGCAGTTTTCAGTATATAAGTCTTTGCTTCCTTATTTTATTCCTAAATATTATATTATTTTAAGTGTTTTTTCAAATGAGATTGTTTCCCTAATTCCTTTTCAGATATTTTGCAACTGACTTTTTGTATGCTGCTTTACTAAATCTGTTTATTAGTTCATGTCATTTTCAAACAGAAACAATTTTAATTCTTCCTTTCTGATTGGATGTTTTTTATTATTTTTCTTACCTAATTCATGTATATAGAACTTCCAGTATTTTGTTGAATAGAAGTGGTGAGAGTGGACATCCCTTCCTCATTCCCTATCTTAGTGGATAAACTTTCAGTTTTTCACTATTAAGTATGACATTAGCTTTGGGCTTTTCTTATATGGCCTTTATTATATCAAGGTATTTTCCTTCTATTTCTAGTTTGTTAAGAATTTTTATCATGAAGGAGTGTTCAGACCAGCCTGCCCCCCTCTCACAGTCCAGGAGCCCTCAGGGGCAGGAGGCGACCTGGCAAACAGGGGAAGGCAACATCCCATCACACCTCTGCTGCTGCCACTGCCAGCAGCGCAAGCCTTGGCTGGCCCTGGTTACCTGAGCCTTGGGCCAGCCCTGTGCAGCTGGGAAGCTGGGCAGCCACCATCCAAGGCTTGCCTGTGCCTCGGCCGGCCCTGGGCAGCTGGGGGACTGAAGAGACTGGGGGACTCTGGAGGCAGGCACCCCGGCGGGGCTTAAGGGACTGGGCACCACCATCTTGTGGCTTTGGGCACTGACATCTTTGAGAGCGTGGCATTCAATTAGCATATTCCCTCCTTATTAGCTGTGGGTGCCACCATATTTGCAATGGCATGAGGGTCAATTACCATAGCCCCTCTTTATTAGATCAGATTTCCCTCTTATTTAGTATTGCTTTTGCCACATCTCATAAATTTTAGTGTGTTGTGTTTTTGTCTTGATGTATTTTCTAATTTCCTTTTTGATATCTTCTTTGACCCAATGGTTGTTCAAGAGTGTGTTGTTTGCCTGGCTGGTGTGCTAAGTAGTTGAGCACTGACCTATGAATCAGGAGGTCACAGTTCAATTTCCAGTCAGTGCATATGCCTAGGTTGCAGGCTCGATCCTTAGTGAGGGGAGTTCAGGAGGTAGATAATTGATGATTCTCCTTTATCATTAATGTTTCTAACTCTCCCCTTCCCTTCCTCTCTGAAATCAATAAAAAATATATCTGACAAAATTGTCTTGTTTAATTTTCACATATTTGTGAATTTTTCAGTTTTCCTTCTGCTATTGATTCTAGTTTCATTCCATTATGTTAAAAAATACCTGGTGTTTTAAATTTTCTTATATATTTTTTTTCATAATATTTTTAATGTATTTTATTGAATTTTTACAGAGAAGAAGAGAGAGGGATAGAAAGCTAGAAACATCAATGAGAGAGAGACATCGATCAGCCGCCTCCTGCACGCCCCCCCCCCCCCACTGGAGATGTGCCCGCAACCAAGGTACATGCCCCTGACCGGAATCGAACCTGGAACCCTTCAGTCCGCAGGCCGACGCTCTTTTCACTGAGCCAAACTGGTTCTGGCAATTTTCTTATATTTTTTAACACTGGTTTTGTGACCTAACATGTTATCTTTCCTGGAGAAAGATGTGTGTGCTTGTGAAGACCGTGTATCCTGCTGCTGTTGGCTAGGATGTTCTGTACATGTTTATTATATTCATCTACTATATGTTATTACTGAAGTCCTCTGTTTCCTAATTATTGAAAGTGGGATACTGGAGTCACCCACTATTCTATTGCTGTCTATTTATCCCTTAAATTCTGCCAGTGTTTGTTTTATACATATACATAGATACTCTGAGGCTGGCACATATATAATTGTCATATCTTCCTGTTGGATTGACTCTTTTATCATTATATAATGTCCCTCTTTGTCTCTTCTGACAGTTTTCTTTTTACTTAAAAGTCCATTTTATCAGATATAAGTATAGACATCTCTGCTCTTTCTTTTTTTTTATTTTAAATATTAGAAGCCTGGTGCACAGATTTGTGCACTGGTGGGGTCCCTTGGCCTGGCCTGTGAAGATTGGTCTGAAACTGGCTCTCTGACATCCCTTGAGGAGTCCCGAATTGCAAGAGGACCCAGGCCAGGCTGAGGGACCCCACTGTTGCACAATCAGGCCAGAAAGGGACTGTGGGAGGGCTCCAGGGCTTGTCTAGCCCTTTTCCCCAAGTCCCAATCAGCTAGACACCAGCAGCAAGTTAACCTACCAGTCAGAGCATCTGGCCCCTAGTGGTCATGTGTGTCATAGCGAGTGGTCAAATGGTGGAAGGAATGGTCGGACATTTAGTATGCTAGGCTTTTATTATATAGAATATTTTTATGGATTTCATAGAGGAGGAAAAGGAAGAGAACTAGAAACTTCAATGAGAGAGAATTGTTGATCAGCTGCCTCCTGCATGCCCCTACTGTGGATCTATTTTGCAACCTGGGCATGTGCCCTGACCAGGAATCGCATGGTGACCTTCTGGTTCATAGGTCGACACTCAACCACTGAGTGACAACAGCCAGGCTACTCCTGCTTTCTTTTGATTACCATTTCCATAAACTCTCTTTTTCCATTCCTTCATGTTCAGTGTATGTTTTCTTAAATCTAATCTGAGTTTCTTATAGAAAACATATGACTGGGTCTTGCTTTTATCAATTCAGTTACAATATTTCTTTGATTGGGGAAGTTTTAACTATTTACATTTGAAGTAATTATTGATAGGGAAGAATTTACTTTGCCATCTTGTTGTTGCCTGTTACTCTTGATATTCTTTTATTTGCATTTTCTCTCTTCCTGTCTAATTTTGTGCTTTGTAATTTTTTGTATTAATATGCTTTTATTCTTTTCTCTTTTTCTTTTGTGTAATTTCTCTATGTATATTTGTGGTTACCTTGAAGCTTACATAAAATACCTTGCAACAGTATTTTATGTTAAGAACAACTGAAGTCCAATTGCATACAAAAACTCTACATTCTAAGTTCTTCCCCAAAAACACTTTGTTATTGTTGTCACATTATACATCTATTACCATATTTTACCATATAGTTATTCTAATACATTTGCAATTTAACTTTTTAAAAAATATATTTTTATTGATTTCAGAGAGGAAGGGAGAGGGAGAGAGATATAGAAACATCAATGATGAGAGAATCATTGGATTAGCTGCCTCCTGCATATCCCCTACTGGGGATCAAGCCCACAACCCAGGCATGTGCTCTTGACTGGAACTGAACCTGGGACCCTTCAGTCTGCAGGCCAACAATCTACCCACTGAACCAAACCTGCTAGGGCATAATTTAACGTTTTACACTAAAAATAAAAGTTATATACTAAAATTACAGAAATACAGTATTCTGTATATGTCTATTCATTTACATTTACAGAGTTTTATACTTCCTTATTCTATCATGTAGCTGTTTAGTGTTCTTTCAAGTAGATAAACTCCCTTTAGCATTTCATGTAAGATAGGTCTAGTTGTGATGAACTGCCTCAGATTTCATTTGTCTAGGAATGTCTTTATTTGTCCTTATTTTTAAAAGACAGTTTTGGCAGGTATAGTAATATTTATTGGCAAGTATTTTTCTTTCAGAAGTTTTAATATGTCATACTACTTTCTGTCACCTGAAAGGTTTTGCTATAAATTTTTCTGATAGTCAAATGGAGGTTCCCTTGTACATGACAAGTCACTTTTGATCCTTTCAAAATTCTCTCTTTGTTTTTCACTTTGATAATTTCATTATAATGTGCCTTGATGTGGATTTTTCCAAGTTTGTTTAATTAGAATCCCTTAGGCTTCTTAAATCTGGTGGTCCATTTCCTTCCCCAGACTTGGAAAGTTTCCAGCCATTCTCTCTTTGAATAAGCTTTCTGGCTCTCTCTCTCTCTCTCTCTCTCTCTCTCTCTCTCTCTCTCTCTCTCTTTCTCTCCCCTTCTTCCCTTTCTTCCCCTTCCTCCCCTTCCTCCTCTTCCTCCTCTTCTTCTTCTTCTCCTCCTCCCCTCCCCCTCCTTCCTCTTTCTCTTCCTCCTCCTCTTCTTCTTCCTCCTCCTCCTCCTC